>OY754984.1:17583214-17933214 GCA_963576475.1 Molanna angustata | reverse complement strand
TTTTTGGATAACTGATATAAAAAAATGAAAACAAACACCACGTTGTACCGTGTTGAGTCAATTTAAACAAGATTCCGATGAAGAATAACAAGGAAAATCGTAATAAGGGTTGAATTAATCTGTCAAACTCAAAAATGCGTCGGATCATAATATGTGAAAGATCCGCCACTGTGAAATACTTGGTATGGCGCGTTAGTCAAGTGTTAAACAACCTCTCGACCTGTCCTAACTTGACGTCTATGAAATAAAGGTATGTATAATAAAGATAGTCACGGTTTATAAGAAACTTTTTCTTTAATCACACTCTATTACCAGGTACTATAGAGACTTTACGTTTATAATATAATATGTAAGACGGAATGTGTTAACGGGAAAGTTTGCAAAAACAAACAGAAAAAAAATCTTTAACTCAAGTATAAATAGATGTATACGTCTTCCATGTACACTTTCAAATGAAGTTTTCCAATGGCCGACTTATACATTATTCCTTAAGAGGGTGACTGTTGCCAACGTACCTATTTTATCAATTTGAATTTGCATCATTACTACATAACGAATCATTTTGAAAAAAATAACCTAATTAGTTTGGATATTTATAAAGAAAAAAATACCTTAACTTTTTAATTATGTTCTGTATATATTCTTGTAAGAAAATATTAAGCATACCCCGATTTTTGACATTTCTAAAAAACAATATAGAGCATCATATTTTTTATAAATTAAAGAAGATCAAAATATCTGGAAAAATACGATGTTAGTTGCGTTAATACATCAGGTTAAGTTGATAAACCAAAAAACTTTTATTTCGCAATGGCGCTAAATGGAAGATAAATGTTTTTTTATGTTTATTTACTCAACCTGAAGCATTATGTAATGCAACGTCACATCATATTTTTCTAGATATTTTTGTCTTATTTAAGTTAAAAAAATATATGTTGAACTACGCCTTATATTTTATTAAAAATATAAGATAAACATTGAAAATCGGGGTATGCCATAATTTTTCTACAATAATTTATACAGAACGTTATCAAAATGTTAAGATATATTTTTCTATATTAATACCCAAACTATCAAAATGATTTTTGTCAAAACGATTTGATAAGAAATAATGATGGTATATCAAATTCAAAAATAGGTACGTTGGCAGCAGTCCCCCCCTTAAAATAACTTATAATAACAACCCAAAAGAAAATAATACAAACCAGCAATTTCATCACTGGTTCTAGGATCTTCGCCACCGTAGTTCTTTGGTAAAGATGTTTTCGGTACCATCTTGTGAAGGCTTTCCAGGCTGCTGTGGTAGAAGATCCTGTCGCCAATTTTCTTCTTCAGAACAGATTTGAAAATGGCCGTCATCGATTCTGCGTATTTGGGATGGTTGAGTATATGAATGGAGTTTATTCTTGCGCCGTAACAATTCTGGAATAAAACAATCAAAAACCTTACATTTCTCTTTTTTTTAAAATCAACTTCATTTTATCCTCTGTGAAGTACCGGCTTAGAAAAGTGCATCCACTCTTTTCTATCATTATAGTTTTTGGGTGTCCGAAAATACAACAGGCAAAATAATATTTCACAAAGTTCAGCAATGAGGTGCACCACCCATTCTTAAGTGTATTGTTTTTTTTTTGGTGAGACGAGACTAGTGTGAGAGGATACGCACATGGGTCTGGCTTATTTTAATAAGGTAACCCACACCCACACACTTGTTGCTGGTTACCCCACATCTTGAATATGATGTAATGGTATGTATAACTTTATATTTTATTAAATGGGTGCTGTTTTCTTTAAATTTTGTTTTATTTTTTGCTTTGTTTTAAGATTTTTTGTACATTTTTAATACCCACATTTGTTGTGTAATTGTCAATAATTTACTTTGTAGAATTCCATTTTTATCATTATTTATTTGAAAAAAATGGGCAACGTACAGCAATATTTTTTAATAATAAAAATAATAAATTTGGATGATTTATATAGCGCCGTTTTCGTGAATATCTCACCTCAAGAGCGCTGAAAATTGATTAAGATGTATCATTATGGCTTTGGTAAGATTTGCGAAAAAGGTGTGTTTTGAGATTTTTTCTGAAGGTAGATATATTTTCAGTTTGTCTGAGGGTATTTGGGAGCTTATTCCATGCATTTGGTTCTGTCACAGCAAACGCACGATCGCCGAAATTAGTGGTATGTACCCTGTTTATGATGTAATGGTATGGTATATTTTAAACAAATAAAATAAATAAGATTAACAACATAAGTAATAGTAACTTAATCAGCCCACCTTTGATTTCATGTTACAGATACTAAACAACCAAAAACTGTAAGCTCACCCCTTCACCTACATAACCCAACAGAAACCCCACGCCATCATAGTCTTGAAGTTGCCCTAACAAGGCGAAATAGCTATCGACCAATAAACAATATACATACGTAGGTATCAAAATCTAAAAACAATGAATGGAACGAGTGAATGGAGTACTAAGACCAGTTATGAATGATTGCGACATATCAAAGGAAGCTCAAGTTGCCATTCATAATGCTTAGTGCCAGCCTTGACGTATTCAAGTGAAACCTGGACATGGCAAAAGTCGAACGAAAGCAGAATAAATGCAGTTGAAATGAGATCTCTAAGAAGAATCTGTAATTGGACGATGTATTACAGGGTCAGAAATGAGGACATAAGGAAAGAATGTAAGATAAAGAAAGATGTCATTAATAGAATGAAAGTGGACACATTGAGATGGTTTGACAACATAGGGAGAATGAATGAGGAACGCCTGAGGAAGAAAATATACATTGCGGACAGGAATGGAATGAGAGGTCGGGGCCGCCCAAGGAAGAGATGGCACGTCCATGTGAACGGTATCTTGAAAGACGGAAATGTCAGAAGCATGAACAACAGACGAGTATGAATGTCGATGAGGCGATGAATGTGTGTCAAGATAGAAATAAGTGGCATTCGGTTCTCTCGGCCTACCCCACGAGGGACATGGCGTGATGGTGTGTATGTATGTATATAGAATCTGGCCCACATTTGTGTTGGTGATCTTAATAAACTCTGGTTGATGTAAAGAAATTGTCTACTTAATTATATTTTTACTTAAGAATGTTATAACTGAAATTTATTTTGTTGATTTTTAAAATATTTAATAATTAAATTGTGTACTAATTGAAATTTGTGTTAATATTAAAGTATACTTATTAATAAAATATTTGGGAGTTGTTGATCGTTTGTTGTAATTTTAAGTGTTTTTATATGTGTATTTGTATTGTTAAGACAAATTTGAGTGCCTCTTCTGTGCCTTATTAAAAAAAATATTGTCTAATAGCAATTTCTTCCAACCAACCAGAGTAAATGTTAAATATACAAAACAATGTGTACTATGGCAATAAGTTAATCACATTACAAAATTTTAATTTAATCTTATTATCATCACAAGAATAAAATAATAATAGTAGAAGAAACGAGAAAATACCTGAACTATAAACATTGCCTTTTTGACGAAAACCGGAGAAAACTTGACTACATTGCCAATACGGAAGTTCTTGAAGTCCCATATATAAATCTCCCCGCAGGATATGTCCAAAGACATTTTTATATCGGCTATCATAATAGTGGTCATGGCAGCTATCTCAGGTTCATATAAATCTGGGTTTCTTATTCTGTAATTAAAATATTGAATAGTAAAAAAAAATACATTTAAAGTTTACTTTGGGTTGTCCAAAGAGCAGGCACTTTGGGGTATTAGCAGGGGGAGCCTTATAAACCTAAATTGAAGGTCCGCAACTTACGGCATCACTCCAATTAATATAATAATGATAAATGTAGTAAAAAAAAGCTTTTACTCCATAATTTGCACTCTGAGGTTGTCCGGCGTCAATATCGGAAGAAAGCACCAGTCAAAAGAATCCATGGCCTTTGACAATTGGGGATCCCAGGGGTCTCTGTTGACGAAGAACTCCGGAAATATGGATTTCATGGCGAAGTAGTTGTCCATTTTGATCTTCGTTTTTTCTACGCTGAACTTGTTCAGTCCAAGAAGTATTTCAAAAAAGTGATCATCTGAAAGAGATATTTTTTCTAAGTTAACAATCTGCCCTTAAAATGGTATATAGCAGTAATAAGTTTTGACTCAAATAGATTACAAATTACTACAATTCAATACACCATGAGTAGATTTTTATATTTTTTCAGCGATATTATACCCACTATCAACAAACGTATGTTATTGTTGAATTCAAGCAGAAAAATACAGTTATGAAATTACAGAAACAATCAGCATTTATATATTTCAAGCAAACGAATGTCATTGTCTTTAGAAGAAGTACGTATACATTATTTTACGTTCTCTGAAATACTACATATTGAATGAAATGCATTACATAAGTCAAGGAAGAATTTGTGAACGAAACCAAAATATTGCTAGTTAAGCGTTCTACCACAGAATCAAATTTATCTGCTTGTATCTCCCTCGAAAAGATTCACCTGGTATTTTCAAGCTTAGGTACCTTAAAACAAAAATTCTTATTAAGAAAACGACAGGTTAATAATTCCTTAAAATGAAATTGGGCTGGCCATGTAGTAAGGACAGCAGATGATTGATAAACCAAACGCACCCTGGAGTGGCGACCGAGAACTGGACGCAGAAACCCGGGCAGGCCACAAACAAGATGGTCTGACGTTAAACGAGTGGCAGGAGGTCAATGGAACAGGGTGGCGAGGGATAGAGAGGCATGGAGGTTGAAAGGGGAGGCCCATGTCCAACACTGGATGAATAATGGCTGATGATGATGAAGTTAGTAAAAACATATAATACGGAAAAGTTGAACATTTAAAAAAATAATGATCTTCAAACCTAATTCGATATCAGGCATATGTGGTTCTTTGTTGAACCAATCCTTCAATAATTCTACGCTTTCCTCGAGTGTCTTAGCAGATATAGAATAAGCGTCTGTCATTATATGGAACTGGTCATCTGTCACACCAAACAGATGTTTTTGGTGTTTTCTTAATTCTGGCTCCCTGGAAAATTTGAAGCATTGTTATTATTGAGAACTAAAGATAAGTTTTTATGACTGTGCTGTAAAGACATTTAGAATCAACAATATGTGATGTGGGCATTATTTTCCTCACAAAATATGATGATTAAACACATAATAATATACTTTTCGTTTCTCTTTTATCAGCCTTATATACTTTTTTGTCAGACGGTCATTACTCATTATTTCTATGTGGCCACCTTAGGGCATGTCTTACTAGCATACATTATAGATGGTTCGGCGATACCATTGTGTACCGCGATCTTTGCTTGCCTCGAAATAATTGTGTCATCTATTACAGATCTTAATGCACCATTCATTCTATTACCTGCCGTTACTCTCCTTTAAATATTTTCTCCAATATTCTATCACGCTGAAACATGCTTCCTAAATTTAATACAACATGGTACTAAATGGCAACATACTCGCCACTTGCGCAGGGAGCAAGGAAGTGTTCATTATTATAGTTCCGTAAAAATATTAGATCATAGATTCTCTGAAAGATTATCCATGTTACATTGATGGAATTGATAGTAACATTGTGGTAATTAATCCATGATTTCAATAATAATGTTATCCTAAGCTATTTGAGTCGGTTTTTCTCTCTAAGTTTATGATTGAAGCAAAAAAGATTATTTCTCCATACCAACATGGATTTATCAACGGTAGATCTACTTTGACCAATTTACTCATATATGAAAACTATATATCAAAAAGTTTAGATTCAAAATGTCAAGTTGATACACAGACTTCAGTAAAGCATTCGACAGGGTTTCACACCTCATATTACGCAAAAAACTTGACTCGTTTGGAATTGGAATGAGTATTTTAAAGTGGCTGTCCAGTTACTTATTATCACGTAAACTCTCTGTCAAGTTGTATACCAATATATCTAATCAATTCATTGCAAAGAGTGGTGTTCCACAAGGTTCTCACTTGGGTCCAGTTTTATTTCTTTTATTTATTAATGATATTGTCGATATATTCCATGATGCTCAGTTCTTACTTTTTGCAGATGACTTAAAAATTTACAAAACGATAAAGAACTTAAACGACTGTATGGCGTTACAATTAAATCTTAACCATTTACTCGAGTGGTGTGCTTCGAATTCTTTATACCTAAACTATACTAAATGTCAATTCATCAGATTCTGTAGAAATAAAACTAGTATCAATTTTCAATACACAATAGACAACAATAACTTAACTAAAGTAACATCAATAAAGGATCTTAGTATATTGTTTGATGAGAGGCTTACATTTATTTCTCACATAACTGAAACAACTAATAAAGCTTTAAAATGCCTTGGATATATTTTGAGAACCGTCAAAAATTTTAGATCTATTAATACATTTAAAACCCTATATACATCACTTGTTCGTAGTAATCTTGAATATAATTCAACTATATGGTCGCTGTTTTATAATGTGCACTCATTGAGGGTCGAAAGGGTTCAACATAAATTTTTAAGATTTGTAAATTATAAATTATCCATTCCTTTAGAAAAATTAAATTATGATTTTCTAATGAGTATTTTAAATTTATCGAAATTATCAAACAGAAGAACGATTTGTGATTTAATTTGTTTATTTAAAATAATCAACGGTATATAGGACACCCCTGACCTAGTTGAAATGATAAAATTCAGAGTACCTACAAGGTTTGCTTCACGTCAAAATGCACCTTTACATATAGAGAATCTTCGAAATAACTTTATCATTAACTCACCAATACATAGATTGCACCGCCTTGGAAACCAATATAGTGCTGTTGATATATTTAATGTACACACTATAGATGGTTTCAAAAGGATGCTTAACGCATATTATAATTTTTGATTTTTACTTTGCTTTGTTTATTTTTGTTGTTTAAATTGAATATGTAATACTGTTTATTTTTTTTTCTTCTTTTACATATGTCTAGTTTTTTTTTTATCATTTACCTCTATTTTCACTTATTGTTATTTTGTTGTGCCTACATTGTTCTATTTATCCTGTATATTTTAGTAAATGCCCTATTAAGGGCGTATATATAATAAATAAATAAATAAATAAATAAATACTATGCTATAAACCATATGATGACTTGTTCTAAGATAATTTTAATATAATTTACAATCAAAATCTTTTTCATACACCCTTTTACACATATCCACACATGCAAACACATCCTCACATTAACGAAAACACAAAGACACCTAATAATTTTTTTCATATACCTACAATTGTATTTTATATGTACTTTTTTATATTTTTTTATGACTTAAAATGTGTACTTTTGTACTTTATTATTTGTATTTTTTATATTTTTTTGTGCCTTAGATGTTAAGAATTCACGTGTAGCTGAAATTTATGATTACTTATTGCCTAGTATTACCTCAGAACAGGCTTTGCCTAGTGAGGTAATAAATTCCATTTATATATTTCATGAACAATATTTTATATTTTATTTTATATTGTATTATGGAAATTAATAAATAAAAAAAAAAAACTTGAACTTTACACGATAAGTTTCGGTAGTATATTCTTGCTTCAGCCATCTCTTCACTGCTGTATCTTTTCATTGTCTTCTTAGTGCTTCCATTCGTCTTTTTTTGGGCTTTTTGGACCCACTTCCCTCCAGCGACGAAGACAATATCATCTAACCTTTTCTAAGGCCGGACTATTCCCATTTTCATATCCCATGGTCTTTATTTCAAAATTCTGGGTGCCCATATGTTCATTCCCTGTTTGGCAATATTGGAATTTAAGTTTTGAAAATCGATCCAGGACATCGACAACTATTTTTTGACGTCTGATTTCCTCATTTTTAATTCTGTCTCAGGCTAACGCCTTAGAGACAAAAAGGAATACCAGCAAGACTTAAATTATTAGCCTCTATGACACAGATATGAAAATTGGAAATAAAATTAATGATAATGTGAAGGGGTACATCTAACTAGGGCATAAAATAGGCAAATAGGAAAAATGCTGGGATAAGTCTTAAGGACAAAATACGGAATGATACGGCAAGGAGCAGGTCACGTGGCGATACAGGTAGTTGATAGATAGGCTCCACGAATTTTACAATGGAGACCTAGGGAAGACATATGAAGAGTAGGTCGACTCCAGAAAGATGGGCTGACGATATAGTTGCGGTCGCGGGAAAATATGCTTCAAGGACGTCCAGGATAGAGAAGAATGGACAAAGTTGTGGGGGACCTAAATCCAGCAGTGGATAGATGGCTGAGAAGAAGACGAAGATGTACGCCTAGCATCTCCCTTTCCTACGATTATAATAATAATCGGTGATTTTATACAGCGCCGATTAATGATTCAAGATCATGACAAGGCGCTGATAGTTTAGTTGTGTGCTGCTCTACAAATCAAAGTGAAAGTGATTTTGCTTTGAACATTGCGGACATCTGAAGGTTGTGCATCCCACTTGATTGGACCGCTCACACCAAAGATCGACTATAGTATGCCGCTTTGTCGGCTCTGTCCAACTCCCTTATGGAGTTATTATTCTGTGATCCAGGCGACCTGAGTGTGAGAGAGAGCTCTTTTCTCTGACACAGCTCTCGAATGTATCTTGGATCTTTAAGTGCATTTTAGTTCGCGCACTTACCGTGATAGTTTTCAAACAATACGTAAGAACAGGTAGGATATACGTTTCCTATATTTTTCTGTTTAGAAATATGGGAAAATCTTCGTTATTTAAGACATGCTTAAGTTGCCAAAGACTGACCAACCTATGTAGTAAGATCCTTCGGGAAAATGCCAACTCCCATACTAGACGTGTAAAGTTCAACTCAACAAGAGATTTATATCAAACATAATATGTACACTTTTATTACAATGATCATACATGTTTTTTTTATTTTTAATCAACTTTTAAATTCATTAGAAAATATGCATAATAAAATAATCATTTATATGCGTCAAGGTAAAGATCCACGCATCAAGGCTACATTATAAAAAGAGGAAAATTCACTTACATGATTTTAAGATACTTTCTTGGGCAATTACTGATGACAAACGGAACAAAATGACATAAAATAATTACTTGTAGACAAAGTAATAAAAATATACTACGTATGTAACTTCACGAGAACAAAGTTACCTCATTACTGATATTTTTCCTAAAAGTATAATATGAAAACGAAATGAAATCAGTATTACATGACATTATTATAATTTAGTAATATTTCATTCTTACTCATTTTTTGTGTATATGTGATAAAAAAAAAACATAATTATTTATTATGCTCAATGACAGTTGTTCTGAATAAATCTAGATACAAGTGTTCTAAAACATTTTAAAGTCGAACGGCCTTTATTATTTAACTAGTTGCATGTAACACATGAGATCCAACTGTCGATAGCGATAGTATGTATAGTTGAAGAATATGTACCAAACTATAAACCCATATATACAAATTATTGAATATTGTCAGTAGCGATAGTTGAATATTGTAACATATGTAGGTATGTATGTCAAGATAGGATAGTATGGAGGAAGGTCCTTTTTTCCTACCCAGAATATGAAAATAGCATGATGGTTTGTATGTATGTTTGAAGATGAAGTATCAAACTATTAAGTCTTCTTACATATTGTGTATAGGCGACTGCCATACAAAATGTATGAAGCAATGTCGTCACTAAATTCAATTTTTAAAAAAATTGTTAAAAAAAATTGAGATCTTCTACTACAATGCTTATATTTTTTATAGAAAATTAAATTATCTAGTTGGGGTGTTTCGGCTTTTTTCGATAATTGTAAAAGTTTTGGAAAAATAGGCAGTTAAACACATAAATTTATGATAAAAAAAATACTTTTCTTAATAAAAAAAGTTTGAGAAACCCTGGAATTTTTTTGAAAAAACAAATTTGAGATTTTGTATTTGTCTATGTTTGTACCAATTTTCAGCGTTCTAACTTTTATGGTTTCTGAGATATATGGAAAAATAAAATAAAAATTCTAAAGTTGATAACCCCTGACTGAAACAAAAATTCAAAATTTTGAGTAAAAAAGTTTCGTAGGCCTATAACTGTGTATATATTCTGAAATTTTGGGCTCTGTAAATTGTGCGGATCAAAAGTTATAAGGGACACACACACACACATACACACACACACAGACATACACACACACAGACACACACACACAGACACACACACAGACACACGAAATGTTCTACTCCAAATTCTGAGTAAATCCGTGTATGGAACATATATGCTGCGAAGCCTCTAAGTTGGTGTTTTTTGACTTCAAAGTTGGAAAAGCCGTGAAAAAAGTAGACCTCTCCATACAATTCTCGCGTATTCTGGCTTGAAACATTGTCGATATGTTAAGAGAACAAAGTTCTCCTGAACAAATCGACAGTTGGATAATCAAAATGATTTTTTTATGATCGAACGTTTTCAAGGTCTGAATGAGAAAATACTTTGGTACACTATGAGCCGATATTACAGTCGGCGCTCAACTCATTGAGTTTGTTAAACTCAAGATTAATGTTAAGAGGAGATTGAATCCATTTCCGTATTACAGTGCAATATGACATGTCAGTTACTAAATCTTCAATTATAGACATTTTTACTTTTTCTGTGGTTATTATCTGTCAAATTTTAAATAACCTCAAATAATATGAACTACAAAACGGGACGCTACGACTTGAAATACTATTGTTTTATTATCCAACATGGTAAATTAATTTTTTTTCAGCAAAAAAATGCTTTTAAATGACCATGTTAGTTTCAATATGGCTGTAAGTTTGTTTTGTTGTGTGGCGCCACCGTCGATACAACTAACGCCTCCAGTGATAGAACACTGAAACTACACTCGTTGCCTAGCAACGAGTCGAGAAATAACAGTTGACTCACCGTTAAGTACTTAAACGTTGAGTTAAATATTTTGTCGTTTTAGTGACATATTTGAGGGAAGATTAGGCGTAAGCGGACACTGTAATACGCTATATTTTTGTAAAACTTGAGTTTTGCTCTTAAACTGAGACTGTAATACCAGTCCTATATTTGTTAATTTTAAAATGGATTTCCACACAAAAACATTTGAATTATTTATCAATCAAATTCATTTTATCAAATTGACATGAAATAAAACTGTTCAATTTTTTACTATGGCAATCAAGTAATACAGCAGATAACTACGTTTTCGACCGCGCACGCCGGTGGATAGGCTGTTGGTTGACATACGTCATTCTGTGTATTTGTACCCACATGTTTTGTTGTATTTTTACATTGTACGTGACAAATGATTAATTTTCATAAATAAAATCATCTGTAATCTAGCCACCGAAGTCTCGACTTTTCATTTGAACCACTAGTCCAAGATCTAACCTTGGAACTTAACAATAACAACTAAAATATTGAAATACACTAGGATACAAAAACATTACAAGAAAACAATAAAATATATTTTGCCCAAATAAAAAAAATAATTCTTTTACGTTTCTATTTTTATTAATACACGTCGATAGACATTATTTTATAAGAAACATAATTATATTTAAACCATGATGCTAAGTTCCTATTGTTGAGGTAAGCAGAGAAAACAGAGCACTGCATATTTTACATTGCCTTGGCAATTATTCATCGCCTCATTTAAATTCACATACATCTTCTTCTTCTTCTTCAGCCAGTTTTCATCCATTCTTGGACATAGGCCTCCCCTTTGATCCTCCACAACTCCCAGTCTTGGGCACACTGCATCCATCTCCCTCCGGCACATTTCTTGATGTCATCAGACCACCTTGCCTGGGGTCTGCCAACACCTCTTCGGCTTGTTCTCGGTCGCCATTCTAAGATCTTTTTGGTCCACCGTGAATCGTCACATACATAATACTCCCTATTCAGTAACTATTGTAACTAAAATCGGAACGTTCTAAAATTGTAGATTTTTGATTTACGGTCTTATTTCAGCGTTACAAAATATAAATTTGAATTAAATGGAATAGGAACGTACCTATATTAGCCGAAACGTTCTTAAAAAGTTCCTGAATTAGACGTATTTTGCATAATTATGAAAATTTCATCATTTTCATAATTATTCATAATACGTCTGATCCAGTAAATTTTTAAGAACCTTCCGGCCAAAATTGGTACGTTCCTGTTCCATTTAGTCCAAGTTGATATTTTATAACGTTGAAATAAGACCGTAAATCTAAAATCTACAATTTTAGAACGTTCCTATTTTAGATAAAATAAGTACTGAATAGGGGGTAATATCATCTCACATTAACTCGTTTATTATATAAACTTCCGAAATTCATACGTGGTTAGTCAAAAATAATCTGGGCTGTGTTCAAATAGAGTAACATGGAAAGGACGAATGAGTTCATTCTTTTAAAACTTTAGATCATTTAGTAAAATAATAATACAAACAGAGATCACATATGGTGGCCTTAGCCAGATAGTAAATACATTTTATTATTTGACAACAATGTATTTTTTTCCATTGAAAGATATTTACACATCATATTCAGTAAAAAAGTTACATACTTAGGTACTTGTGTACATCAAACATGTACATAATAAGTAAAAAAAAATATTATGTAGAAACATTTTTTATTCAGTTTGTATAAAATAATGTAGATAAATGTGAAAGAATAAGTTATGTTTTTTTATGAGGCTGTCACTCATGACGATTGAAGTTCTTCAATATTCATCACATCAAAGTAAGATTCTTCAAAGCATTTGGTCAAATATATATTATCTATTATTTTAACAACTTTTTTAAGTATGAAGATATCTTATATTTTTATTTTATTTATTATATTACTTCTCGGTCAACTAACAGGTAGATACTATGTCAAATACTAATTTAACACGCGCCCAATAACAAGTTGCCACATTAGGGACATTTACGATATTAATCGTCTCACAGATCTATGTAGACTGAAAACACAATTAAAAACTGTGTCTCCATCAGGAATCGTACCCAGGACCTTTGCATCAGCAGTCAGATATCTAACCAGTATTATTGTTCACATCTAGATGTGGACAGTTGATGCGCTTGAATTTTCGCCTGGGAAAATACTTTGCGAATTCAACGTCGTTCAACTGGATGGTACGTATTAAACTGGAGTATTGGAGTGTTTTTTGGGCAGCGTACCAGAGAAAGTAGATATTCTGAAATGCTGGAACAGATTCAGAAAAGGTTTTTAAGGTACACAACATGCGTATGCATTATGCATACCCAGCGACATAAATCACCATGATCCTGTGGCGCGATTCCTAATTGCGCTACGCGGTTACGCCACGCGCGCAGACGCCATCTTGTCCTGCGCCGTGTGCTGCCCAGCACCTATATAAAGAAGGACACAGAGCTCCTAATCATTCGCTTCTTCATCTAGACCTCGGCTCGTCTTTACGCTGCCCGACCACTTCGTCGTCGTTCAACAGTCCGCGATTTAAATTTATATCGAATTAATTAAGTACTGTTTATACCTACATAACAAATATCGATTACTAATCATCATTGTAAAACTAGAGTCAATAAACGAGTAAGTTAAATTTCCTGTTGCATCTTTTAATCTGTCATCTATTTTCTACCTGAGTTGCATTTAATATTTTATAATCTTTTGTATACGGTATCGCAGTTGCTTGGTCGATCAATCTGTAGCCCAGCTGTCGGGACTCTCCGAACAGACGGTATCCAGGTTCGAACCAGGCAGGTGAGATATCGTTTGGTTGTATGTAGCCAAAGGCGGACAGACAGGTTATACCTACACGTCCATCAGACCGACCTTACCACCTCATATATAGGTTTGCATATCAGCTTCAGCTGGTGTGCAAACGCTTCCAACCCAAGTGGCTACTCTGGCACACTGGTGAGCCTACATACTCCAAAATCTCTTCGAGGCCTTTGCAGATATAAGTCTCGAAAAAAGGCGAGATAATTCGGTACAAAGTTGTTATAGACTGCCCAATTTTACTCGAGACCCATACGTTTCTACGAACTACGTAAGAGATAGGTAGATGACACCAAGAAAAAAACACGAGTTAGAAACTCCATATTAAACAAAGTTATATTCGATAGCAATTTCAATATCAACCCAAATATGTAAAATATTAAGCAGCTTTGCTTTGTAAGTTCAATAAAATTTCAATCATATTTTTTTCTTAAGCTTATGTATGTCCACCGCTAGATATCTCTTCTCCCTGCTTTAAAGCGTTTTTATATTATAAGCCATATTCTCCGTAATATAATTATTATAGATTCTAGACAACCTTATAAAATTCAAACAAGTAGGTTTCATGCGGGTTCAGCTCAACTCATTGTGTTAACTCATTTTTAGCATCTGCTGGATAAAGTAATGAATGAAAAAGTAATGAATGATAAAGTAATGAATGATACTACAAGACCAATGGGCAGAAAAAACATTGGTAGGCCAACGCTGAGATGGTTAGATGGAGCAGAGAGAGACTTGCGGACGATGGTCGTTGTGAATTGGCGGCAGGAAGCGATGGTCAGGTTGGGGTGGAGGGAGCTTCTGGAGTAGGCAAGGACCCACGATGGGTTGTAGCGCCACTGATTGATTGATTGGATAAAGTTATTATTTTAAATTAGATTCAGACTTTTGAAAGGGAGTCGACCTTGGTAGCTAGGTAAGTTGGATAACTGACTCCTCAGTTAAATTCCCAGGTTCCCTGGTTGGTTTGTTAGACAACTAGTGCCATGAATCTCCAGAATGTGTTAATTCGTTGTTGGGAGATTGTTGGATTAATATAAAACAAAATATTTTATTATGAGCAGAAAGATATACCTATTTAAATTCCATGATACAAAAATATTGGACATCGTTAAAGATTAGGTATAACAAAATATAAAAATGTCATTCGTTGTTAACATTTTAGGAATAAAAATTGTGGCACATTTTGAACAATTTTATAAATTCGTTACGATTCTACATATTAGTTCAAAATACGAAATCATCTTTTGTCACAGATTCACTTGCATGTACCGTCAAGACTCACAATTGTGAATGTTTCGCCTAACAAAATGTGTACAATTATCATTTGTTTAGCTCACAAATACAGAGACTTCCAAGACTTGCAAATCATTTTGAGCAAGTTTATGTCCTTGCATTGGGTTTCGAAGCAAAAAATAATTTTGAGTAGGTCGATGTCCTTGCATTGGGTTTCGAAGCAAAAAATAATTTTGAGTAGGTCGATGTCCTTGCATTGGTTTTTGGAGAAAAAAAAAGTTTGTTGATACATTTAATGAAATGCCGAGTCTTTGATATTCATGTTTTTTATTGTTCAGTATATTTTTTTGCACTTTGTAAAAATACCCTTAACTGGGCGTTAATTGATAAAATAAATAAATATATGAGTTATTTGTTTCTATCCTGAAGAAGATCTAAGGAAGATTTGATTGTTACGGAACTGAATAGCAAATAACTCATTTACTGTGGTTAAAATTAAGTAAAGGGTAATAGATTAAAGAGTCTTTTATTGTTTAATAAATTTCAAAACAGTCAAAATATTCTTCAGTCTATATCGAGCTTTCTGAAGCTTCCTTCCATCCCTTTCAGGTCGTCCACCCAAGTCTCTATTGGACCTTGTCTCCTTTTCTCGTCTGTCTTTATGGACATGGACTGGATGTAAAAATCTCTCCACTCTGGTGATTTCATCGCATTCCTCACATCATCTGAAACACAAAAAAAAAACATATCTTAGAAAGCTAATGATTTTGGTAATTCTGTGATTCTAGGAGTCTAGTTGCATTATGATAAATATGAGTTATATTAAATTCATCACTTTTAATTTCACCAAACTCGTTTAAATTAAAATTATAAGATTTTTTTATTTGTGTATTAAATTACAATTAACAAGGTGTACAAGTTCCATAATAGATTTCATAATTACCCTCTTTGATTTAGACAAAATCTCGTGTTAAAAAGGGGAATTTCTATTTTTTATTGCTACATTCAACAAACATTGCACCTCTATTAAACAATTCATAAAACATTAAATTATTAAGTTTTGTACATTTATATAAGACAAATCAATAATTTAAATATAATGATTAAGGTTAAACGAAATTTTCAAACAAATGAAAAGCTACACAAAAACAAGAATGAAAAAGAATAAAATAAATCAGTACAATTGTTTGATTTTATTCTTCAATATATTTTAATTTTTTCAAGTGGTTTAGTACTGACTTCATTATTTTATTTAAGGGGGGGGGGGGACTGCTGCTAATGTACCTATTTTTAATTATTTCTCATCAAATCGTTTAGAAAAAAATAATTTAGATAGTTTGGATATTAATAAACAAAAATATACCTTACCTTTTTGATAATGTTCTGTATAAATTATTGTAGAAAAATAATGGAATACCCTGATTTTCAACGTTTATCATATATTTTTAATAAACTATAAGGCGTAGAGTAATATATTTTTTTTTAAATTAAAAAAGACAAAAATATCAAGAAAAATATGATGTGACGTTGCATTACTGCTTCAGGTTTAGTAAATAAATCTAAAAAAACATTTATTTCCCATTCAGCGCCATTGCGTAATAAAAGTGTTTTTGGTTTATTTACTTAACCTGATGCATTAATGCAACGTCATATCATATTTTTCCAGGTATTTTGTTTTTCTTTAATTTATAAAAAAAAATATTGCTCTATACCTTATATTTTATTAGAAATTAAAGATAAATGTCTAAAATTGGGGTATGCTTATTATTTTCCTACAAGGATATATACAAAACATAATCAAAAAGTAAAGGTATATTTCTCTTTATTAATATCCAAACTAACTAGGTTATTTTTTTCAAAATGATTCGTTTAGTAATAATGATGGTATATCAAATTGAAAAAATAGGTACGTTGGCAGCAGTCACCCTCTTAATACATACATCAAAACAATTATAAAACGTTTAATAAGTATTGAATAAAATTTGAATTAGGTACTTTTATATAATTTTTGCACATTTTTATGAAATCTAGTTTTTTTTAAACCACTCATTACTCTCCACACTATGGAATAGGGGAGAGTCATGATTTCGCAAAATTTAAGCGTATTTTTTTTACATCAATTTCTCAATGGGTATCATGTAGAGAATGCACACTATGAGTTTCGTCGTGATGTGTTTGTGTGTATGGCGTATACGCTGTACGCCGTACGCCGTACGCCGTTCGCCGTACGCCATACGCCGTAGCATTTATCTTTTTTGTGTCCTCTCTACAGCCCAAACTATAAGTCTGATCGACTTCATATTAACATCATATGTGTAAAGTGCAAAGACCTAGAGCTGATTAGTTTTCCATAAACAACTTTTGATTTCTTCTCTATGAATTCATCATTTACGTTGTTTTTTTTTTGTGTCCTCTCTGCAGCCCAAACTATAAGTCCGATTGACTTCATATTGATATCACATGTGTTAAGTCCATAAACTTAGAGCTGATTAGTTTTCCATAGACAACGGTTCATTTTTTCCCAATGTTTCTTTATGATTTCATCTATTAAAACTGAAAAAATGCTCTCACGACCTGGAAATTAGAGACATTTTAATTTGGTTTCAACTATTTATACAACACCAAGAATCTTCATAAAATTGTATTCAAAGTTGGTCAATGTTAAAAGAAAAATATTCAACGGTTTCAAAAATTATATTTTATTTAATGGATATTTGTATGAAACTTATATGTAACAAGAGAATTTTTTTATATTTGGCAATGTTCAGTTCATTGATTTCATATTGATATAAGAATATTAATAACTTGAACTTAGAACTGATTAGCTTTTCATAGATATCATAAAATTTCTTCATATGATATCACGTGTCAACATTGTCAAAATGCTCTAACGCTCTTTGAAACAAAATTTATCTGCTTTTTTTAAAATATTTCATACAACATAAGCAGTCTTCACTATACTGCATTAATAGTTTGTCTATCTTAACATAAAAATATACTATCGGAAGAAAATTTATATTCCTGTTAGTAACATTTAGTATGAATAAAAATGTAATTAGATAAATTTCTATTTATGGAAACGTTCAGTAATTTGATTTCATGTTATAATGTAAAGAGCTTGAACATAGAACTGATTAGCTTTCCATAAATAACAAAAAAAATCTTCATATGATATCACCTGTCAAAATTTGGAAAATGCTCTCGCGTTCTTTAGAACAAAATTTATCTGCTTTTTTTAAAATATTTCATACAACATAAGCATTCTTCCCTATACTCCATTAATAGTTTGTCTATCTTAACATAAAAATATACTATCGGAAGAAAATTTATATTCCTGATAGTAACATTTAGTATGAATAAAAATGTAATTAGATAAATTTCTATGTATGGAAAAGTTCAGTAATTTGATTTCATGTTATAATGTAAAGAGCTTGAACATAGAACTGATTAGCTTTCCATAAATAACAAAAAAAATCTTCATATGATATCACCTGTCAAAATTTGGAAAATGCTCTCGCGTTCTTTAGAACAAAATTTATCTGCTTTTTTTAAAATATTTCATACAACATAAGCATTCTTCACTATACTGCATTAATAGTTTGTTTATCTTAACATAAAAATATACTATCGGAAGAAAATTTACATTCTTGATAGTAACATTTAGTATGAATAAAAATGTAATTAGATAAATTTCTATGTATGGAAAAGTTCAGTAATTTGATTTCATGTTATAATGTAAAAAGCTTGAACATAGAACTGATTAGCTTTCCATAAACAACAAAAAAAATCTTCATATGATATCACCTGTCAAAATTTGGAAAATGCTCTCGCGTTCTTTAGAACAAAATTTATCTGCTTTTTTTAAAATATTTCATACAACATAAGCATTCTTCACTATACTGCATTAATAGTTTGTTTATCTTAACATAAAAATATACTATCGGAAGAAAATTTACATTCCTGATAGTAACATTTAGTATGAATAAAAATGTAATTAGATAAATTTCTATGTATGGAAAAGTTCAGTAATTTGATTTCATGTTATAATGTGTAGCGACTGCGCCAATTGCACCAATTGCGCCAATTGCGCCGCGCAGTGCTTCGCTGCGCTGAGTACTTCGGCAGGCGCCATCTTGCCCTGCGCCGTATGCACAGCCGTCTCCTATTTAAGGGGAAGCACAGCGCGCCCAATTGATTCCCGTCATCCAGACCTCGAAGCTAGGCATCACGCTGCCCGACCGCTCATCGCTGTTCAAATCGTCCGCGTTTCAAATTTACATTTATATTCATTAAATAATAACTCGACATTTCTGTACCAAGTAATATTAGTAAACATCAATTGTAATCATCAACTTGATAAATAAAAGAGTAAGTTAAATTTCCTGTTATATCTTTCAATCTGTCTACCATTCCTACCTGAGTAATATTTGGTAATAATATTTAATCTATTGTATACGGTATCACAGTTGCTTGGTCGATCAATCTGTGGCTCAGCTGTCGGGACTATCCGAACAGACCGCCACCAGGTTCGAACCAAGCGGTTGAGATATCATTTGGGTTGTATGTAGCTAAAGGCGGACAAACAGGTAATACCTACACGTCCAACTGACCGACCTTACCACCTCAATTACAGGCTTGCATATCAGCTCACGCTGGTATGCAATCGCTTCTAACCAAGTGACCACTCTGGCACTTTGGTAAGCTCTACATACCACAAAATACTAAAATAATCCCCCAAAACTGGTGACCACCGAACGTGTCTCAGAACACACACATACCTTCAGAAACTGGTAAGATTCCGAAATCGTTTAAAAACTCAGGTACTTTTATTTTGTGCTAATAATTTTATATATGTTATATTGTGGTAATTGACTGGTAGCCATTGCGCGACAACCAAGTATTGTGCAACGTAAAATCAGTAGCTATATTAAACAGAACGATTATACGTGTTCATTAATATAATACTTAACATTTTTATAACACGACAGAAATAAAAAGATTTAATGGGAAATAGGTATTAAGCAATGAGGTCTGGATGAAGCGAATCTGAACGGGTAACTTTTAAAAAAAATATATTTTAAAATTTGTGTATAACTTAAACCCGCAAATTACGCAAACCCCGTTCATTCGCGGTTGTAAAAAAGCGTAATTTAAATATAAAAAATCGACGCAATATAAAAAAACATTCATATAAGTAGAACTAAGTTAAGGCATATAAATATATATATGCAAAATTATCCAATGATAATATATTATTTTTAAAAATTTAATTATTAAAAACGATCATACGCAAATCCCACATAACTAAACATATTTACAACTGTTTTTAATATATATGTAATATTTAATATGTACCTTGTATTTTTTTCATGACTGACGAGACGCAAAAATAATACAGAGGAACCAAATTTAAAAAAAAAGCTACCTAAAAACCAAAATAACAAGGGAATAAAGAGGAGAAAATAAATAAATACATACAAGGATGAAGGTATAAAAATCTAAAGCAAAAAGCCAGAGAACCAAAACGCCGAATAGAGGTATAAAAATTATAATATTACTAAAGTCATTCTAAAAGCCTAAAAGTCATTATAAATATTTTAAATTTGTTCAAAATTGATAAAACGTAAAAAACATAAGAACTAAAAATAAATTTCATAACATATTTTATTTTTGCTAAATAATGTAATAAGTAAAAATTAGAAAATTATTTATAAAAATTATAATAATAAAACCGTTACCATAAAAACTGAAAATTAGAAACATATAGATAAATAATCGGTATATTCGTAAAATGCATATTCTTATGTAAAAATTCAAAACACAAATATATACTTTATATTTAAAAATATTATATCGCGTCGTCAAACGGTCGAAATACTTTCACTTATTTACAAAAAAAAAAAACCAAGGTAAACGAACTCTAAACAAAAGAATGGCCGCATGAACCTGAATAAACCCGCTGAAACCGCGATAAGGTAATAAAACGAAATCAACGACCTTAGGAGCCGATGAACTCGGTCACAGAAACCCCGAGCAAATAACAATTTAAAAGAGTACTAAAATATTAAATAATAATATACCTCACTTTATCGAATAAATTAACAACGCAAAGCAAAAATATAATAAATTAAAAACTAAAATAAAACATTTTCTAAATATACTTACGGGAATAAAAAACTATATACAATTACAATTATTTAAAATTATGTAAAATAAACTACATACGCAAACGAACATTATAAAATATTTTTAAAATAATTTTTGTATAAATAATATTTTGAAAATAAAATAAACTAATAGTCATAACATAAAATAGAAAGCGAATAAAAATAATAACTAGCTGCGAATAAGCGTTGTAATAAAATATAAACAGAAATAAATAAAAATAATATAAAATATTTACAAAATATTATACTTAAATAAACACAAATAAATAAAAATTTACAAAAAGGGAATAATGAAATAAAAAGACATTGATAAAAACTTATCGAATAATTTAAAAATAATATTTCAAAATAATTTTTCGATTTTTTTTTAAAAAAAATACTTAGAATTTTAAAATTATAACATTTTTGCATAAAATACTTAACTAAATAAACATGTCAATGGACAAAGCAACAAACAGAGAACAAGACAATAACGATGACGGACACCAAGAGTACAGAACAGAAATATATTCAACCAATATAAAACTACCAAGTGTGTGGAGACAGAAAATACACCTATGGTTCTACACAATAGAAGCCCAATTTGCCAACGCACGCATAACTAAGGACGAATCAAAGTACCATCATGTGCTGGCAGCCTTGGACGCAGAGACGATGTCATGCGTTGCGGATGTCATCCAAAACCCACCAAGCATAGAGAAATACAAGAACTTAAAATCAACATTATTAAATCGACTCCAAGAATCAGAAGAAAAACGACTAACGCAACTTTTACACGGAATTCAATTGGGTGACCAATCACCATCAGAACTGCTACGAAAGATGAAGAACCTAGCCGGACCAACATTGAACAACAACAGTCTCATCAAAAGGCTGTGGCTAGAAAGACTACCACACAGGGTGCAAGAAATAATATCTGCAATAACAACGGATGATGTTTTGGTACTCGCCACCACCGCGGACCGGATAATGGAGGTTAACTGTAGAACAGAAGTACTCGCAGTAAACTCAACTCCAACTTCAAGCAACCCCTGCTCAAATAACGAACAAAATACAATAAATATCTTACTAGGAATGCAACATCAAATACAGAATTTAACAGAAAAAATACAAGGATTGGAATTACAACAAAGACAATCACGCCCATGCTTTAGAAATCAACAAAGGGATCGTTCGAGATCGCGATCATATAATAGAAACCGCTTTGATTACAGAAATAACAACAATTACCGGCATTCAAATAAAAATCAAAATTTCAAAAGTAAATATAACACGTATCAACAAAATTATAATAACGAA
Source organism: Molanna angustata (assembly GCA_963576475.1). Taxonomy (NCBI): domain Eukaryota; kingdom Metazoa; phylum Arthropoda; class Insecta; order Trichoptera; family Molannidae; genus Molanna; species Molanna angustata. The sequence continues at coordinate 17,910,782 of OY754984.1, read as the reverse complement.
AACAAACAGAAAAAACAAGATGTATGTAGGTATCACCAAAAATTCGGAACAGAAGCACATAAATGCCAGCAGCCGTGCACATTCAATCAGCCGGAAAACTTATAATGCGGCAGGTGTGCGAGACAACACCGTCGCATATAAAGCACCGTCTCTTCATACAAGACATAGCCAGTGGCGTGCAATATCTCGTAGACACAGGCTCCGAAATTAGCATAATACCAAAGTATTATAAAAATGACAAATCAATAATATCTACGGACAACATCATCACACCAATATATGCAGCCAATGGAACGTCAATACCAACATATGGCCACAAAATAATACACTTGAACCTCGGTTTACGCAGAAACCACAAATGGAAGTTTGTTATAGCCGACGTAACCAAACCAATCATCGGAGCAGACTTCCTAACGAACTACGATATTCTAGTCGACTTAAAAAGAAGAAGTTTAATTGATAGAACAACGGGCATCACCAGCAAAGGATGTATCTACAAAACGAGCGTCACTAATATCGCTACGGTTCAAGCAACATCAAAATTTCAAGCAATAATACGAAAATACCCGTGCCTGACAAGGGCACACATGTCACAAATAGAGCCAAAACATGATGTAACTCACCATATACAAACAAAAGGTCCTCCAGTAACCACAAAAGCAAGAAGACTCAATCCAATACAACTCGAAATAGCTAAAAAAGAATTCGCATACATGATAGAACAAGGCATATGCAGACCGTCGAAAAGCAACTGGTCCAGCCCACTTCATATGGTAAAGAAGACCGACGGAAGTTACAGAATGTGCGGAGACTACAGGCGTTTAAATTCCATAACAAAGCCCGATAAATACCCAATACCACAACTGCAAGACTTTTCGCACAAGTTACATGGAAAAACCATATTCAGCAAAGTGGATCTCGCAAGAGCCTATAATCAAGTAAAGATGGAAGAAAAAGATATACCTAAAACTGCGATTTTAACCACATTTGGATTATTCGAATTTACGCGAATGCAACCAGGATTATCAAACGCCGCTCAGAGCTTCCAACGTTACCTACACACAATTACAAGGGATTTAGAATTTGTATTCACATATATAGATGACATCCTGGTCGCATCAAACAACCTTCAAGACCACGAAAAACATCTGAATACATTGTTCAAGAGACTCGCTGAGAATGGTCTAATTATTAATCAAGAAAAATGCCAGCTAGGAGTAGAGGAAGTAAAATTTCTAGGATACAAAATCAACAAAAATGGGAGTAAACCTCTCGCAGAAAAAGTAAAAGCCATTACACAGTTAGAACCACCTAAAGAAGCAAAAGGATTAAGAAGATATATGGGAATGTTAAATTTCTATAGGAAATTCCTACCAAACGCAGCGGACACCCAGAAACCATTATTTGAGCAACTAAAAGGCTACACAAAGAGCGACAAGAGAAAAATAGTATGGACAGAAGAGCTACTACACGCATTCGAGAAATGTAAGAAAGACTTAGCTCAAGCTGCACTACTTGTGCACGTTAACCCATCCGCTGAAATAACAATCATGGTCGACGCATCGAACAACGCCATGGGCGCAGCTCTACAACAGAAAAAAAAAGACACCTGGCAACCAATATCATTTTTTTCAAAAAAATTTAACGACGCGCAGATAAAATATAGCACCTACGACAGGGAACTGACCGCTATATACGAAGCAGTAAAGTATTTTCGATCACAAATAGAAGGAAGACAATTTTCAATAACAACAGATCACAAACCATTAATATTCGCATTTTCGAAAAATAAACTAAACTCCCCGCGACAAGAAAGACAGTTAGATTACATAAGCCAATTTACAACAGACGTGAGGCATATTAAGGGCGAAGAAAACACAGTCGCAGACACACTATCACGGATAGAAGAAATAGAAATAACACCCAGCATTAATTACGAAAAAATGGCAGAAAAACAAAGTAACGATAACGAATTAAAATACCTACAAGAAAAATCGTCTCTACAATTAAAAAAAATAATAATACCCGGCACCAAACAAACGTTATGGTGCGACGTTACTAATAACGCATTACGCCCATATGTACCGGCCGACATGAGAGCCTACATAATTAAAACAATACACGCGATAAGCCACACAGGAGCAAAGGCAACAAGCAAGATAATAAAGCATAGATACGTATGGCCAAATATCGACAAATCAGTGAAAAATGTCGTAGACGCATGCATACAATGTCAAGCAGCGAAAATTCACAGGCATACGATAACACCGTTAAAAGACTATCAGCATACCGACGGAAGATTCAAGAATATTCACCTGGATTTAGTAGGCCCGCTACAGCCTTCAAAAGAATACACATACCTGCTCACCATAATAGACAGATATACAAGATGGCCCGAAGCAATCCCGCTTAAAAACATAACCGCCGAAACAGTCGCAGACGCCTTAATGTACAACTGGATAGCAAGATTCGGCGTCCCAACATCAATAACCACCGACCAGGGCCGGCAGTTTGAAAGTGACTTATTTAACGGCCTAACAAGAAAAATGGGGATCACACACCACCGAACCACAGCCTATCACCCACAATGCAACGGAATGATAGAGAGGTGGCATCGCACATTAAAAAGCTCCATCATGGCAGCCGACAATACCTCATGGACGTCATCACTACCGCTGATACTCCTGGGGTTACGATCCGTAACCAAACAAGGCTCAAATCACACACCCGCAGAAATGACATATGGAGCTACGTTAAGACTCCCGGGGGACTTCTTCGAAGAAACCACTCCGGAAGAACCAGACACGTACGGACAAAAACTACAAGAAATAATGTCAAAAATGCGACCCATACCAATCAGCAGACATTGTACAAGACAGACTTTTGTACACAAGCAACTTAAAAACAGTAAATACGTCTTTCTCAGACACGACGCCGTAAAACGCCCACTTCAGAAGCCCTACGACGGACCATACCTGGTACGAGACAGAGACGATAAAACAGCCATCATCATAATCAACGGAAAAGAAAAAAAAGTCTCTTTAGATCGCCTAAAACCAGCATTCAACATAAATGAAGGAATGGAACACTATGAAGACAACACCGAGCATCAACCGAATACCACTGAGGAACACATAAGGATGTCCAGCCAGCACACACAGGACGACACTCCTTCATCCAGCCCAGTATCGGAGCAACCACACACCACAACAAGAGCAGGAAGAAAGGTCTACTTCCCACAACGATTTACAAGCGTCAGATATTTTTAAAAGATAAGTAACTTCATACCTTGTACTAAAACAAATTTATACTTATAATATGATTAACTTTATATATGTATAGATTAAGTTGTATTTAAATAATTACATAACTGTGTATTAGAAAAGATTACCTTGTACTAAAACAAATTTATACTTATAATATGATTAACTTTATATATGTATAGATTAAGCTGTATTTAAATAATTACATTACTGTGTATTAGAAAAGACTACTTTGCATATAGAAATTGATAACATAAGATGTACATAGCGGTTCAAAAGAAAACCCTATACCTACAAATAACAAATCAAATGCTTTAAAAAAAAAAATTTTTTTTATCTTTCACACAACGCAATGTAAGGACTCTGAACTTCGAGGAGGGGTCGTGTTTCGTCTAAGCGACTGCCAGCGGGGTCTGTAGCGACTGCGCCAATTGCACCAATTGCGCCAATTGCGCCGCGCAGTGCTTCGCTACGCTGAGTACTTCGGCAGGCGCCATCTTGCCCTGCGCCGTATGCACAGCCGTCTCCTATTACAAGCAAAAAAAACCCCAAAACTGGTGACCACCGAACGTGTCTCAGAACACACACATACCTTCAGAAACTGGTAAGATTCCGAAATCGTTTAAAAACTCAGGTACTTTTATTTTGTGCTAATAATTTTATATATGTTATATTGTGGTAATTGACTGGTAGCCATTGCGCGACAACCAAGTATTGTGTAACGTAAAATCAGTAGCTATATTAAACAGAACGATTATACGTGTTCATTAATATAATACTTAACATTTTTATAACACGACAGAAATAATAAGATTTAATGGGAAATAGGTATTAAGCAATGAGGTCTGGATGAAGCGAATCTGAACGGGTAACTTTTAAAAAAAATATATTTTAAAATTTGTGTATAACTTAAACCCGCAAATTACGCAAACCCCGTTCATTCGCGGTTGTAAAAAAGCGTAATTTAAATATAAAAAATCGACGCAATATAAAAAAAAACATTCATATAAGTAGAACTAAGTTAAGGCATATAAATATATATATGCAAAATTATCCAATGATAATATATTATTTTAAAAATTTAATTATTAAAAACGATCATACGCAAATCCCACATAACTAAACATATTTACAACTGTTTTTAATATATATGTAATATTTAATATGTACCTTGTATTTTTTTCATGACTGACGAGACGCAAAAATAATACAGAGGAACCAAATTAAAAAAAAAAGCTACCTAAAAACCAAAATAACAAGGGAATAAAGAGGAGAAAATAAATAAATACATACAAGGATGAAGGTATAAAAATCTAAAGCAAAAAGCCAGAGAACCAAAACGCCGAATAGAGGTATAAAAATTATAATATTACTAAAGTCATTCTAAAAGCCTAAAAGTCATTATAAATATTTTAAATTTGTTCAAAATTGATAAAACGTAAAAAACATAAGAACTAAAAATAAATTTCATAACATATTTTATTTTTGCTAAATAATGTAATAAGTAAAAATTAGAAAATTATTTATAAAAATTATAATAATAAAACCGTTACCATAAAAACTGAAAATTAGAAACATATAGATAAATAATCGGTATATTCGTAAAATGCATATTCTTATGTAAAAATTCAAAACACAAATATATACTTTATATTTAAAAATATTATATCGCGTCGTCAAACGGTCGAAATACTTTCACTTATTTACAAAAAAAAAAAACCAAGGTAAACGAACTCTAAACAAAAGAATGGCCGCATGAACCTGAATAAACCCGCTGAAACCGCGATAAGGTAATAAAACGAAATCAACGACCTTAGGAGCCGATGAACTCGGTCACAGAAACCCCGAGCAAATAACAATTTAAAAGAGTACTAAAATATTAAATAATAATATACCTCACTTTATCGAATAAATTAACAACGCAAAGCAAAAATATAATAAATTAAAAACTAAAATAAAACATTTTCTAAATATACTTACGGGAATAAAAAACTATATACAATTACAATTATTTAAAATTATGTAAAATAAACTACATACGCAAACGAACATTATAAAATATTTTTAAAATAATTTTTGTATAAATAATATTTTGAAAATAAAATAAACTAATAGTCATAACATAAAATAGAAAGCGAATAAAATAATAACTAGCTGCGAATAAGCGTTGTAATAAAATATAAACAGAAATAAATAAAAATAATATAAAATATTTACAAAATATTATACTTAAATAAACACAAATAAATAAAAATTTACAAAAAGGGAATAATGAAATAAAAAGACATTGATAAAAACTTATCGAATAATTTAAAAATAATATTTCAAAATAATTTTTCGATTTTTTTTTAAAAAAAATACTTAGAATTTTAAAATTATAACATTTTTGCATAAAATACTTAACTAAATAAACATGTCAATGGACAAAGCAACAAACAGAGAACAAGACAATAACGATGACGGACACCAAGAGTACAGAACAGAAATATATTCAACCAATATAAAACTACCAAGTGTGTGGAGACAGAAAATACACCTATGGTTCTACACAATAGAAGCCCAATTTGCCAACGCACGCATAACTAAGGACGAATCAAAGTACCATCATGTGCTGGCAGCCTTGGACGCAGAGACGATGTCATGCGTTGCGGATGTCATCCAAAACCCACCAAGCATAGAGAAATACAAGAACTTAAAATCAACATTATTAAATCGACTCCAAGAATCAGAAGAAAAACGACTAACGCAACTTTTACACGGAATTCAATTGGGTGACCAATCACCATCAGAACTGCTACGAAAGATGAAGAACCTAGCCGGACCAACATTGAACAACAACAGTCTCATCAAAAGGCTGTGGCTAGAAAGACTACCACACAGGGTGCAAGAAATAATATCTGCAATAACAACGGATGATGTTTTGGTACTCGCCACCACCGCGGACCGGATAATGGAGGTTAACTGTAGAACAGAAGTACTCGCAGTAAACTCAACTCCAACTTCAAGCAACCCCTGCTCAAATAACGAACAAAATACAATAAATATCTTACTAGGAATGCAACATCAAATACAGAATTTAACAGAAAAAATACAAGGATTGGAATTACAACAAAGACAATCACGCCCATGCTTTAGAAATCAACAAAGGGATCGTTCGAGATCGCGATCATATAATAGAAACCGCTTTGATTACAGAAATAACAACAATTACCGGCATTCAAATAAAAATCAAAATTTCAAAAGTAAATATAACACGTATCAACAAAATTATAATAACGAAAACAAACAGAAAAAACAAGATGTATGTAGGTATCACCAAAAATTCGGAACAGAAGCACATAAATGCCAGCAGCCGTGCACATTCAATCAGCCGGAAAACTTATAATGCGGCAGGTGTGCGAGACAACACCGTCGCATATAAAGCACCGTCTCTTCATACAAGACATAGCCAGTGGCGTGCAATATCTCGTAGACACAGGCTCCGAAATTAGCATAATACCAAAGTATTATAAAAATGACAAATCAATAATATCTACGGACAACATCATCACACCAATATATGCAGCCAATGGAACGTCAATACCAACATATGGCCACAAAATAATACACTTGAACCTCGGTTTACGCAGAAACCACAAATGGAAGTTTGTTATAGCCGACGTAACCAAACCAATCATCGGAGCAGACTTCCTAACGAACTACGATATTCTAGTCGACTTAAAAAGAAGAAGTTTAATTGATAGAACAACGGGCATCACCAGCAAAGGATGTATCTACAAAACGAGCGTCACTAATATCGCTACGGTTCAAGCAACATCAAAATTTCAAGCAATAATACGAAAATACCCGTGCCTGACAAGGGCACACATGTCACAAATAGAGCCAAAACATGATGTAACTCACCATATACAAACAAAAGGTCCTCCAGTAACCACAAAAGCAAGAAGACTCAATCCAATACAACTCGAAATAGCTAAAAAAGAATTCGCATACATGATAGAACAAGGCATATGCAGACCGTCGAAAAGCAACTGGTCCAGCCCACTTCATATGGTAAAGAAGACCGACGGAAGTTACAGAATGTGCGGAGACTACAGGCGTTTAAATTCCATAACAAAGCCCGATAAATACCCAATACCACAACTGCAAGACTTTTCGCACAAGTTACATGGAAAAACCATATTCAGCAAAGTGGATCTCGCAAGAGCCTATAATCAAGTAAAGATGGAAGAAAAAGATATACCTAAAACTGCGATTTTAACCACATTTGGATTATTCGAATTTACGCGAATGCAACCAGGATTATCAAACGCCGCTCAGAGCTTCCAACGTTACCTACACACAATTACAAGGGATTTAGAATTTGTATTCACATATATAGATGACATCCTGGTCGCATCAAACAACCTTCAAGACCACGAAAAACATCTGAATACATTGTTCAAGAGACTCGCTGAGAATGGTCTAATTATTAATCAAGAAAAATGCCAGCTAGGAGTAGAGGAAGTAAAATTTCTAGGATACAAAATCAACAAAAATGGGAGTAAACCTCTCGCAGAAAAAGTAAAAGCCATTACACAGTTAGAACCACCTAAAGAAGCAAAAGGATTAAGAAGATATATGGGAATGTTAAATTTCTATAGGAAATTCCTACCAAACGCAGCGGACACCCAGAAACCATTATTTGAGCAACTAAAAGGCTACACAAAGAGCGACAAGAGAAAAATAGTATGGACAGAAGAGCTACTACACGCATTCGAGAAATGTAAGAAAGACTTAGCTCAAGCTGCACTACTTGTGCACGTTAACCCATCCGCTGAAATAACAATCATGGTCGACGCATCGAACAACGCCATGGGCGCAGCTCTACAACAGAAAAAAAAAGACACCTGGCAACCAATATCATTTTTTTCAAAAAAATTTAACGACGCGCAGATAAAATATAGCACCTACGACAGGGAACTGACCGCTATATACGAAGCAGTAAAGTATTTTCGATCACAAATAGAAGGAAGACAATTTTCAATAACAACAGATCACAAACCATTAATATTCGCATTTTCGAAAAATAAACTAAACTCCCCGCGACAAGAAAGACAGTTAGATTACATAAGCCAATTTACAACAGACGTGAGGCATATTAAGGGCGAAGAAAACACAGTCGCAGACACACTATCACGGATAGAAGAAATAGAAATAACACCCAGCATTAATTACGAAAAAATGGCAGAAAAACAAAGTAACGATAACGAATTAAAATACCTACAAGAAAAATCGTCTCTACAATTAAAAAAAATAATAATACCCGGCACCAAACAAACGTTATGGTGCGACGTTACTAATAACGCATTACGCCCATATGTACCGGCCGACATGAGAGCCTACATAATTAAAACAATACACGCGATAAGCCACACAGGAGCAAAGGCAACAAGCAAGATAATAAAGCATAGATACGTATGGCCAAATATCGACAAATCAGTGAAAAATGTCGTAGACGCATGCATACAATGTCAAGCAGCGAAAATTCACAGGCATACGATAACACCGTTAAAAGACTATCAGCATACCGACGGAAGATTCAAGAATATTCACCTGGATTTAGTAGGCCCGCTACAGCCTTCAAAAGAATACACATACCTGCTCACCATAATAGACAGATATACAAGATGGCCCGAAGCAATCCCGCTTAAAAACATAACCGCCGAAACAGTCGCAGACGCCTTAATGTACAACTGGATAGCAAGATTCGGCGTCCCAACATCAATAACCACCGACCAGGGCCGGCAGTTTGAAAGTGACTTATTTAACGGCCTAACAAGAAAAATGGGGATCACACACCACCGAACCACAGCCTATCACCCACAATGCAACGGAATGATAGAGAGGTGGCATCGCACATTAAAAAGCTCCATCATGGCAGCCGACAATACCTCATGGACGTCATCACTACCGCTGATACTCCTGGGGTTACGATCCGTAACCAAACAAGGCTCAAATCACACACCCGCAGAAATGACATATGGAGCTACGTTAAGACTCCCGGGGGACTTCTTCGAAGAAACCACTCCGGAAGAACCAGACACGTACGGACAAAAACTACAAGAAATAATGTCAAAAATGCGACCCATACCAATCAGCAGACATTGTACAAGACAGACTTTTGTACACAAGCAACTTAAAAACAGTAAATACGTCTTTCTCAGACACGACGCCGTAAAACGCCCACTTCAGAAGCCCTACGACGGACCATACCTGGTACGAGACAGAGACGATAAAACAGCCATCATCATAATCAACGGAAAAGAAAAAAAAGTCTCTTTAGATCGCCTAAAACCAGCATTCAACATAAATGAAGGAATGGAACACTATGAAGACAACACCGAGCATCAACCGAATACCACTGAGGAACACATAAGGATGTCCAGCCAGCACACACAGGACGACACTCCTTCATCCAGCCCAGTATCGGAGCAACCACACACCACAACAAGAGCAGGAAGAAAGGTCTACTTCCCACAACGATTTACAAGCGTCAGATATTTTTAAAAGATAAGTAACTTCATACCTTGTACTAAAACAAATTTATACTTATAATATGATTAACTTTATATATGTATAGATTAAGTTGTATTTAAATAATTACATAACTGTGTATTAGAAAAGATTACCTTGTACTAAAACAAATTTATACTTATAATATGATTAACTTTATATATGTATAGATTAAGTTGTATTTAAATAATTACATAACTGTGTATTAGAAAAGATTACCTTGTACTAAAACAAATTTATACTTATAATATGATTAACTTTATATATGTATAGATTAAGCTGTATTTAAATAATTACATTACTGTGTATTAGAAAAGACTACTTTGCATATAGAAATTGATAACATAAGATGTACATAGCGGTTCAAAAGAAAACCCTATACAAATAACAAATCAAATGCTTTAAAAAAATTTTTTTTATCTTTCACAGAACGCAATGTAAGGACTCTGAACTTCGAGGAGGGGTCGTGTTTCGTCTAAGCGACTGCCAGCGGGGTCTGTAGCGACTGCGCCAATTGCACCAATTGCGCCAATTGCGCCGCGCAGTGCTTCGCTGCGCTGAGTACTTCGGCAGGCGCCATCTTGCCCTGCGCCGTATGCACAGCCGTCTCCTATTTAAGGGGAAGCACAGCGCGCCCAATTCATTCCCGTCATCCAGACCTCGAAGCTAGGCATCACGCTGCCCGACCGCTCATCGCTGTTCAAATCGTCCGCGTTTCAAATTTACATTTATATTCATTAAATAATAACTCGACATTTCTGTACCAAGTAATATTAGTAAACATCAATTGTAATCATCAACTTGATAAATAAAAGAGTAAGTTAAATTTCCTGTTATATCTTTCAATCTGTCTACCATTCCTACCTGAGTAATATTTGGTAATAATATTTAATCTATTGTATACGGTATCACAGTTGCTTGGTCGATCAATCTGTGGCTCAGCTGTCGGGACTATCCGAACAGACCGCCACCAGGTTCGAACCAAGCGGTTGAGATATCATTTGGGTTGTATGTAGCTAAAGGCGGACAAACAGGTAATACCTACACGTCCAACTGACCGACCTTACCACCTCAATTACAGGCTTGCATATCAGCTCACGCTGGTATGCAATCGCTTCTAACCAAGTGACCACTCTGGCACTTTGGTAAGCTCTACATACCACAAAACACTAAAACAAACCCCCAAAACTGGTGACCCGAACGTGTCTGAACATACCTTCAAAACAAAACCCCCAAAACTGGTGGTGAACCCGACGTGATTAAAACATAGAACTGATTAGCTTTCCATAAATAACAAAAAAAATCTTCATATGATATCACCTGTCAAAATTTGGAAAATGCTCTCGCGTTCTTTAGAACAAAATTTATCTGCTTTTTTTAAAATATTTCATACAACATAAGCATTCTTCCCTATACTGCATTAATAGTTTGTCTATCTTAACATAAAAATATACTATCGGAAGAAAATTTATATTCCTGATAGTAACATTTAGTATGAATAAAAATGTAATTAGATAAATTTCTATGTATGGAAAAGTTCAGTAATTTGATATCATGTTATAATGTAAAGAGCTTGAACATAGAACTGATTAGCTTTCCATAAATAACAAAAAAAATCTTCATACGATATCACCTGTCAAAATTTGGAAAATGCTCTCGCGTTCTTTAGAACAAAATTTATCTGCTTTTTTTAAAATATTTCATACAACATAAGCATTCTTCACTATACTGCATTAATAGTTTGTTTATCTTAACATAAAAATATACTATCGGAAGAAAATTTACATTCTTGATAGTAACATTTAGTATGAATAAAAATGTAATTAGATAAATTTCTATGTATGGAAAAGTTCAGTAATTTGATTTCATGTTATAATGTAAAAAGCTTGAACATAGAACTGATTAGCTTTCCATAAACACATAAAAAAATCTTCATATGATATCACCTGTCAAAATTTGGAAAATGCTCTCGCGTTCTTTAGAACAAAATTTATCTGCTTTTTTTAAAATATTTCATACAACATAAGCATTCTTCACTATACTGCATTAATAGTTTGTTTATCTTAACATAAAAATATACTATCGGAAGAAAATTTACATTCCTGATAGTAACATTTAGTATGAATAAAAATGTAATTAGATAAATTTCTATGTATGGAAAAGTTCAGTAATTTGATTTCATGTTATAATGTAAAGAGCTTGAACATAGAACTGATTAGCTTTCCATAAATAACAAAAAAAATCTTCATATGATATCACCTGTCAAAATTTGGAAAATGCTCTCGCGTTCTTTAGAACAAAATTTATCTGCTTTTTTTAAAATATTTCATACAACATAAGCATTCTTCCCTATACTGCATTAATAGTTTGTCTATCTTAACATAAAAATATACTATCGGAAGAAAATTTATATTCCTGATAGTAACATTTAGTATGAATAAAAATGTAATTAGATAAATTTCTATGTATGGAAAAGTTCAGTAATTTGATATCATGTTATAATGTAAAGAGCTTGAACATAGAACTGATTAGCTTTCCATAAATAACAAAAAAAATCTTCATACGATATCACCTGTCAAAATTTGGAAAATGCTCTCGCGTTCTTTAGAACAAAATTTATCTGCTTTTTTTAAAATATTTCATACAACATAAGCATTCTTCACTACACTGCATTAATAGTTTGTTTATCTTAACATAAAAATATACTATCGGAAGAAAATTTACATTCCTGATAGTAACATTTAGTATGAATAAAAATGTAATTAGATAAATTTCTATGTATGGAAAAGTTCAGTAATTTGATTTCATGTTATAATGTAAAGAGCTTGAACATAGAACTGATTAGCTTTCCATAAATAACAAAAAAAATCTTCATATGATATCACCTGTCAAAATTTGGCAAATGCTCTCGCGTTCTTTAGAACAAAATTTATCTGCTTTTTTTAAAATATTTCATACAACATAAGCATTCTTCACTATACTGCATTAATAGTTTGTTTATCTTAACATAAAAATATACTATCGGAAGAAAATTTACATTCCTGATAGTAACATTTAGTATGAATAAAAATGTAATTAGATAAATTTCTATGTATGGAAAAGTTCAGTAATTTGATTTCATGTTATAATGTAAAGAGCTTGAACATAGAACTGATTAGCTTTCCATAAATAACAAAAAAAATCTTCATATGATATCACCTGTCAAAATTTGGAAAATGCTCTCGCGTTCTTTAGAACAAAATTTATCTGCTTTTTTTAAAACATTTCATACAACATAAGCATTCTTCCCTATACTGCATTAATAGTTTGTCTATCTTAACATAAAAATATACTATCGGAAGAAAATTTATATTCCTGATAGTAACATTTAGTATGAATAAAAATGTAATTAGATAAATTTCTATTTATGGAAACGTTCAGTAATTTGATTTCATGTTATAATGTAAAGAGCTTGAACATAGAACTGATTAGCTTTCCATAAATAACAAAAAAAATCTTCATATGATATCACCTGTCAAAATTTGGAAAATGCTCTCGCGTTCTTTAGAACAAAATTTACCTGCTTTTTTTAAAATATTTCATACAACATAAGCATTCTTCCCTATACTCCATTAATAGTTTGTCTATCTTAACATAAAAATATACTATCGGAAGAAAATTTATATTCCTGATAGTAACATTTAGTATGAATAAAAATGTAATTAGATAAATTTCTATGTATGGAAAAGTTCAGTAATTTGATTTCATGTTATAATGTAAAGAGCTTGAACATAGAACTGATTAGCTTTCCATAAATAACAAAAAAAATCTTCATATGATATCACCTGTCAAAATTTGGAAAATGCTCTCGCGTTCTTTAGAACAAAATTTATCTGCTTTTTTAAAAATATTTCATACAACATTAGCATTCTTCACTATACTGCATTAATAGTTTGTTTATCTTAACATAAAAATATACTATCGGAAGAAAATTTATATTCCTGATAGTAACATTTAGTATGAATAAAAATGTAATTAGATAAATTTCTATGTATGGAAACGTTCAGTAATTTGATTTCATGTTATAATGTAAAGAACTTGAACATAGAACTGATTAGCTTTCCATAAATCAAAAAAAAATCTTCATATAATATCACGTGTCAAAATTTTGAAAATGCCTTCGCGTTCTTTAAAACAAAATTTATCTGCTTTTTTTAAAATATTTCATACAACATAAGCATTCTTCACTATACTGCATTAATAGTTTGTTTATCTTAACATAAAAATATACTATCGGAAGAAAATTTATATTCCTGATAGTAACGTTTAGTATGAATAAAAATGTAATTAGATAAATTTCTATGTATGGAAAAGTTCAGTAATTTGATTTCATGTTATAATGTAAAAAGCTTGAACATAGAACTGATTAGCTTTCCATAAACAACAAAAAAAATCTTCATATGATATCACCTGTCAAAATTTGGAAAATGCTCTCGCGTTCTTTAGAACAAAATTTATCTGCTTTTTTTAAAATATTTCATACAACATAAGCATTCTTCACTATACTGCATTAATAGTTTGTTTATCTTAACATAAAAATATACTATCGGAAGAAAATTTACATTCCTGATAGTAACATTTAGTATGAATAAAAATGTAATTAGATAAATTTCTATGTATGGAAAAGTTCAGTAATTTGATTTCATGTTATAATGTAAAGAGCTTGAACATAGAACTGAATAGCTTTCCATAAATAACAAAAAAAATCTTCATATGATATCACCTGTCAAAATTTGGAAAATGCTCTCGCGTTATTTAGAACAAAATTTATCTGCTTTTTTTAAAATATTTCATACAACATAAGCATTCTTCCCTATACTGCATTAATAGTTTGTCTATCTTAACATAAAAATATACTATCGGAAGAAAATTTATATTCCTGATAGTAACATTTAGTATGAATGAAAATGTAATTAGATAAATTTCTATGTATTGAAACGTTCAGTAATTTGATTTCATGTTTTTATGTAAAGAGCTTGAACATAGAACTGATTAGCTTTCCATAAATAACAAAAAAATTCTTCATATAATATCACGTGTCAAAATTTTGAAAATGCTCTCGCGTTCTTTAAAACAAAATTTATCTGCTTTTTTTAAAATATTTCATACAACATAAGCATTCTTCACTATACTGCATTAATAGTTTGTTTATCTTAACATAAAAATATACTATCGGAAGAAAATTTATATTCCTGGTAGTAACATTTAGTATGAATAAAAATGTAATTAGATAAATTTCTATGTATGGAAAAGTTCAGTAATTTGATTTCATGTTATAATGTAAAGAGCTTGAACATAGAACTGATTAGCTTTCCATAAATAACAAAAAAATTCTTCATATGATATCACCTGTCCAAATTTGGAAAATGCTCTCGCGTTCTTTAGAACAAAATTTATCTGCTTTTTTTAAAATATTTCATACAACATAAGCATTCTTCCCTATACTGCATTAATAGTTTGTCTATCTTAACATAAAAATATACTATCTGAAGAAAATTTATATTCCTGATAGTAACATTTAGTATGAATAAAAATGTAATTAGATAAATTTCTATGTATGGAAACGTTCAGTAATTTGATTTCATGTTATAATGTAAAGAGCTTGAACATAGAACTGATTAGCTTTCCATAAATAACAAAAAAATTCTTCATATGATATCACCTGTCAAAATTTGGAAAATACTCTTGCGTTCTTTAAAACAAAATTTATCTGCTTTTTTAAAAATATTTCATACAACATAAGCATTCTTCACTATACTGCATTAATAGTTTGTCTATCTTAACATAAAAATATACTATCGGAAGAAAATTTATATTCCTGATAGTAACATTTAGTATGAATAAAAATGTAATTAGATAAATTTCTATGTATGGAAACGTTCAGTAATTTGATTTCATGTTATAATGTAAAGAGCTTGAACATAGAACTGATTAGCTTTCCATAAATAACAAAAAAATCTTCATATGATATCACGTGTCAAAATTTTGAAAATGCTCTCGCGTTCTTTAAATAAAAATTTATCTGCTTTTTTTAAAATATTTCATACAACATAAGCATTCTTCACTATACTGCATTAATAGTTTGTTTATCTTAACATAAAAATATACTATCGGAAGAAAATTTATATTCCTGGTAGTAACATTTAGTATGAATAAAAATGTAATTAGATAAATTTCTATGTATGGAAAAGTTCAGTAATTTGATTTCATGTTATAATGTAAAGAGCTTGAACATAGAACTGATTAGCTTTCCATAAATAACAAAAAAATTCTTCATATGATATCACCTGTCAAAATTTGGAAAATACTCTTGCGTTCTTTAAAACAAAATTTATGTGCTTTTTTAAAAATATTTCATACGACATAAGCATTCTTCACTATACTGCATTAATAGTTTGTCTATCTTAACATAAAAATATACTATCGGAAGAAAATTTATATTCCTGATAGTAACATTTAGTATGAATAAAAATGAAATTAGATAAATTTCTATGTATGGAAACGTTCAGTAATTTGATTTCATGTTATAATGTAAAGAGCTTGAACATAGAACTGATTAGCTTTCCATAAATAACAAAATAATCTTCATATGATATCACGTGTCAAAATTTTGAAAATGCTCTCGCGTTCTTTAAATCAAAATTTATCTGCTTTTTTTAAAATATTTCATACAACATAAGCATTCTTCACTATACGGCATTAATAGTTTGTCTATCTTAACATGAAAATATACTATCGTTAGAAAATTTATATTCCTGGTAGTAAAATTTAGAATGAATAAAATATTTCATTGTCAATATTTGTGGTGTGGAGAGTTTAGTGTTGGCCACAACCCACTCGTTTTTTTTATATCGATGTACTTACAAAAATTTGTACCTTACACAAATTTCCAGTTACAGCGATAGAATATTTTTAAATAAATATATTATGAAACGATTTTATTTTATATTACTTCTCGGACAACTAACAGGTACTATGTCAAAAATAACTTAACACGCACCCAATAACAAGTTGCCACATTCTGGAGACTAACCATATAAATCGTCTCACAGATCCAGACTGAAAACCATAGATATGATATGATATATAATTCTATAATGAAAACACAATTAAAAATCTGTGTCTCCACCGGGAATCGAACCCGGGACCTTCGGATCAGCAGTCAGATACCAAACCAACTGAGCCATGAAGGCCGACTATGACGTCGAAATCAAATTTAATAATAAATTCAAATTAAACTCCTTACTACCCCAAGGGTATATAGTGTGATTATGAATTCCCATTTTTTTATGTATCATGCTGATATTTCATTCTGAAAGTTTCATCACAATGTATTTGTTTATGCGTGTGCTGTGTAAAAATATATGTGATATGTGCGTCGTGTTTATTCTACTTTATCGATTCAAGACAAAAGCACTCATTCCATTATTTTCAAATTTTGTTGGGGATTAAATTTGTGTGTTTAATTTTTATAAATAACACTCCAATTTATTTATATTAGATTATTGAATTGAAGAGCAGGCTGAAAGCCAAACACCTACACATTCATGTTTTTCATTTATTGTTTCTCTGAATTTGAGTTCAACAACATTATAAGTATTATTTGTTTATTTGATTCCACTATCGTCTCTTGATCCAAAGGTTTATAATTGTATTTTCAGAATTTGTAAAATTAATTATTAATTGTGTGTTAAATTAATCCAACTGTCGATTTGCTCAAGAGAACTTTGTTCACTTAACATATCGACAAATTATCAAGCCAGGATACGCGAGATTTGTATGCAGGCTCTATATTTTTCACGGTTTTTCCAACTAAGTTTGTGTTTTCTGACTTCAAAGTTGGAAAAGCCGTGAAAAATATATGTAGAACCTATATACAAATCTCGCGTAACTTAAAGATTTGACGAATAGGTACTTTTGTTAATTTTTAAACGAATTACATATTTACCGGCCATTTGAATTGATGTTCTCGGTACATCACCGCCATAGTCACTCGGAAGTACTTCTTTTGGTATCATCTTATGCAGGTCTTCCAGACTTTGATGGAAGTATATTCTGTCGGCAATTTTCTTCTTTATGATACTCTTCATGACGTTGATCACAGGCTCACCGTACTTGGGTAGGTTCAGCATGTGGATCCCTTTCAATCTAGCACCATAACAGTTCTGGAAGGCATTATTATATCAATGAAAATAACATTTTTTCATGGGTGTATGTATATCAGTGGAGAATATTTTATCATGACGTTATTTATTTATCGTATGACATAGTGTATTTACAGTACATTAATATCAAATTAACAAATACACAATTTAATATAAAACATGAAGTTATAAAAATATATGACTATTTTATGGGTTATCAATAAAAATTACATCGTTTTTGAATAAATTATATTTTTGAATATATTAGACCTAAATTTTTCTAAACGCGCATGCCGTATACCTATTATTATACCTCGCCCAGCGAAAGATTCCGGCTGACATAACCTGTGCATAAACCAATCTTTGTGAAGAGAAATACTCTAATTTGTATTAACAAATAAAATTAGTTGGCTTTCGACGTTGTGCAGCGAATTACGTGTCACTTTTTCCCTGACCTTTTCATCCATAGATTTTTAACAACGCTTTATAAAACTGTCACCCGCAATCTTATGTTTGTCGAGTCCTACATATCTCATTAATTCAGATGTTGAACTGAGACATGTTTTTTATGTACAAAAGACACAAAATCATATATATCTTTTGGAATGTTGAGAGCAGTTGTCATTTTTTTTACTAATAAAACTTAGTTAATTAAATAGTTATTAAATGACAGGGATATCGAGAACATGTTGGCATTGATACAATAATTTCTAACAGTAAATATTCTAGTGTGCTTCTGTCTTCCGACAATCGTATCGCTTGACTCCGGACTTTGTTTGAGAGGAATTGAGAGAAATTTCGCAGTCACTCCATTAGTAGAGCTTGTATTTAGCTCTCTACATCCCCGGAGCGGTTGCTCGTCGGACGAATCAGAAACTACATACTATCAAACATATATTTTATTTCATTTTATATATATACACGTTAAATGAGAACAAAACGATATAATATACATATTTGGTACAGTTTAAGGAATTCTTAACAATAACACCAAGATAGAGTACAAAATGACGAAATACATTAGCGAGAAAAAGATAATACAACAAAAATATTCAGACACACACTGTAAACGTATATCTCTCACACCAAATGACTGTAAAAGAGACTTATGTTGAGTTATAGATGTGTGAAAAAGCGAATCTCCTCTGCATCGCATTCACTCCTGTAACAAGCAAATGTAACCCAGCGAATATTTACAAAATATACCAGATCGTAATTTCTATTTCAATCAGTAAAAGTAGTATATTTTTAGGGTCGTAACGACACCGGCGTCCTCACGAGGTACATACATTCATACATACATACCATCACGCCATATCCCTTACGGGATAAGAAGAGAGAACCGAGCGCCATACTCCTCTATTTTTGCACACATTCCTAGCCTTCTTTATATCTATGTATCGTCTTTGAACTAAGAAGCTTGAAAAATCAACAAACATGTATGAGACAAGATAATTTTTTTTAAATATGCTGAATTGACATATCGGTAGCGTATTTCTTTCTTGACAAATCCATATAATTAAGAAATAAATATGCAGCATGTATTGATATTTCTGGTGGGTCCTTCACAATTTTAGTGTATTTTTTTATCATACAAGATGTCATTTTGACTACGACAATACATCTGGGGGGCAAGTCTGGTTGACCGTCGAAATGAAAACCCTCCTTTTTTACTCACATCATGGATATAATTATTATAAGGATTACTACAATATATTAAGATGTCATAGAACTCCATACGATAATTATATCCATGATATGGGTACCTAATCGATTACTGGGGTTTTGATTTCGCCGGTCGAACCAGACTTGCCCCCCTGAATACTATAACTTGTGTGCAACTAAAGTTTTTGTTTACCGATTTTAAAGACTAGTAACGAATCTTTTATGTTTTGACATTGACATTACTCCTTTATTTACATCAAATCACTTAATTGGCGTTTGAAATTTTTTTCTCATGATTCCCATCACCAGAACTCGATAAAATACATGTGTGATCATCTCTAAATAACTCCATTCTTATTTCAAAAAATCATTAAAATCAGACAATCTTGTTATCACTGAAGTACAGTTTGAAGAGTTTGATATTTTCCCATGGATCCTATGACCAGATCTTGGCTAAATTGAAACGAACCAATCGGAAGACACCCTTTTTTAAATGGTAAAAATATCATCAAAATTGTGCAGCGTGGTAAAAAATTATCGCTGAACATACAAAAAAGTCACTTCGAATTACCTCTTCCGTTTTTGGAAGTCGGTTTAAAACGATCTTTTATTATCACTGATTTAAAAGTATGAATAATTGAGAAGGTACTTACTTGAATTACATACATGGCTTTCTTGATCATGACTGGAGTCATTTTGACCGCATGGCTCAATCGTAAATGTCCCAAGTCCCAAATGTATACGTCTCCAACACAAATATCAAGAGATAATCTTATGTCGGCTATCATGAAAGCGACTGACATGGCAATTAATGGATCGTAAGAATCGGGATCTTCACCACGTATTCTGGAAAAGAAATGTACAATGCGACGTTAAATGATAATCGGTCTAACAATACAAAAAAGAGAGTCCATGTATTTCCTGAGCTCCAGCTATTTTATGGAGTAATTTATTAAAGGGAATTAAAGGGAAGACATCGACATCGACATCGACAGTTGGATCTCATTATTCATCCTCACTAGCAGAACTGGAGGAAGGACAGACGATTTACAATGTGTGGCAACTTGATGATGTGGGCGCTTTCTTAATGAGAATTACCCGAAAAATATTTTATCAACTCTGTCAGATATTCAACAGAGCTTTGAAGGAATTCTAGTTTCTAAAAATAAAAGTATGTAGGTTCTCACTTCATGATACTGATCCTGTGATTTTCCGGCGTCAGTTGTGGTATGAATATCCAATCGAATGACTCCATAGACTTGGCAATCTGTTTATTCCACGGATCTCTGTTATCGAAGAATTCTGGAATTATTGTTCTGACGGTGAAATAATTGTCCATTTTTCTCTTTGTCTTTTCCACACTGAATTTGTTGATTGCCAGAATCCGTTCAAAGTAGTGGTCCTCTGAAATGGAAACCATTTTTTATGAACCTTTATACGACAAGCGTCAGAATTATCTATGGCTATCCGACTAAATTATAAGGAATTTGTCTTCAAATTTTTACTGAAAAATATCACAATACCTTAGATGTAAAAGGCGAAATGAAATTTAGATCAGTTTTTTTTATTTATTTATTGTGATATAATTCTATGATAATATGGAGTCTGCTTATTTTTAATGCATTTAATTTATCCGCACTAAAACATCTGTAGCTTTTAAACATTAAACAGTCTTACTAATGCAAAAACGTGACCAATAAATGCTGTGTAGCACATCAACGCCTGTTCTAAGTAGTTAAATGGTGTTGTATGACAAATTCACAAATCAAATTTGATTTTGATATGCGTGTTTATATTGTTATATATTGGAATAATAATAATAATAATAAATTTGGATTATTTTTATAGCGCCGTTTTTGTGATAACCTCACCTCAAGGGCGCTTTGAATATATTAGGGGTTATTGTAAGACTCGCGGAAGAAGTGAGTTTTTAGATGTTTCCTGAATAGTGCTAAGTTGTCGATTTGCCTCAGTTCAGGTGGTAGTTTATTCCACGAGGCTGGTCCGGCCACAGCAAAAGCACGATCACCGAAGGATGAAGTGTTGACTCTATTTATTTCAGTCAACTTGCCAATCACGGATGTGGTGGCTGACCGAAGTGTTTGTTGTCGCTCGTTTACGGTGAGAGGGATGCAGAAGTCTGAAAGATACGTGGGAGCCATGCCATGGATCGCTTTGAAAGTCAACAAACATAATTTGCACTTGATTCTCTCTGGCACTTTAACCCAGTGAAGATTTCGTAGATGGTGGGATATGTGTGAGAATTTCGCGGCTCCGGTGATTAGCCTAGCAGCAGCGTTGAAGACGGATTGAAGTTTGTTTAGCTCCAGCTTTGGAAGGTTTGCGTAGATACCATTGCAGTAGTCCAGTAATAATATGACGAAACCTCTACAAATTATTATATTCTCGATAATTGTGCATTTAAGGAGCGAAAAGTTGTAAAAAAATACTCTTTTATTATGTATATCTATGATGGCGTTCGTTTGGGTATTCGTATGATGAAATCATTCGTTGTATTTTCCATATTCCTATTTTAAAATGTGAAAAACATAATTATGAAAATATAAACTACGACAAAGGTCAAAATTATAATGGCGGATGGCGGCTCTGCGCATGCGCGAGTGCGAAGACTATTTTTTGCTGTACGCTTGTTGCAACTACACAGTCGTTATGCAGCGTTTATTAGTATGATTTTCAAATAATCACTGCGCACGGTGTGTAACTAAAACACTGGTCAACGGGCGTGCATTAGATTTTTATTAGTAAGACTGTATATGGTGAAAACAGTAGGTACTGAAAAAATATTATGGTGTTTTTAATTTCATATGTTTATTTGGGATTTTGTGCTAGATCTTAGAGCCTGAGCCATCCACTCTCTTTATTGTGACAAAATACAATCTTCTGTACTTGATCCTGAGGTACCATCGGAAATATGCGGCTGGTACCATGAACAAAAATGCACTCCATACCCAGTTATTTTGTGTTTTTCCTGGTTTTATTTAAAATTCTGGAAAATAATGATCGTGATGAATAGGCACCTCACTATTCAAAAATGATCATGAACAAAAATGAAAAAAAAAATTCTCTATAAGGTAACTTAATTAAAAATAATACTCACCGAATTCAATCTGAGGAAGATGTGGTTGTTTGATATACCATTCTTTTATTAGTGCAAGACTTTCTTTGATCATCCTGTCTGAGATAGAATACGAAGTTGTTATAATTCCAAAGTCTTCATCGGTCATTCCAAATATCTCCTTCTGGTACTTTCGTGTTACTAAACCCCTGAAATAATTTCATACATTTGACTTATTTTTTAAATATTTTGTTACTATATTCTTCTTCTTCTTCTTCGATAACGCTACAGCCCAAATCGAGCCTTGGCCTACGTTAACTGGGGATCTTTCTTCTCCTGATCTGACAACATTTCCAATTCAAGCTAATCTTCTGGACCTGATTTCGCTGGTGATTAAAGGTTGTCCTGTCAACGCACGAATTTCCTCATTGCTTGGTGGTAGCCAGGAACCTACCGCAATTCGCATTTTTTTTCAAACAATGGTTAGTGGGAAAATTTTCCATATGGTCATTAACTCGCCACTTGCGCAGTGTTCATTATTATTTATTTATTTACAATACTAGGATAGGTTCGCACCAAGCACTCCATCTCTTCACATATCTTTGTTGTCCGCCAGCATTTATATCTTTTGGTAGGTGCTGCATCGCACATCACTGATCACCTGGTTCATACGACTGTCTCTAGGTCGACCTCAATAGTTTCTGTCCTCCGTCACTCCTTCGGCGATAGTAACAATCAGACCCGGATACCTGATGTTATGGCTTAAACATTTGGATCGTTGTTGGGCAACATTCTATAGGATCTGTCTAGTTTCTTCGACTCTTTGCGGTACAACGCTATTTGTGATTTGGCCTACCAATGGATCCTAGTCATGCGCCTGAAGCATGAAATTTCGAAGGCACTACATCCAGATTATTTCCGGCTGATAGAGTATGCTGTACACAATTTATTCATACTGTGACGTTTCAATGAACTCCTATTTTAGTATTTTTTCACAATGATTTTCGTTGATTTCAATATGACAACAATATGATTTACATTTTTTTAATATTTTACCTTGTAGTGCAGGAAAAAAACGGGTTTTTTTCATTTGGCCTTTTTTGTTAACTTTAAGGAAAGGTTCTGATAAAATATTCAAAACCGGTTGTAGAAATATATATGGGTACAATAGAAATTGTTTTCAAACAATGGTTAGTTGGAAAATTTTCCATATGGTCATTAACTCGCCACTTGCGCAGTGTTCATTATTATTTATTTATTTACAATACTAGGATAGGTTCGCACCAAGCACTCCATCTCTTCACATATCTTTGTTGTCCGCCAGCATTTATATCTTTTGGTAGGTGCTGCATCGCACATCACTGATCACCTGGTTCATACGACTGTCTCTAGGTCGACCTCAATAGTTTCTGTCCTCCGTCACTCCTTCGGCGATAGTAACAATCAGACCCGGATACCTGATGTTATGGCTTAAACATTTGGATCGTTGTTGGGCAACATTCTATAGGATCTGTCTAGTTTCTTCAACTCTTTGCGGTACAACGCTATTTGTGATTTGGCCTACCAATGGATCCTAGTCATGCGCCTGAAGCATGAAATTTCGAAGGCACTACATCCAGATTATTTCCGGCTGATAGAGTATGCTGTACACAATTTATTCATACTGTGACGTTTCAATGAACTCCTATTTTAGTATTTTTTCACAATGATTTTCGTTGATTTCAATATGACAACAATATGATTTACATTTTTTTTAATATTTTACCTTGTAGTGCAGGAAAAAAACGGGTTTTTTTCATTTGGCCTTTTTTGTTAACTTTAAGGAAAGGTTCTGATAAAATATTCAAAACCGGTTGTAGAAATATATATGGGTACAATAGAAATTGTTTTCAAACAATGGTTAGTTGGAAAATTTTCCATATGGTCATTAACTCGCCACTTGCGCAGTGTTCATTATTATTTATTTATTTACAATACTAGGATAGGTTCGCACCAAGCACTCCATCTCTTCACATATCTTTGTTGTCCGCCAGCATTTATATCTTTTGGTAGGTGCTGCATCGCACATCACTGATCAATGAATTCGAAATTATACATTCTTTTATATTTTAAGTCGAAAAAGACTTCAGGGGGACAAGTCTGGTCAAACGGTGAAATCAAAAGGCTCAAGATTACCCATATCATGGATATAATTATCTTATAGAGTTCTATAATATGCATGGATATGTTTTGATTTCACCGTTTGACAAGGGGGGCTTAATTTAATTATCTTATGGAGTTCTATAACATCTTATGATATTATTGAACTCCATAATATAATTGTATCTATGATATGGGTAAACATGGATGTTTTTGATTCCGCCGTGTTGTATTTATTATTTATTTATTTATTATTATTACACCATATATAACATATACAAACTAACAAATAACGCCCCACTAGGCAAAAGCCTATTCTGGGACTGTTATTTTACACAGTTGAGTATCTTTATTCAGCTGTTATTTTCATATTTTAGTAAAAAAAATGTAAAATGAATGATACAAATACACAACAAAATTGAACCTACAAAATATTGAAAAAAGCAAATACACATAATACCGACAGAAAAAAAAAATTTGAATATAAATATGACATGTGCCTGGTCAGAGGTCACGGGCGGATAACCACCTCCGCATAGTGCCTATATACCTGATATCTTTATCCAGTTTATCAGTGCAGCCTTGAAGGATCTAGTTGTAGTCAATTCTTTAATACTACTATCCAACATATTTTATCTACTTTTATAATTTTGAACATAATTTGCTATTTTTAATGTTTAAATTATCGCGATTTATGTAAACTTTGGCAGCTCATCCGACATTAGTCAAATGATAAGTGCGTTTCCAAGCTTTAGGCCCAAATTATAGAATAGTTCTCAAGACTGTTCTCCAAATGTGTCATCTCAAGACCATGCTCGAAAATCCGTATTAAAAGTAAAATACGTACGCCGTCTCATTCGAGAAAGCGTACTCTATAAATAAGTATTTTTTTTTCTTTTGGAATAGCTATTTATAGATATTTTGACAATTTGTTGTCTTGGTAATTGGTAATTGTTGGTAATCTTCGAAAGTGTAGAGAAATTTATGCATCATAATATTACGATACTTGATTAAATAGTGAAAATTTCGACCATTTTATTCGGAAGAGGAAAATAAATACTTCTTCTTTTATCTGTCATATGGCATATTACGGGAATGTGTGTGCCTACAGTCAATAGTTCCAGGAAAAGCAGCCCTTTCAAAATATGATATAACATGCATAGAATAACAACATGATATTTACTGGATGTACCGGAAATTTTATGATATCTTACAAAATTTAATTCACATAGTTAGTTTATGAATGATTGTATGTAAATTACCCCCGGAAGATTATTTTAGTATAGATAACAATGTAAACGTCAAAATAGTAATTAATGCGAAATTCGTCCGTTTCTATATGCGTCTCTTTTTCGTGTATAGGGCTGTCTCCTTCTCTCTCATTGAGACCGTTCTCAAGACAGCGGGATAGCTGTCTCGAAGCAATTTCAACTCTTCTATACATTTCGAGACCGGTCTTGAGATCAAGCTCAGTGACTTTTGTTTCTTTATTACCATTTTGTTTGAGAACGTGTTCTCAAGACCAGTCTCAAGCTGGAGAACGAATCTATAATTCGGGCCTTAGTATACTATGTCCTGTCTATTGTTGATGTGTAGGTACGTGTACCTTCCATTTTTTTATTAATAACATTTTTTAATGTAAAAATCCTTGTTGGTTATAAATAATTAAATGAATTACCTAACTAAAATCATGACTAATTCAAAGAAGACATATTTGTAAAACCTGAATATATAATACAATACATATTTTATTTTATTTCGTTTTACAGAGTACCTACAAACATTCAAATTCATATAATATATACAAAAAATGAGTTACCAGCATATAGACCAGTGAAGACTCCAGACATTACCAAATATTAATCATTTTTATAACTAGGTAAGAATTATTATACATATGATTATACCATTTTGATATCTCATTAAAATCATCACTGCAATGAAACAAGAGCATTTAATTTGTTTATAATTAAGATATTTGGCATCATTTCATTCCTTCTTCTTCTTCGTTAAGTAGACCTGTAGGTCTATGTATTACCTATTCAAAACCTATGCCTCATGAGATGACCAAGTCCTACTATTTTTCCATCTTAAGGGTGGTTAAGGTGGGCGATTTCATTTGCTGCTATATACGCAGGTCTATCACTGTCCGTTCTGGCTACGTGGTCCCTCCAATGTCTTCTTCTGGATCTACTCCACTAAACGATGTCCTCTATTTCACACGTTTTTCTTATTTCAACATTGCGAACACGATCTCGGAGATTTTTCCAGTGATTGACCTTAGAACCTTCATTTCCGTAATTTCATTCCTTTATTATTAATTATGTTAGATTCATTTGTTATTAATATCCTTTCTTATTAATTTTGTTAGGGGTTTTGTCTTGAGAGTTTCCAAGCCATTTAGGTCCTTTACAACTCTCTTGTTAGGAGTCACCTTGAATTTGGATCTGTGGTTTGGAACCCTCACTATACGACATATATTGACAGAATCGAAAGAATTAGGCGTAAGTTTGCTTCACATCTTGATTTTCTTCTTGGTATTAGTTTTAGTAATCATTCTGAATCAATCCATTTTCATAATTTGGTAACTCTGTGCAAACCGCAGGACTCTACTTGATATTGTATATCTGTTTAAGTTAGTTAATAATTTTGTGGATTCCCCAGACTTGCTAAAAAAATCTGTTTTCACTGTTCGAGCAGAGCAACCCTATATCCAAACACCTTCTATATTCCCAAGTGTAATAATAACTACACCCAGAATGCTTTTGTGCAATACTGGTCCACTAACTAAACAATGAATGCAATGTTGTTTTTTTATAAATTGTATTGAATGTATAACTCTCTTTGAAGAATAAATAAAATAAAATAATAACACACAACGATCGTTTCGGCTAATATAGCCCTTTATTTTTTTCTTGAATGCTGTTAAACATATATTTCGTTACGGATCAATATTTTCTGCGATAAATTGAATGGTTATGTTATTTAACGAAACATATATCTTACGAAATACTTTATTAAGGCGGCTTCGAGTTTGATTGTGATAATAAATTTTTCAATAATATTGAATAAGAACCGGATTGCAAAACCCGCTTTAATGGAAACATTGCTCGAAAGCTGGTTTAACGAATGTCAGTAAAAATACACTAAATACTCATATTATACTTAAGTGTCTTTCTTCAAAGGTTATATTAATTCCACGTAAACTTTTCACTTCAGATAATTTTTGTATTGTTTTATTGCTGGTATAATTATGTAGGTTTTTATTTTTACAAAGCGGTTAAATATTTTTTATCTATTCTATGTTGATGTTTTCAAAATGTGTATTTTGATTCTAGAAGTATGTAAATAGCACTTTGTGATGTTATTTCTATAATAAATAAAAAAAGTAAATAATATAAAAAAAACAATAAGTAAACAAATAAATAAACAAAACCTATATAAATTTAAAAAAAATAAATATTTAAAAAAAAATTAAATAAATAAATAAATAAATAAATAAATAAATAAATAAATAAATAAATAAATAAATAAATAAATAAATAAATAAATAAATAAATAAATAAATAAATAAATAAATAAATAAATAAATAAATAAATACATTAATAAATAAATAAATAAATAAATAAATAAATAAATAAGTAAATAAATAAATAAATAAGTAAATAAATATATAAATATAAGAAATAAAAATATTATAAACAAATAATCGTTAGTATAAATAAATAAATAAAATATTAATATATAAATAAATTTATTAATAAAGTAATTAATCAATAAATAAATTAATCCTACCACTCCGCGCCAGTGGCGAGTTTATTGCCATATGTCCATTTCTTTTAAATAACCTGTGTTTCCAACACAGAGATGCAATATCTGCATGAGCAATTAACTTATTTAAATCATATTTCCTTTGCTGGGATCGAATCCGGGACGCCCGCACAGAAACCAAACGGCTTACCGACTGTGACGCGGGGGTCGAAGTTGTAATAACATACCTATATAAAAATATTAACATACCCAACATACCCTTGATTAATTTTTATCATAAATGAGAAAATCACAAAGGTTTAAAAAAACCTATGTAAATACCGCCGAACGGTTTTTAAGATGACAACAAGGTTACGCATTATTTAACTTACAATAATGACACAAAAAAAATCACTTACATGTTAATAAAAAATGTACACTATGGTCTCGGCGAAATAATAAAAAAAAAACCAACACGCACAGCAACTGAACAATAGTTAAAAATTAATTTCGATTCATTCGCGAAATTATTCGATTATTACTTTTTTGCGAGATTCGAAAAAACGCATAGGTAGGTACTCGAATATCGGCACTTTCGTCCGCTGTGTTTAACAGTACAATACTGATGCGCCGTGTTGCCTGTACTAGCCAACATAATGACCTCCCAAAACACGTTTCGATACAATGTTAGTATATGTAGGTGGTACCTATACTAGTATACTGACATACACATGACTCGCAACTTCTGTCTTATACGATTTTCGCCATATCCTTGAATTTTATGGTCACCATATATGTAATATGTCAAAAGTCAGTGTTGAAAAAATCATCTTCATAAGAACAACAAAAATATTCTAACTGTTTCATGTAAATATGATGGTACTTTTCCCATTTTTAAAATATTAATTTCATTTCATTTCCAAATGAGTGGAAGAAAAAAATATTGTTTATTATTAGGTATAAATTAAATTGTATTTAGTTCCTTTGTAATATTTATACCTACTGTTGGAAATATATATTATTCATTGATTTATTCATTCATTCATTAATTAATAAATAAATAAATTGATTAATTCATTCATTAATTCATTCATTCATTAATTCCTTATTCAAACATTCATTCATTCATTCATTAATTAATAAATAAATAAATTGTTTTATTCATTCATTAATTCATTCATTCATTAATTCATCATTCATTCATTCACTCATTAATTAATTAATTAATTCATTCATTAATTCATTCATTCATTCAATCATTCATTCATTCATTAATTAATTCATTCATTCATTCATTCATTCATTCATTAATTCATTCATTCATTCATTCATTCATTCATTCATTCATACATTTCCGTTTTTTTTATATTATTTTATTTCGAGAGCCACTCAATATATTTTACTGTTTTGCTAGAATGTATGTATTTTTGACAAATTTTCAACATCTCAATAGAGAAGAAGTTGGAATATTATAGAAGAACCAGGAACTCAAGGCCCCTACAGGGCTTACGACCTGTCTGTCATTGCAGGAATTCAATGTTTGCGTATTTTATTCAACTTTTAAAATTCGTAATAAATAAATAAATAAATAAAAGTAATAATCTATTTCTTTTATTTATTTATTTATTTATTGATCTTTTGGCCTTTAATTAACTTATAAACAAAGTGTCCACAAGAGGGCTTATTGCCATTATTTCACTTGTTTAATGTTTAAGCAAATATTCTCCACCAGATGTTGATTAATGTAAGCAAGAGAATTATAAACAATTATGGATACCATAATCAAAGATTTTTTCATTCATTCATTCATTCATTCATTCATTCATACCATCACGGCATATCCCACAATGTGGGGTAACCAGCGAAAGGTGTGCGGGTTTGCATTGCCTTATAAAAGGGAGCACAACACATATGTGTATACCCACACACCAGTCTCGTCTCACCTAAAAAGGCACTACATTCAGAATGGGTGGTGAACCTCATTGCTGAACTATGTCAGATGTTATTGTTGCCTGTTGTATTTTCGATTACTCGGCTCTTACGGGACACTCGAAAACAGTAATAGAAAAGAGTGGAAGCACTATTCTAAGCCGGTGCCTCACAGCTAAAGATTTTTTCACGTTGAAATGAAGTACCTATAAATGAAGTCAAAGAAAACTGAAATCGATCTAATAACGATATAAATAACGTATAGCAGTCACAATTCTATTTCAGAAATACAAAATTGTTCAATTTTATTTAAATATCCACCAGAAAGGTCCGTCACCATAGATCAGAGGGTGTCAGTCGTAGGGGAAGACCCAAACTGAGATGGATAGACTGCGTAGACTGCACTCAAAAAATGTAGTTGTTAAAAATAAATGATTTGCTGCTAATAATAACCAAGCAACTTTGTTAATATAGTACCTGCAAAGTTACACTAACATAAAAATATATTAAAATATACAAAGTAATATTTTTAAAATGAATTTCGAAAATGCTTCTTCCTTAGAATATACACCAACATAAATCTCATATGTGAAAAAATAACATAATTACACATAATCAAATATAATTTTATTTTCGCATTTTTTTCTTAATAATTATTTAATGTATAATTTTATTCAAGAACTATATACATAATGTACTATCTATGTCACACAACTATTCGAATGAACACCTCGGCACAGGACTTCCTAGTGACGTGTTTATCGTACCCTAGCAATTACATACTTATCAATAAATAACACACATACACACATTTATAATATGTACACACGCACTTAACTTCTAGCTATATTATGTAATATTGTATTTGTAACTTCCTCATTGTAAATAAATAGATATACGTGGAAACATAGTCATTCGATAGACTAAGATATAAGCTGGTGTAAGAAATTATTGGAATGGGCATGATATATTTTGCGATTCATTTTTTTTAATATTGTGTGGCAGAACACTTATAAGAAATTTCTAGAAGTGGTCTGCTACAATTGTTTATAGAAATATGTGATTAATTGAATTACCACGTATCCTTTGTTCTATGAAAATGTGTGTTTCCATATTCGATTTGCCATCATACTATGAACATATATGACCTCTCCATTTCAAAAGTAAGTACCTACATCAAGATATTAAATGCTGTACACTTTTTTAAGCATTGTCTTATTTGAAAAAAAAAACAATTATTTTATGGAATTATGATAAACGTAAATTTTATTTAAAAAAATCATGCGTTTTGTTGCTGTCAATATTATACAGTAAATAATATATTTTTGAAAGAAAGTTCAACTCTACTTCGTTAGTCGAGGGTGAGTTGTCTAAAAGAACCACTAACTCCAGAGAATTCACTTTTGATGGACTTTCCCATCCTCATCGACTCGTCAGACTTCAATGTGTCGTTCTTTGCGAATTTTTCAGACCAGTATGTGCTTTTCAATTCATTATTCCATTCCACTGAAAACAAAAACAGGATAAACATCTTTTTAAAGTTCAAGTTGGTATTGAGGATTGAAATCCAGCAGGATTTTTTCGCATTTTATTAAAAAAAATACCGCGCTGGATCCAGCATATTTTATTTTTAATTTAAACTCAAATATTCTTATATAATTTTCATTTGCATTATATAACTTATTTTCAACCGTTCAAAAACCAACATTTTTAAACATCTGCCATGAAAATTTGTATATAACCACTGGTCTCAGTCTTGTAGAGATTATTCTGACGATGTGCCTTGCACGAAACGCGTCGATAATCAAATTAATTTCAATAGAACTAATACCATTTTTTTTTATATTAATTTGTAATATATCTACATACAATGGAGTTCTATCATTAATTGTCGACCGACAAACTAAACTTAGTTTTTATATATTGTCAAAAAGATATTCATACATAGTATGTATGAATATCTTTTTGACAAATTTTTAAACTGGTAAAAACATTTTTATATGTTGGAGAACAGAGAAATCAGACACCCACAGGGAATAATTTTGTTAGATAAGTGTTCATCGTGCTATATTATTATAATTTTAACTAGTTGGATAATTTACGTATAATATTTCATACTTTCTATTTACGTATGGAATTTGTTGTTTTCATCAGAATAATGTATTTTCAAACTCCGCACAAAAATGTGCTAATTATATTCTGGTTTGGCGAGATGTGGTCGACTTATGCGAAAATGAGTTGCAATTTACCGACGGAATATATAAAAAAAAAAAACTATGTACAACTCACCAATTAAATCATCAATACACTTCTCATTGCCGCCATATTCTTTCGGGAGAATTTCTTTAGGCATGTGATCCCATAGTTCACTCATCTCAGAATGGACTATTATTTTTTCATATACTTTTTGTTTTACTATTTGCTTAAATATGAACAGCAACTTATCGATGAATGGAGGGGCGTTGAGCACATGGACTCCAGCAACGCTTTGGCCATAGGCTAGCTGAATCAAAATAAATAAAACAGCTCATCAATGAATGTTTACTGATTTGTTAGTTAGTTTATGTGATTAGCAAGTAATCAACAAGGGGAAGATGAAGTATGAACATAAAATCAATGTACATAAAGCTCATATTTCCACTTCACCACCGACCGAGACGTCCAGTTAAGTGGAATGCACTGCCTCCAGATGTCCGCAGTGCTCAAAGCATGAGCACTTTCACTAAAGGACCGAAAACAGACCATTGTTTCGTAGAGCAGCATATATTATAGTTAAACTATCAGCGCCCTTGGAATCTTAAATCGTTAAACGGCACTATATTAAATAACTTTTATTATTATAATGATGAGATGAGAGGCTGGTCAAGACCCTTAGAGGAAGACGACAATAATGAAGATTATGATTTTTGTAAACGACTATCTGTTATTTAAATTAAATAGAACTTACCTTGTCGATTAGATCTCCCTTGGTTAAGGTTGAGGGACTAACTTTAGACATATGAGACACCTTTAAGTTCTTCAAATCAAATATCAATCTATAGGAAATGGAATAGTCAGTATAGATCCTGTATTCGGCCAACTAAAAAATAAATTCAAAAACAAATATTAATAAATTGAAATATATTTCATTCAATTATAATTTAAATAAAAAAAAAAATAATTATTATTTTTTAACATAATATTGTTTAAATTTTTAAGAATGATAAATTGAATTCTACAAAATAAATAATGTGCAGTTCATTTAAATGTATTAATAAAAATATTAAAATGTATGTAATAATATACGCAAAATAAACAATTACTACCTATATATTACATAATATGTAATAATGGAAATAAAAATAAAATAAAATAAAATAAAATAAAATAAAATAAAATAAAATAAAATAAAATAAAATAAAATAAAATAAAATAAAATAAAATAAAATAAAATAAAATAAAATAAAATAAAATAAAATAAAATAAAATAAAATAAAATAAAATAAAATAAAATAAAATAAAATAAAATAAAATAAAATAAAATAAAATAAAATAAAATAAAATAAAATAAAATAAAATAAAATAAAATAAAATAAAATAAAATAAAATAAAATAAAATAAAATAAAATAAAATAAAATAAAATAAAATAAAATAAAATAAAATAAAATAAAATAAAATAAAATAAAATAAAATAAAATAAAATAAAATAAAATATAAACGTATTTGAGAGGTTTGTATTGTAAACATCCCACAAGTTTCTATTTATATTGTTAAATTCTCACCATCAATGAAAATATAAGCAGATGGTTTAAGTCTATAAAATCTGGTATTGATTTTAGAACATAAATACAGACTCGAGAACAATCCTGTGCTAATCTTCGAAGTGGAATGATGTAGCTAAAAGAAAAAACATACACAATATTATTATTATCTATTGTAAAAATTGTTATTATTATGAGTCAAAGGAAATATCTCAATTAATGAATAAAATAACTCTAAATTTAAAAAAAAAAAAATCTCGTAAAAAATCGTGAATGAAGTGAAATTTATATAAAATAAAAAGATGCAAAATTAGAATGATTTTGAGGATGTCAGCTTTATTACTAACTGTGTAGTGTATAACTATGTTTTATATTCATAAATAAGTAAATTTCATCTATAATATTATGGACTTCCATAGTGTTAACGACAAAGCTTTGAAATTATGACAAAGATTTGATTTTTTTTCATCAGAATTGTGATTTTACAATTATTGATAAAATCGGTCAATATCAATAGCTTGTACAATCACTTAAGATTTATTAAAATTCAATACTCGGGAATCGATGGGATTGATAGTGACCGCGTATAACATATTATCATTTATAATATGTTATCATTTGATAATATGTTAAATATCTTAATAGGTTTATTATTAACATTTGCTTGATCGATGTGTATGATGCATTTTGTTTTGATTAAGTTAACATATTATATTATCTTAATTATAATTTCATACTCATTGAATCCTTTCACCTTTTTTGCTAGTGGAACAACATAATATAAATATGTACCTATACTTAATTTAGTAATGTAGCGAAAATAGTTAGGTACCTATTTATTCTTTTTCTCAACTTATTTATAGCAAGCTGTTATGTTTCTAAACGAAAACAAAATAAATATTAAATAAAATAATTGCATTTAATTGTTATCGAACTGTCGATTCTTTCATGAGAATTCAATTCTCTTAATGAATCGACATTATTAAGCCAAGATGCGTGTACGAAGGAAAATTTTGTATGGCGTAGTGGACTTTTTGCATGCTAATAACACCAACTAGAGGCCTCGCAGCATATATGTTCCCGTACATGGATTTACTCAGAATTCGGAGTAGAACATTTTATGTGAGTTTTGTGTGTGTGTCTGTGTGTGGGTGTGTCCGTTCCCCCCTTATAACTTTTGATCCGCTCAATTTACAGAGCCCAAATTATCAGAATATATAAACAGTTATAGGCCTACAAAATTTTTGTACTCAGAATTGTGAATTTTTGTTTCAGTCAGGGGTTTTCAACTTTTGAATTTTTACTTTATTTTTCCATATATCTCAGAAACCATAAAAGCTAGAACGCTTAAAATTGGTATAAAGATAGACAAATACAAAATCTCAAATAAGTTTTTTTTAAAAAATTCCAGGGTTTCTCAAACATTTTTTATTAAGAAAAATATTGTTTTTATGATAAATTTATGAGTTAACTGCATATATTTCCATTTTTTTTTAAATATCGAAAAAAGCCGAAACACCCCAACTAGATTATTTAATTTTTTAAACAAAATATACACATTGTATTGCCACATCTCAATTTTTTTTTAACAATTTTTATAAAAATTGAATTTAGTTACGACATCACTTCATACAATTTGTATGGTAGTCGCCTATACACAATATGTAAGAAGACTTAATAGTTTGATACTTAAATCTCCAAACATACCATCATACTGTTTTCATATTCTGTGTAGGAAAAACATACTGACCTCCATACTATCCTATCCTGACAAACATACCTACATGTTTTATATAGAAAATAGAATATCTTCAAATATTTATTAATTTGTGTTGTTTATATGTAGTTTGGTACGTATTCTTTGATTATGCATACTATCGCCATCGACAGTTTGATCTCATGTGTTACATGCAACTAGTTTATATTATAATTAAGTCAGCTTACAACGTTTATAATAATGCTACAAAATATAAAATTAAATTCAAAATAGAAAGAATATATAAATAGTAAAATTATACTTACAGATGATCGGAGAATATATCGAGGAAATCTTTAAGGAAATTTGATATTAATACTAATTCTGGCATTATTGATCTGAGAGAGAACTGTGCATCCAATCTTGATTTAGTTACCTCAACAGAACATTTGCTGCACATAAATATACCGCAAAATCTTTCATACTCTGTAAAAAAAAACACAGTTTTAGTCAATAAATTTATAAAACTTTAGTTAATTTGTTATTAGTAGGTATTTGTTATTTTATTTGTTTATCTATTTATCACAATATTTTTGGATTTTTATTTTATGTGTAATAATTATTAAAAAAGCCGATGATAAATATAAATAAAATATAAATTAATTATATATATCAATTAATGATTCGGCGGATATTTTGTGGTAGTTAATATTAAACATATTTGAATCATAAATTCGCTATAAACCACTTCGCGACATGTTTCAAACAAAACAAAATAAATATTAAATATTAAATATATCTAGACACGCCGGTCGATGGAAGGACAGCGCTTCCGAAACATGTCGCGAAGTGACTCAAAAAACAAGTGGTTTATAGCGAATTTATGATTCAAATATGGTTAATTATATATAAATTATTGATTTTGTTTGGGAATCATGTGATTCATATTAACGACACCAACTTAGTTAACTAGTCTCTTTTCTTTGGTTCTGATATAAAAATTGCTTCAGATATTGGATTTATGACAGGTAGGTACTATGGCGAACAGTAGAACCTGGTTGATCTATTTTGTGTGAGCCCATATGTTTGTTGAGGTAATGAGTACCTATTTAGTGTGGAACGGGAATAATCACCTGGTTCATAATTGCATATTATTGTCAGTAAAAATTGTAAACTGTTAGCTCAAGAACAGGAATTCCTAGTTGGGCAGCAGCAATCTACTTATTGTTGTCATTATTGTTGTCAATATATGAAAATTACAACCACATGTTAAAAAGGTGTTAAAAGATTAATTGAGATTCTTATTGAATAATAACATACCAAGTGGCTCTTTTGGTAGATGTGGCTGTTTGCTATACCAGTCTTGAATATTTTTGAAGGCATCCATTAGCTGTTCTTCGGTCGCCTCATAATAGGCATCAATTTTTTTCACTTCTTCGTCTGAATAATACAACAGTTTCGATGGAATTCTGCGGTTCATTTTCGACATCTAAAACCAATCAATAACAGTTGAAATGTTACTTGTTTTGTATAGAATTATTAAGGGGGGGGGACTGCTGCCAACGTACCTATTTTTCAATTTGATATACCATCATTATTTCTTATCAAATCGTTTGGAAAAAAAAATTTAGATAGTTAGGGTATTAATAAACAAAAATATACTTTAACTTTTTGATAATGTTCTGTATAAATTCTTGTAGAAAAATAATGGCATACCCCGATTTTCAACGTTTATCATATATTTTTGATAAACTATGTATAAGGCGTAGAGTAATATATATTTTTTTTAAATTAAAGAAGACAAAAATATTTAGAAAAAAATGATGTGAGACGTTGCATTAATGCTTCAGGTTTAGTAAATAAATCTAAAAAACATTTATATTCCATTCAGCGCCATTGCGTGATAAAAGTTTTTTTGGTTTATTTACTTAACCTGATGCGTTAATGCAATGTCATATCATATTTTTCCAGGTATTTTGTTTTTTAACAGATTTTTAACTATCTCAATAGAGACGAAGTTGGAATATTTTACTGTAGGAGAACCAGGATATCAAGGCACCTACAGGGCTTACGACCTGTCATCGGTATGTAAATATTCGATAATTATTTTGTTCTTCTTTAATTTATAAAAAAAAATATTGATTTATACCTTATATTTTTTTAGAAATATAAGATAAATGGCTAAAATCGGGGTATGCTTATTATTTTCCTACAAGAATATATACAGAACATAATCAAAAAGTTAAGGTATATTTCTCTTTATTAATATCCAACAGGAGTATAATTTTTAAATGAAGAGAAATAAATGAAAAAAAATATTTGATATACAAAGTACCAATTAGTTGGCGTAGAAGCAATATAAAATAAAATAAATGTTTAATTTTTACTACCGTGAAAATACTAGAATTTCAGATCGAACACTTTTCAACTATTCGACATTTAAATAAAACACAACACAGACTAAAAATAATCAAATTATAATATAAGTTAGCGAGTACTGGAAGCTATTGTTAAAACAATGACAAAATAAAACTAAATAAATATATTTGTTATCATATCAGAAGTTACAAATTTCACGCCATAAAAAAATGTCTATATATATTATTATCATAAGTAGGTAAGTTGACAACTCACATGCAAATGGTTGTATGTTCGTTTAATATATGTAAATATTAAAAATAAAAAAAATTACTCGAAAATGGGCATTGCATGAAACCGTCGAAGTCGGAATTGATTAATAGAGAAATTATTAGATAAAATATATTATTATTAGGTACTATTTTAAAAGGGCACTTTTTGGGTGAAATTTGATCATGTATTTTTTTATATTATTTAAAGCATTATTGAAGATATTTTTTTTTCACATTTTGTATATATATGCTCCTTTCAATCACATTATTTATTCAATGGATTTCCTAAAAAAATATTTATGATTATAGATGGATGGGTGGTGCTAGAGTGGTTAGCGCGATGGACTAGTAATCCAGCAGCCACGAGTTCGAATCCTACCAAGACCAATTTCGTTCACCTATAGCAGAAGTATTCAATGTGTACTAAGAGTGTATTTCGGCATAGAAAAGTACTCCCACTATTTTCTATTTTTATCGTTTTTGGGTGTCTTATTAGAACCGGAAATTAGACTGGTGTGGATGTACGCATGTGTCGTGTTTCCTTTTATGAGGTTAAGCATAAAAGGAAACAACTCACACCTGTCGC
The DNA here is from genome assembly GCA_963576475.1 of Molanna angustata. Taxonomy (NCBI): domain Eukaryota; kingdom Metazoa; phylum Arthropoda; class Insecta; order Trichoptera; family Molannidae; genus Molanna; species Molanna angustata. The sequence continues at coordinate 17,871,568 of OY754984.1, read as the reverse complement.
TGGTTACTCCAAATTATGTCAAATGCAGTGATGGTATGAAAATGTTTTTTTTCATGAAATTTGTAACATAATATATATTTTTTGACATAGAACTATTTGTCTTTCAAGTATAAGTGTATTATAAGATAATATGTGAATTTATTCATATTTTACCTTTAAGTTGTTGGTATACAATTATTTTCAACGATCCAACTTGAAAAAAAGGGTTTTTTCGCAGTTTAAAATACAGACCAGTGTTTAGAATAATGAATATAAAATATTATTTTATCACAATAGAGACGATTTGTTTTATTTCTTTAAATCTTTAAATTTTTTAATAAACCAACAAACTTACTCAAAACTACAAAGAATTACTAAATAATTAAATTATTCTGTTTTAATATCAAAAGAATACCTTAAAAAGTTATAACTAATTCTTGAAATATGTTCATATAAAGTTTAAATTGATATGAATTTCAGCGAGTCTGTTTTATTACAAATATTTTCAAAGTTAAGTAAAAAAATATTTTCATAGATAACTTCGATTTAATGCTCTTTTAGCGAAACTCGTGAAAAACTTATTTTTAAGTAATTTTACATATTTAATTGATAATGGAATTCCATCAAGAATTAGCAGTCAAAAAATTAGAAATAATACCTACTGTGTTATTTGATATCGTAAGCTGTTTGGTTTCTGTGTAGGCATCCTGGGTTCGATCCCTAGCAGAGGAAATTCTCCCACTAATATTGCTTCTTTGGGCTGGAAAGAAATTGCCATAAGGCAATGATCTCGCCACTTGTGCAGGGTGCAGGGAAGTGTTAATTATTATTATTTAAAAAAAATATTACCTTTATAATTTCGTCTATCTCACTGTACTGTTCTCGGAACCTGTTCCTAGGAGGCGGATGTCCAGCTATTCTTGCGTCGTTTGGGTGGTATTTTTCAGTATACCTACATCTCCCTTTTCTCCTCTTCTGCTCTCCTTTTTCTTCTCCAATCTTTGCTTTGAACTGTTTGTGTATTAAATCTTTTCTGTCTTTTTTACTTAACCTTTGGTAACATTTTAATATGATTACATTTTGTCGCTATTTCACCACCACTCGCCCTGCTTATGGGAACTATAGACGGCCCCTTCATAGAACTCAAACCGAGCGACAAGAAAACATGCATTGCAATTACAATAGTTCATAGAGGCCTCTATATTGGCAATCTCGGCACCATAGTGCAAAAAGAACAGTCGAAAAATGTGAATAGAAGATTCACACTCGTTTGACTTATTGACTTCAGATCTTTTTTTATAGATAGAGGAGGCAATGATAAAACGGTGAAGATAACTAATAAAGTTTCCGTGTCCTATGAAAAATTTGTATGTTATAATTTCAGGGATAACCCAGGAAGATTTAAGTCGATTATTTACGTCATGAAAACAATGAAAAGGTTATTCTTCCCAATGAGCAGACCGTCCAACGTTTCTGCCAGATATTCTGTAAATTTTTATTTACAGAACTTTCAAAAACACTGCGAGACACTCGGCCCTCTGGAGGGAAGAAAGAAATGTCTCCAATCACAGAAGAAAGGCCCCACATAGATTAATAATAGCACCTCTAACATAGTAGGTACTGTAACGTTATTTATTGCCTCATAATAAATACGTTGCCTCCTTAGTAAAAATAAATATTCTTATGTTTTAAAAAAAAACTCTCCAAACGCCGCAATCCTGATAGTTATCTATGAAATTCATTTTACTCCACGAACGCTGAGTGGTCTTCCATCTCTGCCACACACGCACTGCGTTTTGTCCCGTCCTTTTCACTCAGACGCGTCGCCTTCTAGATGTTTCGATCCGCCATCTTGACAATTCCCTTCCAACGGCCTGCCCGTGGCTCCGCCAAAAAACATGTTAATATGCGAATATTTTTGCCTACGGGCCCGGAGTGATTTATTATTTAAACATTAGTGACTAAACCTTGTGATAGTGATTCGTATGCCTTCTTCAGTGAGTTTTACGTGTGTAATTAAGAAATGTAACCTCTGTGGATATCACGCCTAACGGTTTTAACCGACAATATATCTTGTGAGATAATAAAAACGAACTATAAACGTCATAATTACACAATGGCCCTGAGTCAAATTGAAAACGCTGTTCGTTATCGCCAAGCGCTATTTTTTTTTGTATGTGATTTGACGTTTGTTGTAGAAATTTTTTCTACAATAACAAACAACAAACGTCAAATCCCATACAAAAAAAAATTAGCGCTTGGCGATAACGAACAGCGTTTTCAATTTGACTTGGGGGCAATGAGTGAAATTCCTAGACAGACCTTCAACTATAATTATTGAAGACGTCACTCTCTATTTCCAATTCAAGTGCAATTCGACCTAACCGCAGATTAGTCGTCAATCTCGTCATGCTACGTATCAGAATCCCGCTTTCAACATGTCTGTTATACTCTCCAATGTACACGTGTGTCTACAGTTTTTGTACTGACATTCAATAAGTGATTTCTACTCGAATATACCAGACCGGTGATGTATATTCCTAGTTGCCAACCTAGGCTCCGAACTTTATTTACCTTCAGCTTGAATATAATGAAGACCCTTCAAGGTACCGACTCTACCCATTGGAATAGTGCGCCCATATTTTCGATTCACTATATCCACGCAACCACTGCTCGCTGGAAGCTGTTCTTTCTGGATTACCTTCACCTGTACGAGGTCTAAGCGGATGTTCGTGAGACAACCTCCACCGGCATCGTTTCTCCGACTCTTCGAGTTACCCCAACCAATCATGATAGCTGAATTTCCTCTACCCCCGATGTCCGCTACTCTACAACGAATGTCCCCTCCGCCGACAGCCGTCACCCCCTCTGTATACCTGGAAATAGGAAGTTTCTCCCCGTCCACATACGCTTCGGAAATGGTCAGATCTTTTATTTTTAACTGTTATTTTTCTTCGTGAACTAATTATACCAAAGGTCAACTCTCGTAGTAATTTGAATTTTCTTTTATAAAGTTTGCCTATGTAAATTCATTGTATTTTGAATCATAAGTTGAATAATTTGAATGCCTAAATGTTATTCATTCATTCAGGCCTAATAACTGTCTATGTCAATTATACATAATTGTACAAAGATTCACTAGCATCATGTGTTGTATTACCTACTTTGAATTTAATATTTGGTAAGGTTTCTTTGCTCCTGCCAAAATCTAATTTCTGTTCATTCATTCATGTCTACTATTTGGGTATGTCCATGAGTAGACATGGCCAAGGATGTACCTGGACGAATTATAAAGTTATTAATGTAATATATTTAGCATTTTACAAAGACTTTGTCTAGATTTAAACTTGATGAGTTCATTCATTCATGCATACCACTTTGGTACCCCGTTTAATTAACAATTAAAGGTTTAGACCATTTGTCAAACCTCTGATATTAATTTGATCATTTGATAAATTGCTTACCTGTGAACATATTCATTCATTCATACCTACTTACAGCGAGCTAGCAATTACAACTAAGAACTCGCAACAATTTACAAATTGTGACTCACCAATACTGATACTTATAATGTGAACTGTGTGATCTGTTTCTTTATTTATTTACTTTACAGATCGTCTTGTCATATACTAACTTGAATGTTTCATGTAAATTTGAGTATTCATAATTGTATGCTATGTTTTATCTTTCAATATATGCAATTCAAATGACACTGGTGACTTCTGATTGATCCCGATATTTGTTTACCCACATATTACAAACCTTGATGATGAGAGCAACTGTTCAAACCTGAGCTACCGGACTTCCTCATCTTTAGAATTGAATCAAGTTAACATCCAAATTAAATTAAATATAATAACACGAGAGGGACCCCTCACGTTACAGTACACATTGTATATTTAATATTAAATCTAATACAAGGTGTCTCAAAAGAAAGTTTATATTTTTATTCAGAGCGTTATGTGGAGATATTAGACGACTTCTTGGTACCTGAACTGCAAAACTTTCCTGGCTATAACCAAAGAACATGGTTCCAGCAGGACGGAGCAACGTCACACACGTCCAATACATCTCTGCCACGAGTTCGTGAAATTTTGCCTGGCAAATTGATCCCCAGGAGAGGTGACATAAATTGGCCTCCACGCAGTCCTGATTTATTTAACCCTATGGACTTTTTCCTAGGGGTTATCTCAAATCTAAAGTTTACGATGATATTTTTTATTTATTTATAAATATATAAACCAATGGCAATGCTCGTGACTAACTTCATATAATTTGTATTAAAATATTTCTTAATGTACATATATTTGTTTCCAATTCAACTCTGATCAGTGTTGAAAGTACATAATAAATATCGTTTTTTAAAGCAAATGTCGCGAATAATGAATGATGTCAGTATTAAACCATTTGTTTTGTAAGAGAATTTATTTAATATGACAAAAAATAAACCTTTTGTGTTTTCTTATGTATTTTTATTATTTTAAATAAATTGGAGTCGATGACGTACCTACTCATATGTTATAAACAATTTAATAGAGAACTTTTTGGAAGTTGTTCCAAATATTATCAAAAAAAAAAAACTAGAAATTGAATGTGCACAAGGGTGACTGAAAGGTAAATATTGGCTTGGGCCAAACATTCCTCCACAATATATTTTTTCATGAATGGATATGTCTTTGTAACACGTCCATATATATCCTCATACATTCCCTTAACTAATTACAAATGCTTGTGATATAGTGTAAATGTGAAATATACAAACAGTGTGTATTTTTTCATACCATCACTGGTGTGCGTGTATGTATTTTATTTTATTTTACCAAGGACAGCACACAGTACATGCATACAATTATTGAAATTAAATATATAAAAATACAAAAATAACATGTACCTCTTACGTACTATACCTAATATCAAAATAATACAACAAAAAAGTGTGAATTAGTGGGGTGCGCGCATGAGAGAAGAGTAATACATGCGTGAGTGAAAGAGATATCTAGAAAGACTGTGAGTGTGTGGGTGTGTATGTGTGTGTGTGTGAGAGAGGGTGTGCATGTGTGTGTAGACGAACATATATTGACAGATTCATGAGTTGGGAAGAAAAAGAAAATATATTGCTGAGGGTGGTTGGGAAGAATAAAATTAATCAGTACCTAATTGTTATAATGTCACGATGTTAGATATAAGTTTATTTTTGAATGTTATATGTGAATCAAAAAATATGTCTAAGTCGGCATTTTTTTCGTAAGAGTTAAATAAGTTTATCATTCTGTTAATCGGAGCGTTTTTGGAAGCATTTGTTTTACAGATATTGGAGAAGAAAAGTGACGTATGTCTTGTCCGGCGAGTAGATGTATTAAATTTGATATTGGTAAGAATTTCATGACATTCAATGTTTACATTTAGTATACTGTGAAGGAACATAAGGTCTGAAATTGTATTACCATTCTTTTTATTATTCTTTTGTATTACCATATAAAAGAATACACGACAAAATCGTGTATCCCCAAACACCAGTCTCGTTTCACCTTAAATGGCAACATTTAGAAGGGGTGGTGAACCTTATTGTTGAACGAATGATATGATAAGATGTTATATTGCCTGTTGGGTTTACGATTACCCGACTCTTACGGTGAATCCGAATACGATGATAATACAATAGAGTGCTGGAAGCACTATTCAAAGATGGTACAAACAGATAATGAACATCAAAAGATATATTTTAATTAATTAATGTAACAACAATCCAGAAAGGCTGCCAAAGATTTGTTATGCGCGAGATACCAGAGGGACGTCTACCACCGGGAAGACCATCAAAGAGATGGAAGGGGAGCTGGACATCCTCGTCCCAAGACCTCTAGAAACAGATCATAGATCTACAAAAAGAGGAAGAAGATAAAGAAGAAGAGTGTAACAACAAGTGTGAATTGGAAAAAAATTATATCTCCACTATATACATATTTTTTTAAATTATTTCGAAATCAGCAGCGGCACTAGGAGCATTCCTGTCTCCAAAGTCTATATCGCGAATAGTGAAACTCTAGGTCTATAATAGCCTAATTAAACCAGTAATCCTGTGTGGTGTCGAGTCCTGGTCCATGACACTCAAGGACCAACAAAGATTGATAACATTTGTAAACAGGATATTGCGTAAAATATTAGGACCAAGATCAGGAATTGCGGCAGGTAACTGGAGACCACGGTGCAATGAGGAAATTCGTGCATTGACAGGACAACCTTTAATCACCAGCGAAATCAGGTCCAGAAGATTAGCCTGGATTGGACATGTTGTCAGATCAGGGTAAGAAAGAGCCACAAAACGTATCCTGCAAAATAACCCTGTTGGCAAGAGACCCCTGGTAAGACCAAGGCAGAGATTGATGGACAATATTACCCGAGATCTGAACGTTCTGAATGCTTGTGATGACTAGGAGTCCGCTGCAGCTGACAGGAAGGCTTGGAAAGCTATTGTTCAAGAGGCTAAAGCTCTGCCGGAGTTGTATGGCCATGCCATCGGAAATAAGTAAGTAGTATTTCGAATTAATTTTACTAACCCCATTATTTGTTTACAATAAACGACCGGTTTCAGAACTAACTGTTCCCTCTTTAAGCTTATTTTCAACCAAAACAGATTGGTATGTTCTACTTAAAAAGTTTTGGGGTTGAAGGTTCGGGGAAATGTAATAAGGGGTTGGATGTCTTTTATTTCCAGTGAATCTAGATTTACTACCCAAACGTGGTCCTACTTTGACACTTTCTAAAGTTTAGCAATTTTTTATACATACCTACACAATTGTTAATAGAATGAAAGTGAACACATTGAGATGGTTTGGCCACATGGGGAGAATTAATGAGGAACACCTGACGACGAAAATATACATTGCGGACAGGAATGGAATGAGAGGTCGGGGCCGCCCAATGAAGGGATGGCACGTCCATGTGAACGGTATTTTGATAGACGGAAATGTTAGAAGCGTGAACAACAGACGAACATGTATAAGACGATGTATGAATGTTGACGAGGCGATGAATGTATGTCAAGATAGAAGAAAATGCCGTTCGGTTCTCTCTGCCTACCCTGAGTTTTTTGGCGTTCTTTTTTTCTCTAATCCACCACCAACCGCACTGCATATGGGGACTCTAAACGGCCCCTTCACAGATCGCTAAGTGAACGACAACAAAAAAAATGCAAAGTACGAAAAGTAGCTCATGGAGCCCTCTAGATTAGCAATCTCGGCACCATAGTGCAAAAGAACAATCGACGAATGTGAATGAAAGATTCACACTCGTGGACTTCAGATCTTACTAAATAAGAAACATTTCTGTAATATATTAACCTACTGGGAATCAAACAATAGTAAGTAAACTATGACAAAACTTCTGAAAGGCTTTAAAATTGTGCTTCGAGGTCAGATAACGTTCTATGAAGGAGCCGTTAACAGTCTCAATATGCAGAGCAGGTAGTGGTGGAGGTAGCGAAAAAAAAATATTATCTAAATAATTGGGACGGTGAATTCAACGTATTAAAAATATGTGATAGTCATGACATGTATGATGTGACATACTTATTTTTTGCTTAAAAATAAGTATGCGTTATCATTTGAGAATTATTTGCAATTGTAATATTCTCTTCTGTTAACGTCATCATGAGGTCAACAAAGCTAAAAGAACTAAGTAATAAAAAAATATTATAAAAACAGTTTTCTTTTTCCTGTTGTTAATATTGTTTCTGTGTTATAAACTATGTATACGTATAAAACTTGAGAGTATTATTTATAAATACATCATATTATAACAAACTTGCTCATGCATCAAATTGTATTTGGAAGCATTTGATGCATGAGTATTGAGCATGTTTGACTCACATGGACCTTACCATCACCATAAGAACCTCAGTAAAGGATATCCAGCGGGAAATAGATTCATTTTAGGAACATATTTAGTTTAAATGTCTCGACTCCATAAAGGAGTATGTAAATATAGGTAAATAAATAAATAAATAACGAACACTTCCTTGCACCTTGCGCAAGTGGCGAGTTTATTGTCGTATGGCAATTTCTTCCAACTAAGCAGTGTTTCCAACCCAGAGAAATTTAAACAAAATTATCCTCTGCTGGGAGAAATATAGGTATATTTACACATAGTTAGGTATACAAACAACTTTTTTAATCCCAATATTATAAAATTACTTAAAAAAATAAGTAAAAACACAATGGTGGTGCATCTACCATTCAGTAAATGCTCTTTGAGCGAAACGCGTCAGTGGCCAACACTTTAAATTAGTGGAATAAAGTTAAACATTGTGTTTTTACTTATTTTTTTAAGTAATTTTATAATATTGATAATGGAATTCCATCACGTATTAGCAGTCGAAAAATAAGAAATAATTTTTTAATGCCATTAAATATATTTATGAAAAACCTAATGTAAGATATAGGATTTTTCAATTTCTTTCCATTCGAATTTTTATCAAAATACAAAAACGTATGTATTTACTTTTAAATCAAATAACTCTTAATTAAATACCCAACAATGGAAGAACGGCGAAGAGATGGAATCGGGTTGGGTTGGATCTTGGATCTTTTCCTTCTGGGAAAGTCCACCTTCTCAAACAGGTCAAATACACAATGAGGAACAAGAAAAAACAAAAATTAATATGGAACAAAAATATATTTGTTATCACTATTTGAATAAAGCTTAAGAAAGAAATTCGCAAGGCATTATTTGAAAACTTTTCAGTGAATATTATGCTCGACTTTGTTCCTGACCATGCGTTGAAGTTTTTAGAAAAAAAATTAGGTAATACAGTAATACCCGACCAGGGAAAATCTGGTCCAACCGGCGAAATCAAAACCCTCGTGATTACCTTTACCTCTATTTATTACATATATGGAGTTCTGTTATATCTTTATGTCATAGAACTCCATATGATAATTATATCCATGATATGGGTAATCACTAGGGTTTTGATTTCGTCGGTTGGACCAGTTTTGCCCCCCATGTAAATAAATTAAACAATATTACGATCACCACGGCACGTTCTATCACAAGGAGAGAAAATCGAGATTTATACATATTGTCCTTAAATTGTCAATTTGATATTGCGTCATTACTATAAAACGAATCATTAGGAAAAAAATAAATGAGATAGTTAGTTCATTATTAAAAAAAATATTACAAAACTTTTTAATTACATTCTGTATATTATTTATATTCTTTTACAAAAAATAATAAGCATTTCTCGCTTTTTGACATTTATCTTATATTTCTTAAAAACTATAGGTATGGCTTAGAGGAATATATATTTTATTCAATTAAAGAAAACAAAAATGTATAGAAAAATACATCGTAACATTTGCATTCATACTTTAGGTTTAGTTAAGAAATAAAAAAAAAACTTTTGTTTCACAATATCACTTAGGTTTCTTTATTAAACCTGAAGCATTAATGAAAATATCTGACGCGTTTCTTGCAAGGCACATCGTCAGAATAAAGATTGATTATTCTACTTTTTTTTTAACATGTCTGCGTAGGGGACACCAGCTATTTGGGTCCATTTTGCTCTTCCGAAGAAGCGCACTACGTATCGTTGGGAGGGGTTTCCAATCTAGAAAAGAAACACTTGCTGATTGTTCTTTTTTGCACCATGATGCCACAAGTTTGCTAATCTAGAATGCTCCATGAGCAACTCTTCGTGCCATGCATTGTTTTTTGTTCTTGTTCATTCTAGCGTTCTGCGAAGGGGCCTTTGACAGTCTCCATATGCAGAGCGGGTGGTGGTGTAATTGATTATTCTGACGATGTGCCTTGCATGAAACGCGCCAATAATCGATTAAATTTATAAAGAACAAATACCAATTATTTTTTTATTTTATCTTTGTATGTAATGTATCAACATAAATTTTGAATTTGATTCAGATAGATACAAAGTAATATTTTATTGTTTTTACCATGTCATCGGTGTGAAAACAGTTAAAATCATAATTAGTAACATACATTTTTAAGATGATTTTTTTATTTCCAAATAAAAAAGAATTACACTAGCCATAATAACGTAACAATATTTATAAAAAATACAATACAAATCAAGTTTTAGGAACTTGGATAAATTGCCTCACTAGGCAAAAGCCTGTTCCGAGGTAATACCACGATTGTTAACCTAAATTTAAGGAAAATGTATTCATTGAGTAATTTAAGACAAGCTAGTGAATAATCGATTAGAAATTTAATTTGTGAATAAAATTTTGATAACGATGTCCCATTTTTTTGGTTTAACTTTTTTTTTAATTCAATTAATTAGCTGTGAGGCACCGGCTTAGAATAGTGCTTCCACTCTTTTCTATTGTTGTTTTCGAGTGTCCCGTAAGAGCCGGGTAATCGAAAATACAACAGGCAACAATAACATCTCACATAGTTCAGCAATGAGGTTCACCACCCATTCTGAATATAATGCCTTTTTAGGTGAGATGAGACTGGTGTGTGGGTATACACAGATATGTTATGCTCCCTTTTATAAGGCAATGCACACCCGCAAACCTTTCGCTGGTTACTCCACATTGTGGGATATGCCGTGATGGTATGAATGAATGAATGAATAATTCAATTAAATTAAATAATAATTAGGCTCCGGTGGGCCAAGTTTGTAGCAAGAATGGAGAATTTTCGTTATTTATTGATGTCAATATTAATAATTTAATCTGCTTGAGATGTTGCGGTTATTATGTATTTGACTCAATCCACACATAATGTTCTAAAAGATCCATGAAGTCCGGACAGTTCATCGTGTATCGTACTTTTACTTCTTTTTGTCTCGTCTGACTTCAAAGTTTCCGTATCTTCAATTATCTTTCTCCAAAATTCACTATGAAGTTCGTCCCTCCATTCATCTGAAACAAAAATAAAAATAAAACGAAAAATATCAATAATAAATTCGCAATGACTCAATCATTTACATAGCTTATTTACAAAAAAAACAACTTCTCAGTAGATGGCGTTACAAAAAGGTTTCTTCGTTACTTCATAGATAGCGATATTTAAAATAGCTTACTTTCAAACGATCTGTTTCTCATTATTAAAATAAACAGAATATTGCAAATTGCATCGATAAGGGAAATCAATCAGAAGGCATAATTTGTGAACGTTGCGCAAGTGATCACGTAAACCAGACGATGATAAATCGTAAGTCCTGTAGGTGCCTTGAGTTCCTAGTTCTTCTACCTTTCCAACCTCGTCTCTATTGAGATGTTCAAAATTTGTTAAGAAAATATCTTTGACTACCGACAAGGAAAAAATATCCAATGTTTGCGCATATGAAAGATTTAAAAAATATTAGATTTTTATTATTTTCAATGAAACTTTTCTTTTTTTTATATTTTTACTGTTATAATGTATGTTGGTAATTTATAATAATAAAAAAAATATTGTAAAATCTCAATAGACTGCAGAAAAAGTCTAACAGTACCTACTGATATTCAAGAAATATCAAAAACAAACCGCGAAATTTACAGAGGAATATCACTATTAAGCTGTGTAAAGTATCTTGAGGAATCAACTCCATTGGACAATTGAAAATAGAGAGGAACAACAGGTGTTTCGTAACAACCGCTCAAATACGGATGGTATATTTTTGTTGAGACAGTAAAAAGAAAAGTCAATCGAATATTACAACCCAGCATATGTATGTTTTGTAAATTTGACAAAAAACATTCAACAGCATGCTGAAAGACGTTGTAGATATTCTAATAGAGAAAGCTGTCCTACTATTTATATTTAAGACAATCGAAAATATCAACAACGATGAAACAATAAAAATAAAAGTAGATGCGAAACTGATCAAAACAATATCAATGGCAACGGGAATAAAACGGGGGGATAGTCTGAGCCCATTCCTGTTTATTTTAATAATGGATAATGTATAGAGGATGTGGTCTCTGTTGGTGTGAAATACAGAATGGGTGAGAATCTCGTCAATATGCTGCTGAGGATGACTTGAAATAACTTTTAAACAATCTACATAAAGCATCCAGGATATACAATATGATATTATTTTTATCAAAAACCAAGTGTCTTACTATATTGAGACAACCCCTGGTATGCAATAATATATACCCATGGATATAATTGTATCCTCTACGAACCAATCGTAGAGGATACAAATTCCAAGTACTTGAGAGTTGATATTTCTACCAACAGTGACCTATATGAGGAAGAAAAATCACAAATTGGCAAGGCAGAGGTCATTGTCGGCTATCGGAGAGATAATATTTGGAATAATAAACACATGTGCACGACCCATCATGATCTATGCTATTGAAGCCAGAGCGGACTGCTAAAATAAAGAGTCTGCTCCAGACGACAGAGATGAGAACCATACGCTCTATCACGGGATTCACCCCGATGGATCGAATGTGGAACACAGATATTAAAAAGATCTGCGAGTTAGGGATTTCGGCAGATGGTGCAGGAGCCGAAGACGATCTTCCCGTCAAAATCGTGGCGATCCAATAGGTTTCACAAAATTATATCCCAACAAATAAATGTCGGCAATCGAACACGAGGTAGACCATCTAAGAGATGGAGATATAGCTGGAGCTCGGCGTCACAGGAGAGCTCGATGGAGGGGTACATTGCCTGAAAAAAGAACAGGTTTCCACAAACTACAATAAGAAGAAAAACAAAATATTATAAGTTGTTTTTGTTCTGGGATATTATAATATTTGTAAGAATCTCAATTTTGTAATTGCCTGAATATTGATTATATCTTTAAAGTGTACTGTTTGTGTTCTGGAATATAATTATATTTGCAAGAATTTCAATTTTGTAATCGTCTGTATATATGTTATATCTTTTTAGTGTACCTACTGTTTGTGTTCTGGTATATAATTATATTTGCAAGAATTTCAATTTTGTAATCGTCTGTACATATGTTATATCTTTTTAGTGTACCTACTGTTTGTGTTCTGGTATAAAATTATATTTGCAAGAATTTCAATTTTGTATTTGTCTGAATATTGATTATATCTATTTAGTGTACTGTTTGTGTTCTGGAATATAATTAGAATTTGAAGTTTGTAAGTGTCTGAATATTGATTATATCTTTTTAGGGTATTGTTTGTGTTCTGGAATATAATTATATTTGCAAGAATTTCAATTTTGTAATTGTCTGGATATTGATTATATATTTTTTTCGTGTACTGTTTGTGTTCTGGGATATAATTATATTTGCAAGAATTTCAATTTTGTAATTGTCTGAATATAGATTAGGTATATCTATTTGTGTACTATATGTGTTCTGGTATATTATTTTATTTGCAAAAATTTCAATGAATATTGATTATATATTTTTAGTGTACTAAAAAAAAGGCGTAACGATTTCGTATTGATTGTATGTAATGTATTTAATAGCGTAAAAATTCCGATTTTATAAAAAAAATATGTTTTACCCATCAGTTCGTCCAAAGATTTATCATCACCTCCATATTCTTTCGGAAGAATTCTTCTATCAATATATTCATACAGACTCTCATAATTTGAATGTATCTTTATTCTCTCCAAGAGTTTTGGCTTCAGCGCCTGCTTCAAAATGAACAGGAATTTGTCAATAAAAGATGGAGCATTAATGATGTGTAATCCAGCTATACGGAATCCAAAAGCTTTCTGAAATAAAGGTAAAATTGCGTCATTCGTACATATATTTATTATTTTGTCTGTCGTTGCGAAAGAAATATAAAGAAAACAGAGGAAGCATCAAAAATGGATATGAGAGAGGACTTAGGTAACAGATCTTGGGTTCAACCGAGCTTGGTGGAATTGGGCTGGCCATGTAATGAGAACAGCAGATTATCGATGGACCAAACGTACCCGTGAAATACTGGCCGCAGGGACTCGGGCATACTATAAGCAAGATGGTCTAAAGACATAAAACGAATGGTTGGAGGTCAATGCCACAAGGTGGCAAGGGATTGGTTAGCATGAAGGTCGAAAGGGGAGGCCTGTGTTTGACAATAATTTAACTGGAAAAAAAACACTTTTGGCTCAACTTTTCAACAATAAATGTTATGTAAACTATATAAATAATAGCTGTAGCTTTCTGAGAGAAAATAAATAAAATGATGAAAATTGAAGTGCAATGAATAGCACAAAGGCAATCAGCTATGTAATTTCTGATAGTAATAATTATTCACCTATATTAGACACAGCGAATCAATGTATTTGAAGAGTGTAACAATCTTTCAACCCAACTGATCCCTGGTTAGATTTATGTTAAAGAAACCATTGGTTTCTTAAAATAAAGATATTAGCTTAGAGCGAGTTGACTACATTTTTTTTTTTAATAAAAAGTAATACATTCTTATTTTCCCGTCAAACTGCAAAGCAGTTTTTTGGCAGTTTGACGATATCAAATGCTTTGAATAACTTGGCATCACAATACATTCCAAAGCTATGTCAGAGAAAAGAGCTATCCTACGACCACGTCTTCTGGATCACAGAGTAACTTACTATGATCGGTGCTTTAGTGGGAGTGGTCCTATAAAGTGGAATAGATTGCCTCCAGATGTTTGCAGTGCACAAACCAAGAGCACTTTCTCTTACAAGCGCCCTTGGAATGATCCTGAATCACTAAGCGGCGCTATATAAATTAATTACATATCTATTATTAGTGGGAGAGCTGGGGGATATCCACGAGGCAAAGCGAGGTGCGGTGACGAGCTCCATGGACGCAGCCTTTTCTGGGCGGAGAAGAGCCTAGCCATTCGAAAAGTAAGTAAGTTACTTAAAATATTCATTATTTCCGTTTTATACATTTCCAATAGAAGTTTTGCTATAACTCGTGAAACTGACGTTGATAGATCGTAAGTACTCGTGTATATCTTTGCATATATTTTGTAATAATATTTTTTTTTTAACAGTATATTATGTTAATTTGATTAGAATATTTTTAGAGTTGCAAATCCTTTTTTTCCTTGACGGGAGTTAACGGGACGGAAGATGTGTAAACTTCTGAGTCGCTTTTCTCATCAATGAGGGTCGTGATCCTCTCTTCTCTTCGCCATCATCACCTGGTGGACAGCACTACTCTATCTCTCCCGACACTCCGCAGTTCGCAATGTACCTACAAATGTTAAGGCCAGTAACCGTTTTGATCTGGTCAGTCCATCTAGTCGGGGATCTTCCTCTACCTCTACTCCCCTCCACACTTCCGGTCACGACCAGCTTTTCCAAGCAGTCCTGAACACGTCTTGCGATGTGTCCAAAGAAACGGAGGATATGGCCAAGACAGACAGCCGACAATCTATCCTCAATCTCAAGTTCCTGTAGAATGGAGATATTTGTGCTGTCCAGGGGATCCGGAGCATGCGACGCCAACACCACATCTCAAAGGCATTAATTTTTTGTCTCTCTCTTGCCTTTATTGTCCACGATTCAACTCCGTATAAAAATATTGGGTGGTTCAATGCACAGACGAAACAAATTTTTGTGGCTATGGCGATGCATCTATCTTTCCAAATTTGATTCAATTTGGCCATTGCACTTTTGGCCATGCCAATGCGCTTGCGTATCTCCATCTCACAGCTTCCGTCTATAGAGATCGTTGAGCCAAGATAAACAAAATCATCGACAACTTCGAGATCTTGTAGAGAATCTGTTCTCTCTGGCTGTCCATGACGGTCTATGATCATTATTTTTGTTTTCGATTTATGTATCTCAAGGCCCAAGATGTTGCTTTCTGCTTCCACTCGACGTAGTATCTCTGCCATTTCCTGTTAAGATTTGGCTATGAGTGTGGTATCATCAGCATATCTAAGATTGGATATTCTCCTACCCCCGATCTTAACTCCTCCATCCCAGTCCTCAAGTGCCTTCCGCATGATGTATTCACCATATATGTTAAACAGTTTCAGGGACAGAATGCATCCTTGTCGTACACCTTTTTGGACATGGAATTCTGAGGTTGACAGTCCATTTACTCTTACTGTGGCAGTATTATGCTGGTATAATTTTTTAATTATGTTTATAAGATGACCTGGCACTCCCATTTCAAGAAGCACTGTCCACATATATTTCCATTTAACACAATCAAAAGCTTTCTTGTAGTCTATAAAACAAAAGATCATCGGTACTCGGAACTCTCGGCTCTTTTCTATAAGTTGACGAATGTTAAGTATTTGCTCCCTAGTTCCTTTCCCTTTCACAAATCCGGCTTGTTCTTGTGGAATTTGAAATTTCAGATATTGTGCTAGTCTTTGATTAATTATCTGGAGCAGTATCTTGCTGGCATGGGGTATTAAAGAGATGGTCCGGTAATTCTCGCATTTTCTTGTTGAGCCTTTCTTATGCAAGGGTATGAATACATAGAGTGTACCCAATCCTGTGGCCATTCACTTGTCTTCCAAATGCGGTTACATATTTGATAGATTATCTGTGCACCTTTATCTCCCATCTGTTTGATCACTTCTGTGGGAATATTATCGTTGCCAGAAGATTTGTTACATTTTTATTTGGCAATCGCCTCTCCCACTTCGCTGATCAAAATTTCTGGTTCACAATTTACATCACTCAGTTCCATCTCCTCATAGTCCTCGTCATCCTTGTATAATTCTGCACAGTATTCTCTCCATCTTTCCAATACGTCATCAACATCTGTCATCACGTTCCCGTCTCGCGTTTCAACGAACCAAGTTCATGGTTTGAAATCCTTGGATAAAAGCTTCACTTTACGAAACAGATCTCTGGTCTCGCTTCTATTTGCATGGTTCTCAACTTGTTCACAGATATCCGCAATGTGTTTGTTTTTGTCTTGTCTACACGAACGTTGAATGATCTTGCTTAGATCCCTGTATTTGTTGCACGTATCAGGGTCTGTTATTCCGCGGTTCTTTTATGTTAGTCTTTCCTGTATATATTTCCATGTTTCATCTGAGATCCATTCCTTTTTAGGTCTTTGTTCATTTGTTCGGAATTCTTGGATTGTGTCAGTGATTACGCTTTTGAGGGAATTCCATGCTTCTTCGGCGCTAGAATTTTCAGGTGTCTCAGGTATCACCTTATTTTGGATCTTTTCATTAAAGTTCTTTAGTTTAGTGTTAGAAAGTTTTGTTTGCTTGTTTTGTCTCCTCTTCATAGATTTAAGGTGGATTCTAACATTTGCTACAAGCAAATGATGATCAGATCCGCGGTCTGCTCCTGGATAAGATTTCACATTCACTATTGAAGATCTTCACCTTTGACCAATCGTGATGTAGTCTATTTGGTTACGATATCTATCTCCTGGAGATATCCAGGTGTATAGTCTTCTTATGTGATGCTTGATCCAGGTGTTCATGATGGCTAGATTCATTGTACTGCAGAACTGTAACAGCCTCTCTCCTCTCTCGTTTCTTTCACCGATGCCGTACCTTTCGACAGTGTTCTTAAATTGTTATTCATGCTGCGTTTGTACTACTTTGGCGTTCATGTCACTGAGGATGATGACAATGTCTCGTAATGGTATTTCAGCAAGCAATGATTCCAATTTACCATTGAACATTACAATTTCTTCTTCTTCACTTGATGCTGTCGGAGCACATGCCTGGATGATATGTAGTTTGCAGGGTTTAAGATGTATGATGCGGTCGTCTATAGGGTTATATTCGAGAAGCGTGCTTTCTAGGGTTGGGCACAACATAATAGCAACCCCTTTGTAGCTGTTATCTTCGGGTCCTGCGTAGTATATGGTGTTTCCTCTATCTGTCCTGAAATGCCCGCTGCCTCTCCAGTGTGTCTTACTTAAGCCATTTATTGGCTTAAGTGAGACACGCTGACTCAACCTAATGCTCAGGCTGAGTCTGTTCATTTCGCTTCCCACTATCTCGAGTTTTCCCGGTTTTAATAGTCCTCGAACATTCCATGTGCCGATTCTATGTGTTTTTCTAAGTGATATTGGGTGAGGACGTTGTTGTTTTTGACCAGAAGCACAATTTCCATGTTGGGCCTGGTTTCCCACTCGTACATGGCCGGTAGCACATTTAACATCCCGTGGCCCGGACCCACGGAGACGCCGGTCGTCACCCGGATTACCCGACAGCCTCGATATATTCTTGTGATTTAGCATGTTGGTTGGATTCTGTTGGTTGGTTGGGTGGTTGGTTGGATGTGTAAACATACAATGTTAATTCTGGCACGATTCAGGGGTTGCATCTGTGCGAAAGCATTGTCACCTCATTTATAAGGACTTTTGCTTGCATTGTTTACAAACCGATTTCTCAATAGACGGAGTCACAAAAAAGTTTCTCCATCACTTCATAAGTGGCGATAGTGTTTTCAGCTTATTTTCAAACGAACAGATTTTCATCGTTAAAATATACAGAACATTAAATAAATTGATAGATAGGGAACTGAATAAAAAGGAATAATTGGCGAACGTTGTGCAATCGCATAAAGTGATCACGTAATAAGCCAGTCGGTGACAGGTCGTAATTAAGGTCATTGATTTGCCGGTTCTCCTTTATATTTCCATCTTTGTCTTTATTGAGATATACATAAATAAATTATCAGTAAAATAAATGTGATTATTAAAATCTTGTACGTACATACCTTATTTATGATTTCGGCTTTCTTCATAACAACAGGATTAAGTTTCGCCAGATGTGACAACTTAATATTTTTTATATCCAATATCCATTCTGTACTCACTGCATAGTCTGTCAACAGTCTATATTCTCCCTCTTGTGGATGAAATAATTGTGTTAATAAAGTCATTACAAGTACTGAAAACAATGTACATAATGTCATCATTTTTATCTATATACATTTCTAAATGACGAGCTGTAAATGAGACTAAAATTAGAGCTTAAAAATATATTAATTACAAATAATATTCCCTCCACTATTGAACGAAGGCCTCCTCGAATTTGACCCCACATCGTCCTGTCCTGTGCAGTCTGCACTCTGAACTTGTCACCATATCCTTGGATGTCGAAGCACCTCAGCTGGGGTCATCCCAAACCTTTCTTTGCTGTACGAGGTCTCCAAGAGTCAAATATCTCTTTGTCCACTTATGTGCCTCACTTTTTCATTTTATTATAGCCACACGGTGAATTATATCAGTTACTTAAGATCATTCTCTCACCGTTTTATTTCTTAATTTACCTCGTAGTGACAGACCCAGCATGTTTCTTTCCAAAGCTCTTTAAGAGACTCTTTCCATTGCTATTTTGAGTGTAGCAACCGGCAGCACACACGCTTCACACACTTCCCTTTTCCCAATAAACCCAATATTTTTTCGCAACAAAAATTTTATTGGAAATGTATTGGAATTATTTAACCTTTCAATCGAGGCCTTTTATTTTAGCTCCTCACTAACCCAAGGGGATATTGTGATGAATTTACAATTAGGTTCAGGTTATTTTTATTGCAGATTATAAAATAGTATCATGCTGAGAATTAATAATGAAAGTTTCATCACAATGCATCTGTGTATGTGTGTGTTCCATGTATGGGAACATATATGCCTCGCAGCATATATGTTTTCATACATGGATTTACTCAGAATTCGGAGTAGAACATTTTATGTGAGTTTTGTGTGTGTGTGTGTGTGTGTGTGTGTGTGTGTGTGTGTGAGGGTGTGTGTGTGTTCTGTGTACGGCCTGCTTATCCTACTTTAGCGATTAAAGACTAAAGTACTCATTCGATTATTTTCAAATTTTGCAAATTTATATACCTTATGCACACATAGACCCCATTAGATTTTGAAGGATATTAGATCTCATTTTTTTAACTGCCAAATATTTCAAAGTGAAGCCAAGCTCAGGAAACTTAAATATTTGATATTTTTATATTTAAATTGCCAAAAAGGGACATCAATTTTATAAAATGGCATAGACGAGTTATCATGTTTTCGTAAAAAAAATATTAACATAAAAAATAATTCAAAAAGTCATATCATGATAATGCTGAAAATATTTCATAAAAAAATTGTATTGTTTGTGGAGTGACTTTCTAGTGAGTAGTTGGCCACAACCCACCCGTTTTTTTAAATGTTAAAATAAACTGGATAAACCTTGAAAATTAACATTTACAATAATAACATAGTTTTATCAATAAAAGTAAAAAACTCGTAAACATAGCATTAAGTTCGAGAGTTGAAGGTATTAAAAATTATAGATTAAATTAAAGTATGTATGTATAATTCGTAATTCATACCAAAAATCCGATATTGAAAAACTGAGCAAAATCGAAGGAATCATTGATTAATTTTATGGAATAAATTGTTACTCTATGCAATTTACTTGTCAAATTTCTTAGAATGAAGATTCTTCTGTAACAAGCACAAAAAAGGATTATTTATCATAAAACTATTATTTTCTTCAAATACGTGTAACAAGATTAATTCATTTGCGCATAAATAATTTTAAAAAACCATAGAGGTCGCCTTACAGACAGTCATATGGACCAGGAGTACTTAAAAAGTATAATATATATTTGTTTTTCAATTATTGAATGCATGTACTGTTAACAATAAAATTGAAATAAACATGGAGTAGAAATGTTAAGAGAAGTTCATGTTATTTGTATGCAACAATTAAGTGATAATTTGTTTGAAGAAATACATAATAGGCATTTGTAAATTTATTAAAAAATATATAATACACTCACATACTATCCGTTACACCACTGAAGTCCGTTTTCATGATATTAGAATAGCTGAGCAACTCTGGTATTAGTGTTCTGGTTGTGTATTGTGCTTCTAATTTATTTTTGGTTGTTTCTACAGAAAACTTATTGAGGACCAGCATTCCTATAATCCTTCGGGAATCTGAAATGTTTAAAAAAATCAACGTTGAATAAACTTACAACAATAAAATTTGAAAAATGCATAATATACAACTTGACAAGACCGCAAACATTTTTATTGGATGTCTACTCCTAGTTATGAAACAACTTTTGGATCGTGTTGAGAGGGAAAGTCTATCTCTCGGTCTGAGCATATACCAATGCAAAACAAAACTGATAGTGATTGAAAGAGCATGTAAACTTCCCCCAATAAACTCTCTAAACCATCTTGAGATAGTACATGACTTCACATATCTGGGTTCCAACATATGTGACACCGGTGGTTGTGAAGTGGAAGTGAAAAGACGCATCGCCATGGTAAAGGGAGCACTGGGAAAGCTCACAAGAGTGTAGAAGGACAGGACCATCACAAAAAACACAAAGGCTAGACTCATCAGGGCTCTGATATTCTCGATGTTCCTGTATGGTGTGGAAACATGGACACTTAGGGAGTCAGAGCGAAAGAGGATTGATGCTTTCGAAATGTGGTGCTGGAGGCGTATATGTTGCGCATCCCATGGACAACCAGAAGAACGAATATGTCAATTCCAGACGAGCTGAAGATCGAGGATCGTCTATCGACGATATGTTACAGATGTATCCTTAAATTCTTTGGACACATTGCCGGAAGGGAACTAGACTGCCTCGAGAAGCTTGTTGTGACGGGCAGCGTGGAAGGACGGAGATCTCGTGGTCACTCACCGACCAGATGGAGCGATTTGGTTAAGTCCACAATGGGGTCTTCGGTGACTGGTGCTCTGCGTTCAGCCCAAAACAGATTGGCATGAAGGCGGGTCATACGTGTGGCGACGGACTACAGCCGCTATCCTCAGTCATGAGGGTAAGGACGAATAAATATATTATATACTTCTAGTTTTGGTATGACCTTTAATAAATAATTAAATAATAATAAGATTTGTATAACAGTCCGTGAGCAGGGGGGGTGCAATGCTAAACGAACCATATCTTAACCATAACAACATTAATAATTTTTGTTCTTTGCTTGATGACGTCGTTTTGCACCCCGTCTCAATACCATCATAGCTCTTTCCATGACTCTTTGGGTGTCCTTCAGTTTTTCGGGTTTTTAACAGTGAGACAAAAATGAGACAAAAACACTTATAAATGCTTTCGTTGTGTCTCGGCTAGATTACTGTAATGGCATCTATGATGGATTGCCAAAGTATCAGCTCGATAGATTACAGATGGTGTTTAATGCAGCGGCAAGGCTCATTTATGGAGCGGAAAAACGATGTCACATAACTCCACTACTTAACGAATTGCATTGGTTGAAGTGTCCAGAGCGAGTTGACTACAAAATCTGCTTAACGGTGTTTAATGCTTTAAATAACCTAGCACCACAATACATACAAGAGCTGTGTCAGAGAAAAGATCTCTCTGGGAGGCATCTCACACTTCTGGAATACAGAGTACCAACTCCCTAAAGGAGTTGGACAGAGCCAATAAAGCGGCTGACTATGATCGATGCTTTGGTGTGAGTGGTCCTATAAAGTGGAATAAATTGCCTCTAGATGTCCGTAGTGCAAATAGTAAGAGCACTTTCTCTAAAGGACTGAAAACAGTTTTGTTTCGTAGAGCAATATAATATCTATCTAAATAACAGCGCCCTTGGAATGATCTTGAATCATTAAACGGCGCTATACAAATTATTATTATTATTATTATTATTCGGTTCTTAGTTTTCTAACATTATCTATAGTCAAACCTTACTTTTGGTTGGCTGTCTAAGTAAATTTATAGGTTTTTTCTTCGACAAACTTTCGCCATTCATAATACAATGAAAAATGTTTTAAGTATCTATCACGTTGAATTAAATAACATTTAAATACGTAAGTCACCTGTTTTTATATATGTTTTCAATAATTTTGTTATAACCACTTTTATTTGTTATCTCGCTACATATTCAGATTATGGACCAAGTTGCTCCCTTGTCAGTATTTTTACAACATCAGGGCTACTCGAGAAGTTGATTGAACTAATATTAAGATCTGTTCTAGACTAAAGAAATCTTTGAGGTTAAAATTAATTGCATAACGTCACTTAAGGTCTTCGTGGATCAGTTGGTTGGGTATCTGACTGCTGATCTAAAGGTGCCGGGTTCAATTCCCGTTGGAGACACAGTTTTTAATTGCGTTTTCAGTCTGGATCTGTGAGACGATTAATATCGTAAGTCTCCAGAATGTGGCAACTTGTTATTGGGTGCGTGTTAAATTAATATTTGACATAGTACCTGTTAGTTGCCCGAGAAGTAATAAATAATAATAATAATAATAACACCGCGTAAGTCAATATCGGCAACTTTACTGTAGAACAAAAAATCTATTTAAAATTCTTATTACATGTCATTTAAATATAGTTTCTTTTGAAAATAATTATAAAAAAAAACATGCCAACTAACGCGGCTAGGTGTTTTTATATTTTTTCAAATTTCATATAAGAATTTAAGAAAGCTTTTTGCTCTACTGTGAATTGCTGATATTGACTTACGCGGTGTTAGACCTTAAACGACGATAATCTTATTAATATATACAAAAATCAATGACAATTTGGGGGTATGTGCGTGTAGGCTCACCAAAGTGCCAGAGTGGTCACTTGGTTAGAAGCGATTGCACACCAGCCGGAGCTGATATACAAGCCTGTAATTGCGGTGGTAAGGTCGGTCAGTTGGACGTGTAGGTATGACCTGTTTGTCCGCCTTTGGCTACATACAACCCAAACGATATCTCACCCGCCTGGTTCGAACCTGGAGACCGTCTGTTCGGAGAGTCCCGACAGCTGAGCCACATATTGATCGACCAAGCAACTGCGATACCGTATACAATTGATTATTAAATATTACTCAGGTAGAAATGGATGACAGATTAAAAGATGGAACAGGAAATTGAACTTACTCTTTTATTGATCTAGTTGTACAATTGACGATTATTAATATTACTAGGTACAGACAATATTGAATTATTATTTAATTATAAATGTAAATTTAGAACGCGGACTGTTTGAACGACGACGAGCGGTCGGGCAGCGTGAAGCCTAGCCTCGAGATCTGGATGAGCGGAATACCTGGGAGCTCTGTGCTGCTCCTTATATAGGGGTCGCGCTGTGGATACGGCGCAGGGCAAGATGGCGCCTGCCGACGTAACTCAGCTTCGCGGCGCAATCGATGATTGCGCCACAACAATTTCATACTGAACCTTGAGCTTATCAATTTTTTACGATTCAATGAAGTCAGGTTAAGATTTTATTAAGTTTAAAAATTGATTGATACATTTTTAAGACTGAATCAAGATTAGACCGTATAAATAATGTGTCGTGAGTAGTCCCCCTGAGCTAACAGAATGTCACTTATTTACAACTGTTATCTTAGATATTATGAGAAATACTAAGTTTAGCTTGTCGATCGACAATAATTCTTGATAAAACTGCATTGTATGTACACGTATCTTTCAGACTTCTGCATCCCTCTCACCGTAAACGAGCGACAACAAACACTTCGGTCAGCCACCACATCCGTGATTGGCAAGTTGACTGAAATAAATAGAGTCAACACTTCATCCTTCGGTGATCGTACTTTTGCTGTGGCTGGACCAGCCTCGTGGAATAAACTACCACCTGAACTGAGGCAAATCGACAACTTAGCACTATTCACTTCTTCCGCGAGTCTTACAAAAACCCCTAATATATTCAAAGCGCCCTTGAGGTGAGGTTATCACAAAAAAGGCGCTATAAAAATAATCCAAATTTATTATCATTATTATTATTATAGATATATTAAAAATATAAAAAAAAATACTTGGTATAAGATGATTATTCTGACGAAACGAAAGGAAACGCATCAATAATCAAATAAATTTCAATAGAACTAATACCAAGTAATTTTCTTATAATCATGAGAAATAGGTTTGCTTTTAAACCGGTAGTGAGGTCCACAAATTATGAACAATTATTTAATAATTTTACTAAAAAAAAAAAAGGTACCTTATAAATAATACTTCAATCTATGTTATGCGAAGTTTGTAATTAATTCGGTACAAAAATATGTAAATAGTCTTGTTCTAAACAAAAGTGAGACATATGTACCTACACCACATTCGCAGAGCGTAATTTTAAATTTCTTAGCACCAAGATGTGCATACAATAAACTATCTGACGCTTGGAAAAATATGAAAATAGACACTCTGAAAAAAAATAAACATTTGACATAGACTAGTTGCATGTAACACATGAGATCCAACTGTCGATAGCGATAATATGTAAAGTTGAAGAATAAGTACCATAAATACAAATAATTGAATATATTAAGATATTTTGCCTACCCGGAATATGAAAACAGCATGATGATATGTATGTATGTTTAGATATTAAATATCAAAATATTAAGTCTTCTTTGATATTGTGTATAGGCGACTGCCATACAAATTGTATAAAGCTATGTCGTCACTAAATTCAATTTTAATAAAAATTGTTAAAAAAAATTGTTCTAGTTGGGGTGTTTTGGCTTTTTTCGATATTTAAAAAAAAACTTTGGGTACCTACCTATATAGGCAGTTAAACACACAAATTTGTCATAAAAAAAATATTTTTCTTAATAAAAAATGTTTGAGAAACTCCGAATTCTGAGTAAATCCATAAATGGAACATATATGCTGCGAAGCCTCTAAGTAGTTTTTTTTTACTTCAAAGTTGGAAAAACCGTGAAAAATAATTATAGACCCTGCATACAATTCTCGCGTATCCTGGCTTGAAACATTGTCGATATTCTAAGAGAACAAAGTTCTCTTGAACAAATCGACAGTTGGATGAAACCAATAACAAATTAAGTTCATTCTAGTTTGCTCGCTATTCATTTATAATTTTTATTTATTAAGTTAAAATATTAAATATTTTATTTATTAAGTTAAGCAACTTAAATTGGTTAAGTTATTGATACCTACAAATCGTATCTAAATATCGGACGTCCTAAAACAGGTTCACCTAGTTGGACATAATACAGAATACAGAAATTTTTGTTCATAACTTAATTATTATGTATCCTCCTGGAGCATTTTTGCTTGTACCAGCTTACTATAAACATTTAATCGTAACCTAGCATTAAATTTATGATATATTATCACTGTTATCTTGAAATTATTTTGTTGTGATAGGTACTTAACGCTGTATTATGTATAATATAATTATTTTATTTTATTTTATTTTATTTTATTTTATTTTATTTTATTTTATTTTATTTTATTTTATTTTATTTTATTTTATTTTATTTTATTTTATTTTATTTTATTTTATTTTATTTTATTTTATTTTATTTTATTTTATTTTATTTTATTTTATTTTATTTTATTTTATTTTATTTTATTTTATTTTATTTTATTTTATTTTATTTTATTTTATTTTATTTTATTTTATTTTATTTTATTTTATTTTATTTTATTTTATTTTATTTTATTTTATTTTATTTTATTTTATTTTATTTTATTTTATTTTATTTTATTTTATTTTATTTTATTTTATTTTATTTTATTTTATTTTATTTTATTTTATTTTATTTTATTTTACTTTATTTTATTTTATTTTATTGAATACAAAAGCAATAAAATATGTCCTTGATTGAAAATTTCTGGAAAGTTCTATCGAAGATGACTTGTGAATTTGGATTTCAACTGAGGATTTACTTGATGGATTTTATTGAGAGGGATTGATTTGTTAATTGAAATGGTGTATTATTCTTGTTGAATGAGGTGATCCAGGAGTTTATTAAAGAAATGTTACATAAACAATAAACTCCGAGAAGAACAACTTCATGTTAATCTATCCAAGAAGGAAATGCTTTGGAGATTTGATGTTATATTGGATTTTGGATTGTTTGTATGACGATGCCATTCACCATGATGTATTACTATATATTTGATGAACCACAATATGGATTTCAGAATATTAAAAATTCATTCATACTTCATTCATCTCTGAAGGGGTGAAATCTGATGCATAGAGGTCACCGTATAGTGAGAAATGAAAACGACGTTATTTCATCCTGAATTTCATTTATTTGTTGTATTTGAAAATTAAAATTTATATTATTTAGTAAGATTAAGAGTGAGAAAAGCGTAGATAGGATAATTTTATTTTGATTGTCTATCGGTGGATTTTCAAATTGTATAAAACTTAATATCAATATCGTCCTTATTATTTGTTCGGTTCATTTTTCATAAAATTCCAATATAAAGAGGATTCTCTTTTAACGATTTAAAATCTTTTGATGTTTTACACTTTCAAGTACTTTACATTCTTTATTTTACTTACATTCTTTTAAAGACAACATTCTTAATGTTTTATTTATTCTTCACATCATTTATTTATATTGAAATAATTTCATTCATATAGTTAATACTAGTAAATTTTGTAAAATATTTAATATTGAAATAAATGTTAATTTGTTCTTAAAAATTTTGTCTTTCTCTCAAGAATCCTAGCAACAAGTCTATTTCTTTAAATTTGATCTTGATTATTGATATAATATATTTTTTAAAATTATTTTATTACTTATTTGGTCTCATTCAAGTTTATGACGAGATAGAATCCCTGAGAGTCATTGTAAGCACTAGTTATGGCAGCAGAGACTTTTGCTATTCTATCACTGAGCTTCTGGTGAACGATGATAATGGAATAGGATCCTCTAATAGGTCAGGCTCTCCAAAACCACTGCCTCGCAAAATATACAGAGATAATTTTCATGTTGCCAATTATAGTATTCTAAAAATATATTAAGTACATACACATTTATTAACAATTATGAAAACAGGATGGGAAAGGAGAGAGGTAGGGAGGGGATTGGGGGGAAGCATGGACCACTAGAAACTCATATTATGATTTACCTCACGTGCCTCAATGTATGATTAATAATAAATTAAAATTAATTTAAAGGGGCACAATTAAAAAGTTTAAAATGTGCATAACAAAACAGCATAGATTAAATATCCGACAAATTCACATTTTTTTTTTGAATACATAAAAACTTCAAGCATACATATCCGATTCCAGATCCATCAAACAATTTCTATTGTACCCATTACAAGCTCTATTAATACAGGAATTTAGCATATAGTTAGTTTTAGAAGATTCTGTGTAAAAGAGAGACTGGTTTCTATTTCTTCTAAGTGGACAGTGAAAACGGAGTGAGCTTAGAAGCGGTGCGCTGTCGACCAGACCGTTAATGATTTAATTCCTATAGAAAACAAATATCTTGGATTGACCTGCGTGTCTCCAGTAGTTTTGTGTTGTGGTGTTTTATGTAAAAAAAGTAAAAAATATGACATATATACAAGCGGGTCATAGCAATAAGAAGGGAAAAAATTTTTGGAAAGAAAGAATTTCGTTCAAGAATAATTATTTGATAAATTTTATTACTTTAGTATTTTCTTTACTTTCCCTAAGCGCTTTTTGTCCCGTTTCTATTGGGGTACGCTTTGACCATGATCCTGGAATTGGCGAGTCTGGTTATTACATTCAAGCGACTGCCATCTGACCTTCGTAACCCTTAGAAAGGGGAACTAGACAACTTGGATCATGGCTACACATAGCTAGTGATATAAAGTATTTGTTTACTATATATTTAGTATTTTCTTTACTATATTCTTTTAATTAACTTCACATATCCGCATGTTACGGAATTTAGCAATCGATTTTTTACTAATTTCCCGACCAGTTATGTAGCGCTGCGAAATTTCAGATTTATGGTTTTCCGATGACAATGCATGCTTAAACTGTTTTCAGCTAGATTAATTTAATATTTTGATAAAACTGAACAATGTTGATTTTCGCACAAAGTAAACAATAAGTACTTATTACATTAAACCAGGGGGGGGGCAAATCTGGTCAAACGGCGGAATCAAAACCATAAGATAGTTATATCCATGATATGGAGACACATAGATGGTTTTTATTCCGCCTGTTGACCTGACTGGCAAGTATTTGTTTGAATTTATTTTAACGTGAATAAAATTTTGTAAATGATTTTGATATTTTGAAATCATCATGTAATTCATTTCATAGCTAAGATAGTTATTGAAAATATTAATTTTAAACACTTCAGCAGAGTGTATAGGAATGATATTATAATAATAGGTAATCTCAATATGACCCAAATACCTTTAGTGGTGACCCCGAAGTGATATACTTATCTATAATTAGATCGAAAAGACAGACTATGTTATATTATGACAGTTAGTAATTTTAATAAAGTACCTGGTAACTTTTTGGGAAGATGAGCTTGCTTCCTGTACCACTCCAAAACATTTTCAATGGCTTCATATAAATTTTTCTCTTTTATGTCGTATATTTCGTTGATCCTCTTCTTTTCTTCATCGGTGGTGATGATGATACTCGATGGTATTCTGTTTTCCATGGCAAGTGTCTAAAACAAAAAAAATCAACTTAGTAACTAGTTGCATGTAACACATGACATCCAACTGTCGATAGCGATACTATGTATAGTTGAAGAATAAGTACCAAACTATTAACCCATAAATACAAATTATTGAATATTTTAAGATATTATGTTTTCTATACAACACATGTAGGTATGTATGTCAAGATAGGATGGAATGGAGGTCAATCCTTATTTCCTACCCGGAATAAGAAACTAGCATGGTGGTATGTATGTATGATTAGATATTAAGTATCAAACTATTAAGTCTTCTTAGATATTGTGTATAGGCGACTGCCATACAAATTGTATGAAGCTATGTCGTCACTAAATTCAATTTTTATAAAAATGGATGGAAAAGCCGTGAAAAATATAACCCTGTATACAATCGTGTTCCTTCATACACGCGTCTTGGATTTAAACTGCCTCTTCCTCAAAATATTTTTTCTTGAACGAATCGACAGTTGAAATAGACTTTCTGCCAATTAAAGCCACTCCACGCACGGCCTGCTCCTAATTAGCTCCCTTCTACATCCAATTCTCATATACACCCTCATATTCTACGTTATTTGAAAATCTCCCTGAGAGAAATTCCAGTACCGGCCGCAAGAAAAATTCTTTATTTAATGTGGTTTACACAAAATTAATATGATAAAAAAAAACATATTTTAACCTTTGAAAGTTCAAGATTTATTTGACTTGAAAGCTTGGGGTTTCTATTTATATTTATTTATTTATTTATATCATCTCGACACTTATAAAATCATTTATAAATACTATCCCAACCTACGTCTACGAACGGACTACGCCTGTTTCGAGGTTGGAGATTTACAATATTATATTGATACATTACATCTACATCCATGCACCCACCACACAAAAATACAATATTTACTATACGCAGTTGGGTACCTTAAATCATTATTGTGACAATAATATTATTCCACAGAAAAAAAATGGCACACACAACTGGTACAATTAATGCAAGGTACATGGATATAAATGCCAGGGTGACCACACAATAAAAATATTTTTAACATTTTAATATAAGAATAAATAAAATAAATTTACAAATTAATTTAAATCATATCAGGTGAGTATATAAATTTTGAGTTGTTTTTTGAACAATGGAAATGAATTTATTTTTTAAGGCATTCAGGAAGATTGTTAAACATCAATTAGATGGGTCGGTGGCAGAGCGGTTAGCGCGCTGGGTTAGTAATCCAGTGGTCGCGAGTTCGAATCCTGCCTCGACCGATTTCGTTCACCTATAGCACAAGAATTTTATTTTAGGGAACGTAGGAAGATGTATATGTACTTGTTTAACAAGGACATATTCATTTTTTGTATAAAAAAAGGAGCTTGAAACAGAAAATTATTATTTTGACCAAAATATGTTCTTGCATTTACAGCCATATAGTTTAAGGATAATGCCATTCTAGTGGTTCAATTTTGATGGGTTCTGTTAGCTATTTCAATACTAGTATAAAACTTGCACAAGGTTTGCAATATATATAATTGTTTTACAGTCATGATATTACATTCCTTAAACAATAAATCTGACGAATATCGGAAACTTTTTTTGACAGAAATTTTTAAAATGATTTTTTGTGCAATATTAAGTGGTTCCAAATTAGTCTAATATGTTTAACTTTTTTCGACTACAAAAAAAGCACGAACATAAACAACATACAGCCGAGATGAAAATGCTGAGATTGTCCTCGGGTGTCACTATAATGGAGAAAATTAGAAACGAAAATATTCGTGGTAGTTTTGGGGTCGCGCCCATCCCGGATAAAATGAAAGAAAACAGACTCCGATGGTATGGGCATGTAAACAGAAGGGGAGACAATCACGTGGTCAGGGTGGCCCTAAATATTCCCACACCACCCAGAGCTAGAGGCCGTCCATAGGCCACCTGGTGGACGAGTATTGAGAGAGATCTGAGGAAGGACCAGCAGATGACCAGTGAGATGACACGTGACAGAAAGACGTGGAGATTGCGTACTAGGAGGGCCGACCCCAGATGGATTGGGAAGAGGACCAGCCAAAGAAGAAGAAGTTTTTACTTTTTGTGGAAACGAACTGTTTATTTTTAAATATATTTATAAATAGATTCAATGAAATGTAGATTCATGCCTCTCAGCAAATGAGTAGTAAAAATAACGCCCACATAAATTTATAAAAAAAAATATTCTGTGACATTGATCATTGGCCAATGTCGTGGTTTTATTGTAAAATTGATCCTTGATATGAATATTTAACAATTTCAACCGGTTTTCATCGACTTTTGTCGCTACAAACACTATGCAGGTGACTTGCAGGTAGAAATGATTTTATACCAGCTAGTATTTGAATATCAAAAAATCTCCTGGTAAATTTGTTGTACACATGTTGACCTTTCGTCCCTTGTCTTGCATTAAAAATTCATCGTCGTATTCAGGATTAAAAAAATGAAAAACATCAGGATGATGGCTGACAAGACAGTGTAAGAAATATCATAAATTAATAGGAATTGGAATTTATATATTAAATGGTTCGGTGCTCAGAAAATCTGTATGTCATTTTTTATTAACCTAAGTATTTTTCCACAAAATTCAATTTTAATGACCGCACGTTTTCGCTGAGGTCACTCAGTATTATCAAGGTCAAAAATAAATTTAACCAATTTCAACAAGAATCATCATTAATATTGTAATCTCCACTTTGTTATCACAAAAAAATTGAGAATTATTTTATTTGTTTATTTGAAAATAATGATTGGTGTGCTATGCGCTTCATTAGATTAACTTATTTTTGTCCGGGAGAGCGTCATATTATATCTAACGGTCTATCCAGATACGGTCTGCACCAAACACTCGATCCCTCCACTTATCTCTTTCGTCCGCCAGTCTCTTCATCTCTTTGTAACTGCTACAGCGCACGTCACCGATTATCTGGTCTATATAGTTGTTTTTGGGGCGACCTCTACAGTTACCCCCATCAATCATTCCTTTGACGATGGTAAAAAGCAGGCCTGGGTGCCGGATGTTGTGGCCTATCCAAGTTGTTCTCTGTCGGACAATTCTTTTCATAATTTGCCTTGTCTTTCCAAACCTACTTAGTACCTCGTCGTTGCTGATGTGTTCTGACCAGTGACCTTTAGCCATGCGTCTGTAACACCACATCTCAAACGCAGACAGACGTCCCGTTTCACGTTGGCTGATGGTCCATGTTTCACAACCACATAGCAGTACACTCCAGACAAGAGTCTTGATCAAATTTTTCCTTATTTTGATGGAAATATTAGGGGATTCAAAAATTGTTGATCTTTTGTTGAAGGCGACTCTTGCTTGGTGGATTCTGCTTTTGATGTCTGCTGTTGAACGTCCGTCTTGAGATATTTTGCTTCCCAGATATACAAATTCTTTCACCTGTTTAATTTCGATGCCCCCAGAACAATATTTGCGGTGCATTCCTCCCTTCCAGCAACCACGCATTTTGTTTTGTCCTTATTAATATGTAGTTGGTTCATTAAGATGTAAAGTATTCTATTTTAACTAAAAAAAACATAGAAATTTAACAAAAAAAAACAAATTCTCGGCGCTGTTGGTGAGTTAAAATAAAAACATTATTGAAGTCGAATATTTTTCATTGGATTTTCATATTACTTTTTAAAACCTATTAGCGTTTATGTCAAAGTCATTCTCATAAAATTTGATATTTTGAACACCACGATTACATTCTTGTGATATTTGCATTTATTTGTAATCATACGAAAAAAAAATCAAACATCCAAAGTGCATAAAAACTCGTTTATTTATTCGAATATTTTTATTATTGCATATGCGCAAACATTGGATTTTTTTTCCCTGTCGGGAGTCAAAGATATTTTTTAACAGATTTTAATTATCTCAATAGAGACGAAGTATCTCAATAGAGACAATAGATGGCGTTCCATTAAAATAAAAAAAAAAATAAAAATAATAAGATTGTTGTTCATAATTTCACCCATAGATGGCTGTAGTAAAAATTCCTTATTTTCAAGCGAAAAGAATTTCAGTATTACAATATATAGAACTTTCAAAATTGAATTGATAGGGATCTCATTAAAAGGCATAATTGGTGAACGTTGCGCAAGCGCATAAAGTGATCACGTAAACCAGCCGATGACAGGTCGTAAGCCCCGTAGGTGCCTTGATTTCCCGGTTCTCCTACAATAAATATTCCAACTTCGTCTCTATTGAGATAATTAAAATCTGTTAAAAAATATCGTTTATTTATGTTTTTATGTATCGGAATGCGTAATGCATTTGATTTAGTAAATTAAAATTATTAAATTACTTTTGGAATCTATATTAATTCACTTGTGTTCAAACAAATATGACGCCTACATGTACGTCGTAGACTACGTAACTACTAGATGTCGTAGTTAGCAAATTTTGTATGAATCGAAGTGAGTCATTTTTCCGGGAGATTTTTGACGTTTTGGTTCCAGACCACATTGTTTTTCTATAGAGAATAACGACTAATGTGAATTGTTTTCGGATTTATTTGTCTAAAAAACATTTAATTATTAAGGTTTAGAGAACAATTATCTGGGATGTGTTGAAATGTAAGGAAAACTGAAATATGTTGCCAAGCAAAACATCAAACTCGCGATATTCCTTGACTCACTTTTTGCACGGAGAACTACATCTAGTATATTATAATAAATATCTATGAAAGTAACAGGTGTCAATTGTATAAAACGCTCTGAATTCCAAAATATTTATTTTGTAAAGGTACAACCACCACCATCTATTAAACTAAACCGAAATCTAACGTTGGACATGATTTTAATCTATGGTCAGTTTGACAATACCGATAAAACGTGGTGGTGCTGGTGCTGATTGATGCGAAGTAAAAATATTATTAAAAGGTCATCCATTGATAATCACCAAATCTTATAAGTTAATAAGTGTTTGAATGTGCGTAAGTATTATAAATATTGCTTATTTTCAATGTTCGTGCATATTTTAAAGTTATTATCAAACGCTTAAAATGTGTCGAAAAGTTGCAGTTGTAACACATCAGAAGGTGAATATTGTAAAATGTTACAATTACAACTAAAACATCGGACATAGAAAGCCGCTTTTTTGGCTCTCTAACTGTGTGAGATGTCTCCCAGATAACTCCTTTCTCTGACACAGCTCAAAATCAAAATTAGAAGCAAACGTTCGCTGGATTCTTGAAATGATTCCTTACAAGAGAGTTGTAAAGAACGTTCAGCGAAACAACAACTGATCTAAATAGCTTAGAAACCCTAAAAATAACCCAAACTGCCGAGTGAACTAGCAACAGGCTTAAATAAAAAATAATAAATATTAGCCCAAAAATCTGAGCTTTGTGTTGAATGACCTCAAAGATGTGACGTCCCATACGATAAATAAATAACGGAGCAGGGTTGCTGCAACCTCAATGGTGACCTCCAGGAGATCCAAAGGGCGACAACATAGGCGCTGGAATGGCTGGCGGGGCTGGTTCCAAAGCTATAACCTATTTTTGTGACGCATCCCACACACGGGCGAAGAAGTTTTATATCGGAGAGAGAAGAAGGCCAAACGAAAAGTAAAGTAAGTACATAAGTTTAAATAAATACATAAATCCAAAACTTAAGCGAATCGAATTATCGAATTGAATAAATAATTCGACTTAAAAAACACATTTCACCAAATAAAAAAAAAGTTTTCTTTTTCGTTAAATAATGCTGTATTTAACGATAACTATTTTATAAGATGGAAAAAAAATATCGTGTCAAGAAGGACAGATTCAAGAACCATCAGTATGGCCAGGGATTATGTTCCTCAAGGAAGCGGACCTCCAGAATATCCTACCTAAGAGATGGAAGGACAGCTGGTAATCCATGTCACAGGAGGGAAGCTGACGCAGGACTTTATTTATTTATTTATTTATTTATTTACTCTCAGAAAGCTACAGCTGTTAATTATATCATTTACAATTCAGTTTTTAAATGTTAACATAGCCAAAAATGCTTTCTTCTATTTACATTTGTGAATGTATAATGTTTGGTTACATACTTAGTTATGAAAAAAAAATTATACAACAAGTAACATCAATTTAAAAAAAAAGAGAGAAAAGATACATAAAAAATAATAATAACTTTAACTGGCCAATAGGCCTAAAGAGAGGAAGAAGAAGAATATTTTTATAGTTTTACTCAATAAAAATATTCAATATTCAACAAAGTAATAAACAAAAAATAAAACTTGTTCTTCACTTGGTTTTGAAAAGTTTTATGTCAATCATGACAAAATTACTAGTTAATTAATCAAAAGTAAACTTAGTGCCTTTGTAAATTTTCTTTGGAAGTTGTTGAAGGTTATAGAGAAATTAATTTACTTTTCGAGAAGATATTATTTATGTATGTGAAATTTAATATTGTTACTATCCAAATTTAATTACAAAAAATATCTTTTGGATCACTTACCTACTTTATTTAGTTCCCGGCACAATCAACAAAAAAAAGAGATAAGTTTCTAACTCGTATGAGACATGTGAATATGTTCAATGCAGTATTATAACTGGTTAAGAAATTAAGAATCTGCATCTAATATAATATTAAGTAAATGTATAGAAGAAAAAAACAAGTTATCTCATTTATGGAAAAATAAATAATATGGATGCAGGTATACAGCAAAATGATCTTGTATTTTTGGTCAATTCAGCTATGCACTGGTTGCATGTAACACATGAGATCCAACTGTCGATATCGATATTGATGGTTATTCTGAAATGACTACCGTTGTATCGACATGAATCCAATCACAATAGTTGTTTTTGTTTGTCAAATCAATCGTCACGCAATAGTACACGTTTTGGTAATTCTGAACATGCAATTGCCTTGTCCATGGTCAAAAACAATCGAAACTAACTTCAGACCACAGATTATGTCTTCAGACACTTCTATTTTATCTGTGCTTCACACTTCAAAACATTCGAACACATGCGAATACCGTTGTTTACGCGCTTCAATCTTTACTATTTTATATAAATATCTACCATCTACTCATTAATAATGTCTAAAATGTCTTTAATAATGTCTAAATGTGATAATGTAACTTATTTCTGTTATGTGACGGCTCACTGAAGGTTGTGACATTGATACGTTTATGTCTTGAGCCACTGCCTTTTGTTAAGATCCTTGGCCGTAGAAATTCAAAGTTGTGAGAACCTTTATTTCGACTGGTACCTATAGCTCTTTTTGTATTTCCACAGACATGAGGTTTAATGATGTTGATTAAAAATCTCGCCATATTTCGGTCAACTCTGTATTACTTCAATAAATCTAATTTCAGGAATATCAAATGGGTTTGTCACGTCTCTCAAATTCCTTCTATAAATACCTACTATATGCATACCTAGGACAAAACCATAAAACAAAATTAAAACATCGATACTTCATTTTTAAAAGTTTTACAAATGTGCTTTTAATGAATAAAAATCCTACTTCCAATCTGTCATTTTCCTCTAAATATTCAACTAAAGCCAAAGCTGCATTTTCTTGTGCCATTTGAAGCGAATATCTAAATATTTGTCGAAGAAAAAGTCAAACCGAGTCAATCTGTAATCTAAACAACAGGCTTTGACCGCTTGTTTCAATATCAACAGTTGTTCAGTCAACAATTCCAACAGATGTGCGTTCAGAATAACCCACTGTCAAAAAAGACGATAGCCGCCATTTTTGTATTGTGATAATCCCAGATGTCAATCGGTTTTGTCGTTTCAGAATAACCACCATTATGTATAGTTGAACTTGGATATTGTGTATTACATACAAATTGTATGAAGCGATTTCGTCACTAATATTAATTTGTGCAAACTTTTTTAAAAAAAAGTTCGAGATATATTACTATAAGGTATACATTTTTTTATAGAAAATTAAATTCTCTAGTCTACATGTTTCGGAATTTTTCGATATTTTAAAAGAAATGGAAATAAAGGCAGCAAAAGACAAAAATTTGTCATATCTAGCAATTTTTCGCTTCTTACTAAAAACAGTTTGAGAAACCCTTGAACTGTTTTTCAAAATTTATTTCGAGATACTATGTATATTTGTGAAAAAAAATTAGCGTTGTGGATTTTATAGTTTTTAAGAAATGTGGATAAATGCTATTAAAATTAAAACTTTGATAACCCCTGACTATAGTCAGGGGTTCTATAGAACAAAAATTCTAAATATTGAGTACAAAAGTTTTGTGTACCTAAAATTGTCTATACATTCTGAAATTTTAGGCTTTGTGAATCCAGCGGATCAAAAGTTGTAAGGGGGGGGGGACAGACACACACACAGACACATACACGCACAATGAACTCACATAAAATGTCCTACCCCGAATCCTGAGTAAATCCAAGTATCGGAACATAAATATATGCTTCGAAGCATCTAAGTTGGTGTTTTTTAGCATGCAAATAGTCCACTACTCCATACAAAATGTTCCTAGTATTCCTTATACGCGGGTCTTGGATTACTACTTTGTCGATATGTTAAGAGAATAAACTCTCTTGAACAAATCGACAGTTGGATTAGGAAAATTTACATGCAGAACCATAATCATTATTGTTTGATTAAAAAATACCTAGTATAATGTTATAAAGTGTTATATAATGTAATGCAATATAATATTATGATGTAATTTTTATTTTATTTTATACTAGTTGCATGTAACACACGAGATACAACTGTCGATAGCGATAGTATATTGTATAGTTGAAGAATAATTACCAAACTATAAACCCATAAATCCAAATTATTGAATATTTTAATATATTTTGTTTTCTATACAACAAATGTAGGTATGTACGTCAAGATAGGATAGTATGGAGGTCAGTCCTTTTTTCCTACCCGGAATATGAAAGCAGCATGATGGTATGTATGTATGTTTAGATATTAAGTATCAAACTATTAAGTCTTCTTTGATATTATGTATAGGCGACTGCCATACAAATTGTATGAAGCGATGTCACTAAATTCAATTTTTATAAAAATTGTTAAAAAAAAATTGATGTGTACTACTATAATGTCAATATTTTTTATAGAAAATTAAATAATCTATTTGGGATGTTTCGGCTTTTTTCGATATTTTCAAAAGCTTTGGAAATATAGGCAGTTTAACACATCAATTTATCATAAAACAAATTGATGTATTTGGAAACAAGCCCACGTAAGTCCTATATTCAAAAAGGGCAATAAATCAGATGTTGAAAACTATCGACCTATTTCTAAACTATGTATTTTTATTAAAATTCTTGATAAAATTATATACGACCAAATAATCACTGCTCTAAGACCGACTCTAAACTCGAACCAACATGGATTTATAAAAAACCGATCGACAACCTCTAACCTCATTTCTTTTGTGGAATATCTTCATGACAATATGGACCAAAGAATTCAAGTTGACGCAATCTACACGGACTATAGTAAGGCATTCGACAAAGTAATACACTCCACGCTCATTCTCAAACTTCAGCAAATTGGTATCCACGGCGATTTATGGAGATGGATTTCTTCATATATATCAAACCGCAGCTAATTGGGGGTTCCTCAAGGTTCCTTGCTGGGACCACTTCTGTTTAATATCTATATCAACGATATCTCTAATTGTTTTACTTTCGCTAAAGTCTCACATGAAGATGACATGAAGATTTATTGCCCAGTCAAATGTATTGAGGATTGTGAAAAGATTCAAACTGACCTTAATCGTCTCGACCTATATTGCAAACAACACAACCTACAGATTAACCCTACCGAATGCCACTGCCTAAAATTCACCCGGAACAAGAACATAATAAACTTCAACTATAGTTTAAATAATCAAGCACTACGTAACGTAAAAGAAACTAAAGACCTTGGTATCATCCTTGACTCAAAACTATTATTTGACAAGCACATTGATTACATTGTATCCAAAGCGTCTAGGATCCTCGGCTTTATCCTCTGTATATGCAAGCATTTTAACAATATTTTAACATTGAAAACATTATACTTTACATATGTGCGCAGCATTCTGGAATGTTCTTCACAAGTCTGGAATCCTAGGTACTCTACCTACATACATAGAATAGAAAAAAATCAGAATAGATTCCTAAAGTTCCTCGATTTTCGTTCCTTCCGAACTCATCTTAGCTACTCTGATTCTGCTGAGTTCTTTAAACTTAGCACATTGGAAGACCGCAGAAATATTTCCGACGCCGTCTATTTATATAAAATCGCCAACTCCATCGTGGATTGCCCGGAACTGCTTGAACGATTAGCTCTTCGAGTTCCCACCCGAGGTACCCGATCCCACCACTCTTTACACCTGCCTCACTGTAACACAAGCGCTAAACAACATGCATTCATGTATCGAGCTTCACACTTCTTCAATGAGCACTTAAACGAATTTGACTTATTCAACTCCTCAATAACTAATATCAAATCAAAACTTCTCTTACAATAATTATTCATATAAACTAATCCCTCTCCTTCTGTACTCCCTCTCTTCCCTCCCTATTCCCTCTTAACTCCCTCCTACCTCAATAATACTTACTTCCTACTTCTAACATAATATAATTGTACCTGTATACTTGTGGAAACATGTTATTGGCATAGTTGTTATTATTTTATTGTAAATCCCTTATATTGTATTAAGCTGTTTGTTTCCCGAACATAAATAAATAAATAAATAAATAAAAAAAAATCTTAATAAAAAATGTTTGAGAAACTCTGGAATTCTAGCTTTTATGGTTTCTGAGATATGGAAAAATAAAATAAAAATTCAAAAGTTGATATCCCCTGATTGAAACAAAAATTCACAATTCTGACTAAAAAAATTTTGTAGGCCTATTACTGTTTATATATTTTGAAAATTTCGGCTCTGTTAATTGAGTGGATCAAAAGTAAATAGGGGGGGGACGGACACACACACACACACACACACAGACACACACACACACACACACACACACACACACGCACGCACGCACGCACGCACGCACGCACGCACGCACACACACACACGAAATGTTCTACCCCAAATTCTGAGTAAATCCGTTTATGGAACATATATGCTGCGAAGCCTCAAAGTTGGTGTTTTTTGACTTCAAAGTTGGAAAAACTGTGAAAAATATAGACCCTGCATTCAATCGTGTTCCTTCATACACGCGTCTTGGATTTAAACTGCCTCTTTATTCAAAAGAATT
The DNA here is from genome assembly GCA_963576475.1 of Molanna angustata. Taxonomy (NCBI): domain Eukaryota; kingdom Metazoa; phylum Arthropoda; class Insecta; order Trichoptera; family Molannidae; genus Molanna; species Molanna angustata. The sequence goes on along the minus strand of OY754984.1, from coordinate 17,831,118 downwards.
TCATTCTCTTGAACGATTCGACAGTTGGATAATCAATAAACACCTTTAGAAAAACTAAATTTCAATATCGAGTTTAGAAATGATTGACACGAAATGTTGAGATTTTGATTTGACTGCATTTATTTTGGTATTAGAGTTGCATTATATATAGATAGACAGAAATAACCTAACATGGACACTGTTTAACTTGTCTTATATTCACAGGGGTCAACTTGTCCTTGTATTTAATATATTATTCTGCCCTGCGCAATATCATCCAGGACATGAATTTAGTTGCGCCTTTGCACTATCCCAGAATTCATGGGGCTTGTTTGCGGACAGGAGCCCAGCAGTTGGGACAAGTTGCATCCCTATACAAGGCAAGAGAGAATATTCCGTAGATTTCACACCTTTATCCCATTGGGAGCGTTTAGGACTATAGTCATGTTATATGATTCCCGTCAACAGGACGAGAATTATTTCAATTTTAACCTGTGCATAGGTGGCCACTGAAGATGCAACCATTTAGAAGATTCTCTAATGGATGCATTCAGAAATGCATTTGGAATGGTGCAAAAAAAGAAAAAAAAAACATCATATTTCCGATCAACGTGCCACAGTTGGTAAGCTGTTTAGCTTCTGTGCGGGCGTCCTGGGTTCGATCCACAGCGGAGAAGAAATTTATTTTCCACGCAAATATTACTTCTCTAGACTGGTTACAATGGTAAGTTGGAAGAAATTGCTATATTAAAATTAACTTGGCACTTGCGCAGGGTGCAAGGAAGTGTTATATTAATAAAAACATAAAACGATCGACTGACTTCATCAAATGATAAACAATTTATATAGGGATAATAAATGTTCGGTTCTCTCTGCCTACCTCGAGAGGGACATGGCATGTTTGTATGTATATGTGTGTGTATATATAAAAAAAATTAATATGACCTTGAAAAATGGAATCGAAACAAAAAGAAAAAACGAAAAATTCCTCTTAAATTTGGCATCGTGTTTTTTTCACCTTTGGCCAAATCATTTCTCAATAGATTTAATTGTTCAAGATACATCAACATAAGGAAATCATTTCTCAATAGATTTAATTGTTCAAGATACATCAACATAAGGAAATCATTTCTCAATAGATTTAATTGTTCAAGATACATCAACATAAGGAAATCATTTCTCAATAGATTTAATTGTTCAAGATACATCAACATAAGGAAATCATTTCTCAATAGATTTAATTGTTCAAGATACATCAACATAAGGAAATCATTTCTCAATAGATTTAATTGTTCAAGATACATCAACATAAGGAAATCATTTCTCAATAGATTTAATTGTTCAAGATACATCAACATAAGGAAATCATTTCTCAATAGATTTAATTGTTCAAGATACATCAACATAAGGAAATCATTTCTCAATAGATTTAATTGTTCAAGATACATCAACATAAGGAAATCATTTCTCAATAGATTTTATTGTTCAAGATACATCAACATAAGGAAATCATTTCTCAATAGATTTAATTGTTCAAGATACATCAACATAAGGAAATCATTTCTCAATAGATTTAATTGTTCAAGATACATCAACATAAGGAAATCATTTCTCAATAGATTTAATTGTTCAAGATACATCAACATAAGGAAATCATTTCTCAATAGATTTTATTGTTCAAGATACATCAACATAAGGATGTATTTTTATAGAAACCTATTTTAGACCTTAAATAATATCATAAATATTTTCCTTAAATTTTTCGAACAAATAAATTAAATTCATAATCATATTATTTTTATATATAGGTAAACATATTTTTATAACATTACTTATAAAGGTTTTAATAATATTTGCAGAATTAAGTATGAAATTTTAGCTGTCATCGATTACATTTTTAGAATAAGTTACTCAAATCCTTGTATTACCCAAATCCTTGTACTGGTCCTTATTATCTCTTCACACTAGCGATATTTGTGCCAAAAATCGATGTGGGCAATGTTGGCCACAAGTGCAGGTAATTTTGCCCGCCAACAGAATCAAATGGGTTTAATGTTTGCTACGTATTCTTGAACTTTACGTGTCATACAATCGCTATCGAGTAGGATTTCACGTGTTAAATGCAACTAGTATAAAATATAATATAAAAAACTCCAATTTATATTTGTAAATAAATATTTATTATGTTATCACATATTTAGAGTTAATAATTATACATCTTATTGTGAATTATATCAATATTTCCGGAACCAAATTAGTGTCACAAAAATATTTTTTTTAAATTTGTAAAGAGTTCTGAGGATTTCATATATAAAGTACAAAAAAAAATATTCATTGGAATACAAAAAAATGTGATTTCATACATAAAATTAAATTGATCTAAAAATGTTACATTAAATATAAATAAAAAAAATAACACACAGCATACCAAGATATCGTTTGCTTAAATGTGTAGGCACAGAGAACTGAAACCCATATTTTATCTGTCTTCGCCAACACTTTTTGTTTCATTCACGTTTCAAATATTATTCTTACAGTTATACAATCTTTACAATCTGCTCATATAATGTTTAATATCATAACAGAATTAACTACTCTCTGCATTCATAAACTGAGAATCCCTAACATAGCATGGTGTCAATCATCATGTCCATTAAAATTTTGTGGGATCAAATAACTGAGAGGTCACTGTATGTATTACTGTTTTATTTTTTTTTAATTATTTCTGTTAATTCTTTTGTAATTAATTACATGAAACCTAATACCAAATTGAAAATGTATACTGCCTCAGAACATACTTGTCTAGTTAGGCAGTAAATTTCCAAACAGTTTTTTGTACATAGTATGTTTATTGAAAATCTTTTTTTAATATGGTTATTTTTTTGTTACTGCAATATGTAAAAATAATGGAAATAAAATAATTTCAGTTCATTTTCCCATAGTTCACTCATACTTGTCAATTTTATTTATTAGTTTCTCACACCTCAATCAATAATGACAGAAATCAAGCAGACTCCTGCTGCCCAACTAGAAATCCCTGTTTTAGGGCTAGCAGTTAACAATTTTGAACTGAATGACAGTTCCCGTTCCACACTAGGTAGGCATCACAATACTAGTCACAACCACTGCTTTGACAAACATCACAAAAACAGATCAAATAGGTCCAAATGCCCGTCATAATACAATGAAACTGCCATTGGTAGACATCCACCGTCAATCTAATCCCTGACTCGATTTGATATAGGTAATATCAAAACGACATAAGCGAGACTACATCATTACTATAACTAGTTATCATCCTTATAATATATACAATTAAGTTAATCTAAAAAGTATCATATTTTTTTTAATACGTGTCGATCAATTTTACATACACTCTTACTAAAATATGCCTATCCCTGATGGGGCAGGCAGAGAGAATCGAACGCTTATCAACTCTACGCTTCACTGTCACGCATCATTATTTATTGTAGCATTTCACTACATAATATTTTACCATTCATTTCATCATTATGAAATGTAACATGTAACATTTTACTAAATTATATTATATCATTCGTCACATCATTATTTATTGTAACATTTCACAACATTATACTTTTCCATTCATTATAACATTATTTATTGAAACATTACCACAACATTATATTTAACCATCCATTTCATCATTATTTATTGTAACATTATACTAATTATATTTTACCGTTCATTTCTTTATTATTTATTTTAACATTACCACAACATTATATTTAACCATTCATTTCATCATTATTTATTGTAACATTATACTAATTATATTTTACCGTTCATTTCTTCATTATTTATTGTAACATTACCACAACATCATATTTAACCATTCATTTCATCATTATTTATTGTAAAATTTTACTATATTATATTTTACCATTCATTTCATATACTTATCACTCTAAAATACATATTATATATTCATGAATTGTTTTAATATGTAATTCAAACGATTGAAATATTTTCAATAAATTTAGTTTTGATATTTGAGCATCTGTAATAATGCATATTTTAAGTGAACATATATATTTTATTTATTAAAAATACATATTTTCCTTGTGGTAATTTTTCACTAATTATAATATTAATTAGAATTCATTTTGATAAACCTAGTGATGAGCAGATGCCAGACGAAGACTGGGGTGTTCCCGGTCTTGCTCTTGCACCTCCGGTCTTGGTCTTGCATAAACAGTTGAAGTCTTGGTCTTGCATTTACAGTTGCAGTCTTGGTCTTTTATTTAAATTTGCAGTCTTGGTCTTGCATTTACATTTGCAGTCATGGTCTTGCATTTACATTTGCAGTCATGGTTTTGCATTTACAGTTGCAGTCTTGGTCTTGAATTAACAGATGCAGTCTTGGTCTTGCATTTACAGTTGCAGTCTTGGTCTTGAATTAACAGTTGCAGTCTTGGTCTTGCATTTACAGTTGCAGTTTTGATCTTGGTCTTACATTTACAGTTCTAGTCTTGGTCTTGGTCTTACATATCCAGACTTGTTCATTGTACAATTTTTTTTCTTATTCTTTTATAATTTAAAAATTTCAATGACGCAATAAAAAATCATTACTTTATAGTAAAAATTAAACACTGTTTTTCAACAATTCTTTTATTCCAAACCAGGACAATAGGCCTTCACCAGGCAAAACGGTCGTCCTGGATAATTTTTTTTTTATAATGGAATTCTTTATAGTCAACGTTATCAGTGTGAAAAAAAGTATTAATCTATAGTATTATGTCGACACTACGTACTTTATTAAAAGCTTACTTTTTAATCAAAGACCACAAGACTTGTGAAATCTTGTGAAATCTGGTCATGGTTTCGGTTTCAGTCTTACGCTCCTTAGTGACGGTCTTGCAGCGATACATGCGGTCTTCGCAAGACCAAGACTAAGACTGCAAGAATAACAAGGCCTGCTCATCACTAGATAAAACAACGAGAGTTATTTGATACCATCACATCATTGTTTGCTGTGAGGTACCGGTTAAGAATAGTACTTCCACAATTTGAAAATACAACAGGCTAAGTAACATCTCACAAACTTCAGCAACGAGGTTCACCCCCAATCTAGTGTGTGGGCATACATGCATGTGTCGAGATTACTATTATAAGGTTATGCATACCCGCACACCTGTCGCTGGTCACCCCACATTGTGGTATGTGACGTGATGGTATGAATCCCATCATTTAGGGTTCGAATAACTCATTAGTGTATCTTGATACTCTGCAGCTCATTTCAACTAAAAAAATAAAATTATAACTTTTCCTTTTTAACCACATTTGAGTTTTTCTCATTTTTTTTTAATCTTTTACGACATTATTTTTATTTTTCATTTAAGTGATTTATTTTTTTAGCTTGTTTTTTTATTACTTGTGCTCCTTCACGCTCACCTTCACGCTCTTACATATACTCACGATCACGCACACACAACACACAAACATACACATATACACACACATACAATCCTCACTGTTTCCCTTCTTCCTAGTGTCTTGCTGGCAAACCCGTTTCTTTTTTATTAATTTTTTGTTGCAATTAATATAAGGACATATTTTACAATATGATATTCAAAGGTCAGTCAAGTTAGGTAGGTACCTACTCGTTTTGTAAAAAAAAAATGAATCATTGTTTTTACAATGTTTTACGCGTACTCTCCCTTTGAGATCAATAATAAATTTTAAAAGAAATTCTACCCATTTTATTTCTGAAATTGCGTTTATTGTATGAAAAGATTCTTATTTCTAAAGAATAATCAACTTTGGTAAATAAGTATATTACAACAGTTATCACCAACAATAGTGATGTCTGAATGTCTTTTTTTGACAGTAAATGTAACGATAGAAAATATTTCTTTTTCAAAATAGAGGTGTAACGAACAATGGCTGTTTCATTGCGAGTTGTTCTCCACCGCTTTATCCACCTTTTGAAAAAAATGACGGTTAGCTCTGAAAAGTTATAATTTTAATAACTTATTATCGGTTTAAACAAAATGAATTTTCATTAATAAAAGTGAGAATACGTCCTTAATCCACACAGAGTTTTCTGAATGAGCCGTTAATAATGTAATTGCTATAGTTGTCCTCAAAAGATTGGTTCAATCTTTTTGTTTCGTCTGATTTCATCTTGTCCAACCGCATGAACTTCTTCCTCCAAAAGTCACTGAAAAACTCGTTCTTCCATTCCTCTGAAAAATAAAGATTAATTATTTATTTTATTTATTTATAATAGACATGACATTTTACATCAAGAGGTTTGACAACAATAATAAAGGTATATAAAACAAATTAAGAGACAATGGAAGGGTACACAGTACACATACACATCCAGACCATTGACACTCTCTTACGCTCTGCTGTCAATTATAGGTTTTGCTTTCCAATATGCTAGGGATAATCCCTGTGTTATATTGAGTAGTCTTTGGTTTTGTAAATTAAACAACATTATTTTAAAGTGAATTCAGCACAATTGATCGTACACTTCCTAACATTTAAGATATTTTTATTTTCCTATAGATTTGTATACCAATTTTTAATGCAGGATGTGGCCACTTGTAATTGGCTGACCAGTTTTATATTAGCTTTATATTATTTTTTGAAACTATTGATATATAATAACTTGTAAGCTGTAAGTGGTCCTTAATAATAAATAAATAAATAAATAAATAAACATATATGTACAGGCACTCTCCAGCATGCACACGTAATATACTGTACCATATAACATATACACACACAGCACACACACACACACATACAGTAAACAAACAGCAAGTCATAAGAAATGAGAAAAAGTTACTGTGGTGGATTTGATTCAATGATCCATAAGGTTATTTCCCATTTGAAACTGTGATAGTTATTGATATTTTTAATTAATTTAGATGATTTTATATAATATGGGATGGTATTGTAAACACTGAGTACTTGATATGAATAGTGTCGCTGAGCAAGGTTAGTGTTTGTTAGTGTTAGTGTGTGTTTGCTCAATGTTTATAAAGATTTCATTTTTGCTGTGAGACATAGGCTTAGAATAGTGCTTCCATTATTTTCTTGTATCATAGTGTTCTGGTGTCCCCTTAGACTGGAGTAGAGCGGTTAGCGCGCTGGGTTAGTAATCCAGTGGTCGCGAGTTCGAAAACTGCCACGACCGATTTCGTTCACCTATAGCACAATCATTTATGCTTAGTTTAGGGAACGTAGCGGCGCTCCTGTCAGTGAGCTGCAATGTGTTTATCCTAGATGATTTTCGAAGATTCACAACAAATAACGAAGATCGACGAACCATCTTAACCCATCGCCGTCAATCGTACAATAATTATTTTTATTATTCATGCGTTAATCGTTTAACAGAACAGAGTCGCGTTAAATCTTAATTATTAGTTCCGCCCAACGACATCACAAATGGTTTGAGATTTTTTTTTAATGTATCTTTATTTAATTCGAATAAACCAGTGTTGATCATGTAAGTATTTCTTTTGTTTGAAACCCTTTATCACCATAAATAAAATCTATATATAATCAAATATTTAGGGAACTGACATAGGCAATATCATATTTGGAGGAAGATGTTTTAAATTAAATAAAATGTATTTGAACACGCACATTTGTAATATTATTATAATCCTTCTGATAAAATTAATAGATATTTTACCAATACCGCGATTGCATAGGTTTGGTAATGAACTGTGTGATGTTGCAGATATTTTCGGAGATAGCTTGCCGGTCTTTAAAAAAATTTATGGATCTTTAATATCGATATAGCTTATATAGCTGACTTATATAGCTGCAGTCGATCTATTGTCACATTCGATTTTTTCCATTATTATCTTTTTTTAATTCTCTAATTCTTTTTTGTCTATTTTTATCTTAATCTGTGTTTTAATCTAAATCTATATATTGTTTATATTTTATCTGAATTTATATTTTATGTTTTTATATTTCATCAATGTCTATATTTTTATTTATTTATTTATTTATTTATTTATTTATTTATTTATTTATTTATTTATTTATTTATTTGTTTATTTATTTATTTATTTATTTATTTTTTTATTTATTTTTTATTAATTAATTAATTAATTTTATTTATTTATTTATTTATTTATTTATTTATTTATTTATTTATTTATTTATTTATTTATTTATTTATTTATTTATTTATTTATTTATTTATTTATTTATTTCTTTATTTATTTATTTATTATTTAACACACACCCAATAACAAGTTGCCACATTCTGGAGACTTATGATATTAATCGTCTCACAGATCCAGACTGAAAACACAATTAAAAACTGTGTCTCCACCGGGAATCAAACCCGGGACCCTTGGATCAGCAGTCAGATACCTAACTAACTGAAATTTTTATTTGATTTTATATTTCATATTTGTGTGTAATCAATTATTGTAAATGTATATTGTAACAAAGAAATGGCTTATGCCGTATATTTTGTAAATAAATAAATAAAAAAATATATTAAAAATTTAATTACTTTTGACAAGTATTCTGTCATACTGCGAAAAAAATCTTATTGAGAATTTATCAATCGAGATTGTATCGCGTCTATTAACCAAAATAAGGATAGATCGTATCGTCGATCGTCGCTAGATGTTTGACTCTTGAACCGGGTGTCCCGGGTAAGATTTCCGGTGGAGACACAGTTCTTAATAATGTTTCAGTCAGGATCTGTGAGACGATAAGATTCATAAGCCCGAGAATCTATTCAAAATAAAATTAAAATATTCCAATGGGTACACTTTTAAATTGTGAATAACGTCTGAGAGACTACCTGTGATTACAAATTAACTTTGTTATCTTAAAATATCTTTGTTATTGATTGTATTTATCGTGAAATGAACTATAAAATATACATACCTAATAGTTCATCTATGGTGTTTTCCTGTCCGCCGTAGTTCTTCGGAAGAATCTCTTGGCTTACATCTTCGTAGAGTTGTTCGAGAGTATGATGTATCTTGATCCTGTTAGATATCTTCGGCTTCAATATTTGCTTTACGATAAAAAAGAGCTTATCCAGGAATGGTGGTGGATTCAAGACGTGGATTCCTGTTACGTTCACTCCAGATACTCTCTGAAATATAAAATGAGAGTTTTAGAAAAATGAACATAATGACAGCACATAAATAATGTGGATGGTTTAAAAAATAAAAATAACAAATTATTTTTAAATATTTTAAACTACTTATTTAAAACGAGTGGGTTGTATAGTTTAAATACTCGGCGGATATTTTGTGGTTGTTCATATTAACCGTTTTGGCATGTGAATTTTGCCCTAAACCACTATATTTTGAGTCACATTGCGACATGTTTCGGCAGTGCTGTCCTGCCATCGACCGGCTAGTTGAGACTCCGGCTAGTTGAGTCTCAACTAGCCGGTCGATGGCAGGACAGCACTGCCGAAACATGTCGCATAGTGAATCAAAATATAGTGGTTTAGGGCAAAATTCACATGCCAAAACTAGTGGGTTGTGGCCAACACTAAACACCCTCACTAACAAGTCATTCTATTAAGTATTCAAATTTTGTATGGAAAATATTCAGCATTTTCATGAAATTATTTTTTTTTTGTTTAAATATTTTATTCTTCTTCTTTTGTTTCAATCCTGAAGATTGGTTGGCAGCATTGAATTGATGCATCTCCTCCTCCACTCCGCTCGGTCTTCAGCGACTCTTTTCATCTCCGTGTAAGAGGTACACTGCATGTCACGGCACACCTGTTCTAAATACTCTCGGCGGGGACGCCCTCTGCCATTTGTACCCTTAACCATTCCCTCCAAGATGATATGTAGGAGATCCTCGTGTCGCAACACATGGCCTATCCAATTTGCACGCCTTTTCGATATGGTGTTTGACAGGTGCCTGGCTTCCTCAATTCTGCAGAGAACCTCATCATTTGTTATATATGGTCCCTCCAAGATATGCCAAGCATTCGGCGATAGGTCCACATCTCGAAGGCCTCCAATCTTTTGCGTTCTCTTTCACCTATGCACCATGTCTCACAGCCATATAGCAAAATACTCCATACAAATGTCTTCACTAGATCCTTTCGGAGTTTAAGGTCCATGTTGTTGGACTCGAACATCTTGGATTTTTATGTTGAAGGCGAGTTTTGCCTGGTGAATGCGGCTGTCCACCTCTCTACTTGAACGGCCATCTCATGTGATTCTACCCCCTAGATAAAAAAATTCTTTGACATTCTTGAGAGCTGCTCCATACATCAGTAGATTCATTTGGCGTTCATCCCTGCCTACAGTTAGTACCTTTGTTTTATCCTTATTTATTTTCATGTTGTACTTTTCGTTTAGGAGGGTTCAAGGGCTGGTGAGGTCATGGGGAAATGTTCCTTGCCGTGGGGACATTTCTATAAAATACCATGTAATGCCAATTTGCAAATCTGCAAGCCACCAGCAAGTCCTATTCCTTAGCGTCCACGAGAGGTCTTAGACCCCGCGAACCCTGGGCAATGTGTTCACTAATTAAGTGACATAGCGAATAAGGAGGGGGCGAGGGCGAGTTTTCGGCGCCCTAAAACTGAATGATACAGATAAGGGAAGGAAAACCCTGACAGAAAACCAGGGCATGGTCTCATGCCTTAAGGTGGCGAACCTACCAGAGACCTTGAGAACGAGAGGTTAATCACCTCTCTTCTTGAAACCCATGATTACGAAACCAAAAGAAGAAAAAGCCGGACAGAAACTGGAATATCGATCACGCAAACGGAATAAGGACAACGATTTTAAACTCTGTACATGGAATGTAAGAACACTGTATTGCCCGGGGGCGTTGAGGGTTCTATGGGAACAACTGGTAAAATACAAAGCTGATGTAACTGCTATACAGGAAATACGGTGGCTGGGAAGTGGTCATATGGAAAAAAGAGAATATAATCTTTATTACAGCTGCCATAAGAAGTACCATATACTGGGGACAGGTTTCATTGTGGCAAAAAGAATGAAGCATCTGGTTATAGATTTCAAACCAATAAGTGAGAGATTATGTGTTATAAGGTTGAAAGGAAAATTCTTTAACACAAGCATAATAAATGCACATGCCCCCACGGAAGAAAGCACAGAGGAAGATAAGGATGAATGGTATAACTTGTTGGAAAGAACATATGATTCGTGTCCAAACAATGATATTAAAATTGTTCTTGGTGATATGAATGCAAAAGTTGGAAGAGACTCAATGTATCATCCTGTAATCGATGCAAATAGCCTTCATGAGACTCATAATGATAACGGTGAAAGGCTGATAGATTTTGCTACATCACATGGAATGTCTGTTGGAAGTACTATGTTCATCCACAAAGACATACATAAAGTCACATGGAAGTCTCCGGATGGCCGCACAAATAATCAAATCGATCATATTCTGATTGACGGAAGACACATATCCAACCTCATCGACGTACGAACCTATAAAGGAGCCAACTGCGACTCTGACCACTTTTTGGTGGTTAGTAAAGTCAGAGCACAAATTTCTAAGGCCAAAATGCAACCAACAGAAAGACAGAACAAAATAAATGTTGAAGCTTTAAAGGACTTAGAGATACGAGCAAGGTTCAAGGAGGAATTGAATAGGATAAACAATAGTGTCGACTTCAATAAAACAGCAACTGAAATATGGAAGGACTGCCAAATAAATATCAAAGAAGCAGCCCTAGCTGTACTTGAAAACGTGAGACAGACAAGACGACCTGAATGGTTTGATGGTGATTGCATGAGGGTGACAAATTTAAACAATGAGGCATATAAGAAAATGCAACAGAGAAATACAAGGGCCACTCAAGAAGAATATAGAGAGAGAAGACGAGAAGAAAAGCACACTCATAAAAGGAAAAAGAGAGAATATGAAAAGCTGAGGCTGGTGGAATTGGAAACATTGAAGTCTCAAAATGAAACTAGAAAGTTCTACCAAAGGATTAACCAACAGCGGAAGGAATTCAAACCCAGAACAACTGCCTGTAGAAACAAAAATGGTGAAATTCTTAATGACAATGTAGATATCCTTAAGCGCTGGGCACAACACTTTGATGAAATGTTGAATAACGAAACCACCACAAGAGAATCAGACATAAATATCCCCCCCTTCGAACAAAATGAAGATGATCAACCGGACCCAACCTTGGAAGAAGTAAACAAAGCATTAAGCCTACTCAAAAATAATAAGTCTCCAGGTCACGATGGAATACCAGGTGAGCTACTCAAATACGGTGGAGAGACAATAGGTAGACTCATGCACACAATTATTGGTAAAATATGGGACACTGAATCAATACCAGAAGAATGGAATACTGGGATTATATGTCCACTACATAAAAAAGGTGACACAATGGACTGCAGCAACTACAGAGGTATAACGCTCCTGAGTTCAGCCTATAAAGTGTTTGCAGGGGTTCTATTCATGCGACTTATGCCACATGCAGAACATATAATTGGGCAATACCAAAGTGGTTTCAGGCCAGGAAGATCGACAATTGACCAAATTTTTGCCCTTAGGCTAATACTGGAAAAAACGCTCGAGTATAATATAGAGACCCACCATTTATTTATAGATTTTAAGGCAGCATACGATAGTGTCAATAGAGCGACATTGTACGAGGCCATGATGGAAATGGGAATACCATTCAAACTAGTAAGACTAGTGAGAGCAACATTGCATGGTTCAAATTGTAGGGTCAAAATACAAACCAGCACCTCGGACATATTTAAAACCTATAATGGCTTACGGCAGGGTGATGCATTGTCTTGCCTATTATTTAATATAGTACTAGAGAAAGCCATCAGAGATGCCAGAATTGAGACAGCAGGTACAATTTTTCGCAAATCAAGCCAGAAACTTGCATATGCAGATGATGTTGACTTAATTGCAAGAACACCAAATGATGTAAAACAAGCGTTTATACACCTGGAAAATGCTTCTGCCAGAATGGGACTTCAAGTGAACTCTTCTAAGACAAAATATATGATTGCAGCTAAAATGTCCAACCATAGAAATGCCCAAGAAACTCTGATTAGTGCTGGTAATCATACCATTGAAACTGTGGGGTCGTTTCAGTACCTAGGTTCAATAATAACCAGTAACAACGATGTTAGTGTCGAGATTAAAAGACGAATAGCTGTGGCAAATAAATGCTATTTCGGTATTCACCGACATCTCAAGTCCCGATTGTTGACACGAAATACCAAGTTGTTATTGTATAAAACATTGCTGCGACCAGTACTTGTATATGGTGCTGAATGCTGGGTTCTTAATAGGAAGGATGAAAAAGCGCTGCTGGTTTTTGAACGGAAGGTTTTGAGAAAAATCTTTGGGCCTCTTTGTGAGAGTGGAATATGGAGGATAAGGTACAACCATGAGCTGGAGAACCTTTACAGTGATCCTAACATAGTAAAATATATTAAAATACATCGGCTTCAATGGTTAGGGCACGTTCAGCGAATGGAGGAATGCCGAATCTCAAAGAAGATTCTCGACACACGACCGGAGGGGAGACGTGGTGTGGGGAGACCCAAGCTGCGGTGGATGGACGGCGTACAGGAGGATCTAAAGAGGATTGGCGTGACAAACTGGAGAATGCAGACGATGGACCGGTCTAAATGGCGAAAAATTCTGGAGGAGGCCAAGGCTCACAGTGGGCTGTAGCGCCAATGATGATGATGATGACTTTTCGTTTAGGACTAGCTCCATAGTTTCTAAGGTTACTTTTATTATTTTTTTTTTTACTAAAAAATGAATATGTTCTTGTTAAACAAATACATATACATCTTCCTACGTTCCCTAAAATAAGCATAAATGCTTGTGCTATAGGTGAACGAAATCGGTCGAGGCAGGATTCGAACTCGGGACCACTGGATTAATACCCCAGCGCGCTAACCGCTCTGCCATCGACCCATCTAAAAGTTTCTTTTATTATTTATTTTATTATGAAAACTTTATAATTCTTCAATGCCATTTTATGGATGTGATGTGTCTTTTTACTAATTGAGAATGTGAATAGTTTACTAAACGCGCAACTAGATAAGCATGACTAAAATATTTAAGATCGGCTTTAAAAAATCTTACTTATAAACGTATACTAAGATATGACTTACTACTTCACCGAAATGTTTACGAACAGCCTCTTTTATTTTCTTCATATGGCCGCATTGGCTCCACAGATGTCAAAAAATAGAAAAATGCATGTTATCTTTGGATATCTGACATCGAAAAATGAATATAAAACAGCGATGTGCCGTGTGGAGTCAATTTAAACAGGGTTGCGATGAAGAATATCAAGGAAAAACGTTAAAGTATTAAATTTTTCTGTCAATCTCAAATATGCGTCGGATCATATGTGAAAGATACGCCATTTCGAAATTCTTGGTATGACGGGTTAGTCAAGCGTTAAAAAACATCTCGACCTGTCCTAACTTGACGTCTGTGAAATAGAGGTGTAATTAAGATCAATTAAGTCACGGATTATAAGTAAACTATTTTCTTATTCACGCTCTATTACCAGGTAGGTACTATAGATAATTTACGTTTATTAGTAAGACGGTTAATCTTTATATGGCGATGAAATTAGGTATTTACTGTAAACTTAAGAATTATGAGATCAAAATGAAAAAGTACCTTGTTGATTTCTTCGCATTTCTTCAACGAGCTCGGATTGAGTTTAGCAAGATGAGAAATTTTCAAATTTGCCAAATCCACGATAAAACGGTTTCTTGTAGTGTAATCTGTATAAACTCGGTACTCTGCTAACTGAAAGAAATTACATATTATACTATTAAAATATATATATATATATATCGTCCAAGAAAATTATGGCACGTCTTTGTTAGTGACATTCTGAAAGAGGGAAATATAAAACGATGCAAGAATATTGATTGATTCAGTATAGAAAAAGTGGCGTTAGATTCTCTACGCCTACACAGAGAGGGATACGGTGTGATGGTTTGTAGGTATGTGTGTGCTCAGTCCTTACATTATATAGTGGCGCCCCCCAATACCTACTGAATACCCTCGACGCTGTCCAAAGCTGTGCTATACGTCTAATTGATGATCTATCACTGACTGATGGATTGCAATCACTAGAACACAGACGCAGAGTCGGTATTTTAAGTTTATTCTATAGATACTACCACGGGAATTGCTCAGAAGAACTTGCATCTTTGGTCCCTCTTCCATCCACTCGCAACATAGTCACTCGCTTCACTCAATCGCAGCACCCATTCACAGTGGACCTTCAACATATACGAACAAGTCGCTTCTCGAACTCCTTTATTAATACAGCAGCCCGACTGTGGAACGATCTTCCGAATTCTGTGTTTCCACCTTCGTACAACCCGGGTCTTTTTAAAATCCGAATTAATAAACTCTTTTCTAGATTGCAAACCCCTCCCAACGCTACGTAGTGCGCTTCTTCGGAAGAGTAAAATGGACCCAAATCCTAATAGCTGGCGTCCCCTACGTGGTGATGTTAAAAAAAAAAATCGCGTGCGTCAAGCCAGAAGAGCGTTCAAACGAAATGACTACTTTACAGGAAAGACAAAAAACTATTTATTTATGTCAATCAAAAAAAGAACAAGAAGAAGTTTAGGAACAGACGTCTTCTTAAATCTCAAAATGTAGCAAATTAAAACTCGATAAACCCAACATAATCATTCACTTTGAAAATTCATCCTTAAATCACGGCCGCCATATTGGTTTCTCATAATTTCAAAAGAAAACAAAGAAGTTTAAATTGTTTCGAAATCTACACCTTCTTATTAGTACCTACCTATAAATCGATATCCATCTCGAAAAATGAAAAAAAGAACAAGAAGAAGTCTAAAAACAGACGTCTTCGTATATCTCAAAATATAGCAAATTAGAACTACATAATTACAGCTTATTTTGTAAAATTTGGTTTTAATCACTGTCGACATATTGGATTTCTCCTAGTATCTTGAAATAAAAAAATAAGGCAATCGGTTCGTCGCCATAAACGAACATTTTTTTTATTCACGCCATTTATTTAACTCAAACGAAAAAAGAAAGAAAAAATTTTCTGATGCTAAAAATAGTTTCCGCACGGTGAATTGTCCATACGGTCAATTGTCCATACGATAAATTGTCCTCACGGCCAATTGTCCTCACGGCCAACTGTCTCCACGGCCAATTGTCCTCACGGCCAACTGTCCCCACGGCCAATTGTCCTCACGGCCAACTGTCCTCACGGCCAATTGTCCTCACGGCCAATTGTCCTCACGATAAATTGTCCATACGGTAAAAAGGGCGTACGGCCAATTGTCCACGGCCAATCGGCTACGGCCAATTGTCCGGGAATCGTTTTATATAACTGAAATGTCTTTAAAAATAATACTGTCTCTTACCATAAAGCCATATATTAATAACTCGATAATGTCGAAAGTATCTGGAATTTGTTTGATTGTAACTATTGATATCCTTGATTGGTCCTTAGACGAAATATTCCTTAATGTAACATAGGGTCTGAAAAAATAATTGTTTAAAATGACTTTACTGTTACAATTATAATTAGGTATTATATTATTATCATTATTTTGATAATATGATAATATTTTTTTTTTTTCTCGGGGGAGCCTCACCCTAGAGAACGCGTCCCCAGGTGGCGGATAGGGGAATGCCCGTAAGGGTAGGAGTGAAATAAAATAGCTCCCGCGGACCAAGAGGCCGGAGAAGGCTACTTCGACAACAAACCCCACTTATCGGGCTCCTCTAACATTTTTGGATCAGAGGCCGTTGGTGTGCTGAGTACTCAGGCTGGAGTGCACAGTAGAGATGGCAGCGGAAGAACCTCTAAATGGGTCAACGGTGGCTCTTAAATCTTCCAAGAAGATCACAGCCTTGGCATCTGGTGGCAACCGGCCGTAAAAACCCATAGCCAAAAAAAAAAAAAAAATCTCCAAATCATGAAGTACAAACGAAAAGATAAGAGCGTAAATGTTAGGGCGTTCCCCATAAGCGACGTGGATGATACCGAGGCTAAAAATATAAACAAGAGCAAAAATGATAGGGTGTCTCCCGTAAGCGACAAAATGGACAAGAACAAACGTTCGCACATAGAAAGCAGGAGAATACGATTTTCGACATGGAATCTTGGATCACTGACAGGAAGAAGCCAGGAACTCGTCGAAGTTCTAAAAAGGAGAAACATAAATATCTGCTCTATCCAAGAAACCAAATGGAAAGGTTCAAAATCTAAAGACTTAGGGCTGGGATACCAGCTTATATACCACGGCACAGACAACAAGAGAAATGGTGTTGGCATCGTTCTGGACAAACATTTTAAAAACCGTATATTAAGCATCGATAGAAGAAACGACCGGCTGATTGCTGTTAAGCTAGCAATGGATAACCAACCAATACTTAATATTATATCTGCATATGCTCCACAAGTGGGATGTGGAGAACAGGAAAAACAAGATTTTTGGGAAGATGTGGACGACCTTATGCAAAACATACCACCGGAAGAGTTGAGATTCATCGGGGGAGACCTTAATGGACACGTAGGAGAAGTGAATAATATACACCGGGGTGTGCATGGAGGTTATGGATTTGGAAAGCTCAATAAAGAAGGCGAATGTATTTTAGACTTTGCCTCACGACATAATCTAACAATGGTGAACACAAATTTCAAGAAAAAATCAGAACACTTAATTACCTACAAAAGTGGGGGTAAAACTTCACAAGTAGACTATATATTAGCAAACAGTAGATTTCGAAGAAACTTCAAGGACTGCAAGGTTATTCCCGGAGAATCCTTAACTGCGCAGCATAGAATTGTCATATCAGTTTTCAACTTACCAAAACCCATCAAAACAATCACAGATAAAACACCAAAAATTAAGTGGAAGGAGATAAATGGCACAAAAGGAATTCTTTTAAAGGAGAAAATCCATCACTACCTTGCTACTGACCTAGATAACAACTATGATAATGCCAATACGATGTGGTCCAGATTTGAAAAATTCTGTAGGAAAGAAGCATGTGAAACACTTGGCATAGCAAAGGGGGGTGTAAGCACCGATAAGGACCCGACATGGTGGAATGAAGAGGTTAAGGAAAGCCTGCGAGCCAAGAAAGTTTATTTCAAAATTTGGCAGAACTCAAATAATGAGGAAGATCACATCAAATACAAACAGGCAAAGGCAGAAGCGAGGAGAAAAGTAGCACAAAGCAAAGCAGAATCACGTCAGAAGTTCTATGAAAAATTTGAGAATGCTAAAAACGAGACCGATGTATTCAGAATAGCCAAACAGAAACATAGATTAACTTTAGATATGAAAACAAATAAATACATAAAAGACAAAGACCAAGTCCTTCTTACATCGAACGATAAAATAAATGAGAGATGGCATGAATATTATTGTAAATTATTGAATGAGGAATTTCCAGGCGAAGAACTGACACCTCTGGCACCGTCTTACGGACCTATAGAAGAAAATACATGTCGAGGAAGTTAAAAATGCTGTGTCAAAAATGAAAAACCATAAGGCCGTGGGACCTGATGAAATACCGGCTGAAATCTGGAAGATACCGGGACCTTTGGCTATAATATGTTTAGCAAAGCTGTTTAACATTATTATGAAGACAAAACTCATTCCAGAATCATGGCGCCACAGCCACCTTGTACCATTCTACAAAAATAAAGGAGATGTCGCACAGTGTGGAAACTACAGAGGCATTAAACTTACATCTCATACTCTGAAAATTTGGGAGAGAATCATAAACAGGCGACTACAGCAACTTGCAATTATAACACCAAATCAGTTTGGATTCACCCCATCTAAATCAACCTCAGATGCAATACAAGCGGTCAGGATCGTTATGGAGAAGCATAGACTGAATAAAGAAAACCTATACTTAGTATTCATAGACCTAGAAAAAGCGTTCGACCGAGTACCTCGAAGATTAGTATGGCAGGCTATGAGAGCGCGGAACATACCGGAGCAGTACATACACCTTGTGCAAGACATGTACAACAATATCCGCACTAGAGTCAAAAGTTTGGCAGGCCTAAGCAGTTGGTTTGAGGTCAATGTTGGCGTACATCAGGGATCGGCACTTAGCCCGCTTTTATTCAACATGGTAATGGATTATCTCACAAAAGATGTACAGTCACCCCTGCCCTGGAGTCTGTTATATGCTGATGACATCGTCCTGATATCAAATAGCGCATGCCAACTGCAAGTGGCCCTATCGAAATGGACTGAAGCACTCGAGAGATTTGGATTGCGCATTAGCAGGACAAAGACGGATTTCATGGAATGCAACTACAGTGGAACGTCAGGCGCAGCGACGGTGTGCTTCCCGGATGGCACTGTTGTACCCAAGGTGTCAATCTTCAAATACTTAGGGTCGGTTCTCTCAGCGGATGCCAGTGTGGATGCTGACGTCTCCCATAGGGTAAACGTGGCTTGGAGTAAATGGAGAACTCTCACGGGCGTGCTGTGTGATCCACGTATGCCAATCAAAACTAAGGGCAAGGTCTACAAGACAGCGGTGAGACCTGCAATGACATATGGTGCGGAGTGCTGGACAGTTAAAGGCACACATGAACAAAAACTACATGTCAATGAAATGAAAATGCTGAGGTGGGCAGGTGGGATGACGAAGCTAGATAAAATTCGTAATGAATTAATAAGAGGAAGCTTTGGAGTAGCCCCCATACCAGAAAAACTTACAGAAAGCCGACCCAGATGGTATGGACATGTAATGAGGAGGCAAAACGATCATTTGGTGCAAATTGCTCTAGCACTCCCAGAAAGCAGAAAAGGAAAGGGACGTCCAATATCCACGTGGTGGGGCAATATGAGGAAACTCATGGATAAAGCCCACATCCCAACCCCGACAATACAGGACAGATCATCGTGGCGCCAAAGGATTAGGAGAGCCGACCCTACCTAA
Organism: Molanna angustata; assembly: GCA_963576475.1. Taxonomy (NCBI): domain Eukaryota; kingdom Metazoa; phylum Arthropoda; class Insecta; order Trichoptera; family Molannidae; genus Molanna; species Molanna angustata. The sequence continues at coordinate 17,811,186 of OY754984.1, read as the reverse complement.
AGTGGGATAAGGCAAAGAAAAAGAAAGAAGAAGAAGATATTATTATCATTTTTTTGGATTACGAAAATTGATATAATTTCTACATGTGTACATAGTCTTTCTCAATGGGTAGTCTTTGACAGAAGAAGAAAAAGTAAGTGATATGTTTTTTTTTTTTAAAAAAATGAATTTGTTCTTGAAGCAAGTACATATAAATCCTCATACATACATTCCCTAAATAAAGCATATGCTTGGGCTATAGGTGAACGAAATCGGTCGTGGCAGGATTCGAACTCGCGACCACTGGATTACTAACCCAGTGCACGAACCGCTCTGCCACCACCCTTAAAAATAACTGTCAGGAATGCGATACAAATAGGTTTTAATCAAAGGTAATAGATGATGCTGAGAATCTGAGAATAAATAAATGTAAATTAAAATGATAAATCTGCAGTTTGAGAAAACTGATGAATGAAGAAGTAGCGGCTAGGAATAGTGCTTCCATTCTTACTTTTGTTGTTTTCCAGTGTCCTGTAAGACACGAATAATCGAAAATACAACAGGCAACAATAACATCTCACATAGTTCAGCAATGAGGTTCACCATCACACATTCTGAATGTAGTGTTTCGGGTGTCTCGTAAGAGCCGGGTAATAGAAAATACAACAGGCAACAATAACATCTCACATAGTTCAGCAATGAGGTTCACCATCACACATTCTGAATGTAGTGTTTTGGGTGTCTCGTAAGAGCCGGGTAATAGAAAATACAACAGGCAACAATAACATCTCACATAGTTCAGCAATGAGGTTCACCATCACACATTCTGAATGTAGTGTTTCGGGTGTCTCGTAAGAGCCGGGTAATAGAAAATACAACAGGCAACAATAACATCTCACATAGTTCAGCAATGAGGTTCACCATTCATTCTGAATGAAGTGCCTTTTAGGTGAGACCAGACTAGTGTGTGGGTATTACATACACGTGTTGTGCTACCTCTGATAAGGTAACGCACACCCTCACACCTATCAAATTGTGGGATATGCGTGATGGTATGAATGAACGATGACTTACACACTATCCATTATGCATTTGAATCCGGTATTGTACATATGAGCAAAGGACATTTCGGGAACAACAGATCTTATTGAATATTGAACATCGAGTCGGACTTTTGTGAGCTCCAATGAAAAACTATTCCTTATCAGGAGTCCAATCAGCTTTGTGTCATCTGAAATATAGAAAACATATTTATTTCAGAGTATTGTTTAATAATGCCTTTTAGCCGGCCTTTCTTCAGGTTCCTTCTCTCTATCAGCTCTATACATTTTATGTCAATTGTTTTCGATATATTTCTTCAGTGAAATCCTTTGCAAAAGTTTTTTTTAGTTTTTTTTAACATTTTTAAGTCCCACCCCACATCGTTTATTCGTATATTATAAATTTGAACAGAGTCAACAAAGCGGCTAACTATGACCGATACTTTAGTGTGAGTGGTCCTATTAAGTGGAATTCACTGCCTCAAGATGTCCGCAGTCCGCAGAGCATTTTCACTAAAGGACTAAAAACAGCTTGGTTTCAGAGAGCAAAACAACATTAAAGAAATCAGCACCCTTGGTATGGTCTCGAATCATTCAACGGCGCTATACAAATAACTTATTATTATTATTATATCACGTGCGATTTCTTACTGCTTACCAGTATTTAATATATCAATTTTTATTTATTTTTATTGGCAAACTTTTTAACATCTCAATAGAGACGAAGTTGGGATGTTATAGAAGAACCAGGAACTCAAGGCACCTACGGCGCTTACGACCTGTCATCGGCTGGTTTACGTGATCACTTTATGCGCTTGCGCAACGTTCACCAATGTAATTTTTGAATGTTCTATATATTTGAATAATGTGTAACACTTCACAAATAAGGAATTATAATATTGCCATCTATGAATTAACGAAGAAACCTTTTTTGTATGTAAACAATGTAAGGCTCTTGCATTGAGCGGATCAAAAGTTATAAGAGGGGGAACGTACACACACAAAATATTCCACTTGGAATTCCGAATTAATCCATACATATAACATATATTATACTGGGAAGTTGGTGTTTTTAAACTTCAAAGTTGAAAAATGAAGTTTATCACTTTGTTGATTTGTTAAGATGATACTCCTGAACAAATCGAATTGGAAAATACGTAAACATAAATAAAAGGAAATAGTAAACGAAAAATAAATTTTATATATTGTTGTTATGTACTGCTATTATTTTTTTTGTAAATTGAATTTTCATCCTAGAAAAACGTGATTAAAGTGCGTTTTTTGTAGCCATTATTAATTATTCTTTATTGCTGGGGATCACATTCGACCCATGAGTCTACCGTTACGGAAGGCAATTAAAAAATATTAATATATAGGTATATAATAAGAAAATTATAAATGTGTTTTATTTTGATATATTACAATGGATTTCCATCAAGTATTGTCAATCGAAAAAGTAAACAAAGAGAAAAAAAAAGAAAAAGAAAAAAGAAACTGTACCACAGCTATCGGCAATTATTATTTTTATTATTTTTTGACTATTATTTATTTATTTGAATCTTCTCGTACATATAATTAGTACACTGGCGGGCTTATTGCCTAATGGCAATTTCTCCAACCAACCAGAGTAAATGTTAAATATACAAAACATACTTGCACATCATTACTTCAACCTACCACAAAACCTTACAAAAATAACTAACACTATGACGAATTAAAATAATAGAACTGATTTATATAACGCTACTCTGGTACAGGCATAGCCTAGTAGAGTAGCCTAATCCACAAATTAAAATATATAAACGTATACACTAATGACAAACTTAACTTTTTCTTACTTAAAGTATAAATTATAATTTTTATTAACTACTGTATAAAGTTATATTGTACTTATTGTTATTATTATACTTGTAAAAAGGATTTTAATAAATAAATAAATAAATAAATAAATGTGTACTATGGCAATAAGTTAATCACATTACAAAATAAATAAAGATAGCAGAAGAAAAGTAAAAAAAAAGAAGATAGCATATATTATTATAAGAACAATTCATAGCAATGATAGGAAAACTAAAGGATAAGGAAAGGAAGAGGAGAGGAAGATGTAATCAGGTGTTGTCAGATAAATATTTTTGCTTTAGCCTTTATTCAAAGGCTATTGAAAATTGATCTATGTATACATACCTGGAGGATATTCTTGCGGAAGATGGGGTTGTTTCGAATACCAGTCCTTCAAGTGGTTCAATGCTTCTGTTATTCTCTCCTCTGTTATTCCAAGTTGTTTATCCATGTCGTCCTGGTCATCCTTCTTGACCAGGATCATTTTGGATGTGAAGGTTCGTTTCATTGTGTCTTTCGATCAATCAATATAACAGCAGAATGTCGAAGATCCAGTAGCTGGAGTGGAACAGACGGAGAACACAGACGAAGGACCTGGCACAGAGCGGAAGCAAACGAAGATGCTGAAAAGATAAAACATTTTTTTCACTATGAAGCGTTGGTTTGAAATCTGTAAAAGAACATGTTTTTAAAACAATGCGTAAAAGAAAGGTAAATTGTGGAATAATAATATAGATTGGTCGATGGCAGAGCGGTTAGCGCGCTGGGCTAGTAATCCAGTGGTCTCGAGTTCGAATCCTGCCTCGACCGATTTCGTTCAGCTATAGCACAAGCATTAATGCTTAATTTAGGGAATATACGAAGATGAACTTATATTTACTTCAGGGGTGACTTCTATGCGAAAAATGCATTGTCACCTCAGATATAAGAATTGTAGCTTTCATTATTTACAATAAACAATTCTCTCAATAGATGGCGTTACAACAAAATAAATAAAAAATAATAAGATTGTTGTTCATAATTTCACCCATAGATGGCTGTAGTAAAAAAAATTCCTTATTTTCAAGCGAAAAGAATTTCAGTATTACAATATATAGAACTTTCAAAATTGCATTGATAGGGATCTCATTAAAAAGGCATAATTGGTGAACGTTGCGCAAGCGCATAAAGTGATCACGTAAACCAGCCGATGACAGGTCGTAAGCCCTGAAGGTGCCTTGATTTCCCGGTTCTCCTACAATAAATATTCCAACTTCGTCTCTATTGAGATAATTAAAAATCTGTTAAAAAACATCTTTGACTCCCGACAGGGAAAAAATCCAATGTTTGCGCATATGCAATAATAAAAATATTCGATTATATTTACTTGTTTGACAAAGGTTAATATATTCATTTTTTATAAAAAAAATCATATTGCATGGTTTCGAACTGTACATTAGGCTGGGTCATCCATGTATGGATAATTATATTTCTTAACATATATTATCTTAGCAAAGAGGGTCTCGAAAGTTACGTACTTATAAATATGTTTATTTTTCAGATTCAATAGAACTTTTGGTACAAATACTTATAGCTAGCTGGGGATATAGATAGCTGGGGCTTGTGTGATGATTTTTGAAAAATATAAATTGTTTTAAGGAGGGGACTGCTGCCAACTTAGCTATTTTTTCAATTTGAATTTGCGTCATTACTACAAACTGAATCAAATTGAAAAAAATAAACTAGTTAATTTGGATATTAACAAATAAAAATATACTTTAATTTTTTTAATTATGTTATGTATATATTCTTGTAGGAAAATAATAAGCATACCCCAATTTATGACATTTATCTTAAATTTCTAAAAAACAATAAGGTAAAGAGCATTATATTTTTTATAAATTAAAGAAGATCAAAATATCTGGAAAAATACGTTTTAACGTTGCATCAATGCATCAGGTTAAGTTAATAAACCAAAAAAACTTATATTTCGCAATGGCGCTGAATGGAAAATAAAGGTTTTTTAGGTTTATTTTCTAAACCTGAAGCATTAATGCAACGTCACATCGTATTTTTCTAGATATTTTTGTCTTCTTTAATTTAAAAAAAAAATTGTTGAACTACGCCTTATATTTTATTGAAAATATAAGATTAACGTTGAAAATCGGGGTATGCCATTATTTTTCTACAAGAATTTATAAAGAACATTATCAAAAAGTAAAGATACATTTTTCTTTATGAATACCCAAACTATCTAAATTATTTTTTTTCAAAACGATATGATAAGAAATAATGATGGTATACCTATCAAATTGAAAAATAGGTACGTTGGAAACAGTCCCCCCCTTAAATGTTAGTTTGAAATTTATTGATTTTCCCAATCTTAATAATTAACGTTTTACTGTAGGTAGGGAATGTTATCATTAACAATATTAATATCATTTTCGCTAAACATCTTGAACGAGCTTCCGGTTGCGCAAGTGTCAAGTTATTTGGCGAAAACTATACATCCGATCAAATAAATTACATATTACATAGCGGCTGACAGGTTCCCCGAAATCGACCAATATTTACTCACTTTCATATCAGAGCATGACGCGAAACACACTAGAAAAACACGTACAAATGAATTAAAATGCCATATTCATTATAACTTCTGCATTCTACGTTTTACAACGACCATAAATAACTATTTTCATACAGTAAAACATGGGGTAAAAAATATAAAGGGGATTATTTTGAAAAGTTTGACCCCTGATAGAGGGACTAAACTTGTAGGTATAGATTATTTTTTTAATTTTTACTCCTCACTAACCCAAGGGAATGTAGTGGGGAGTTGTATTTTCGCAATTTCAAGGCTTTTTTTTACTGAAGATTATCAACTAGTATCATGTATTCTGAAAGTTTCATCACAATGTATCTGTGTGTGTGAGTGCTGTATGACGTGTTTATTTTACTTTATCAATTTTAGACTAAAGTAGGTACTGATTCGATTATTTTAAAATTTTGAAAATATCTATATCTAATAATCGCTTAGACCCCATTCGATTTCGAATGATATTTGTATGGTGCTTCTCTATTTTTTATATGTCAAATATTTTAAAGTGACCCCAAGCTCAGGAAATTAAAAATGTGATTTTTTTTATTTTCAAATGGGTAAAAAGACATATCACTTTCGTAAAATGGCATTGAAGTAATATCAAGTTTGCATAATAAAATATTTAAATAAAAAAGTATTAAACAAACTCATTTCATAAAAATGTTGAAAATTTTCCATAGGTACAAAATTAAATTTGAGTACTTTGTGGTGAAACATGGTAGTGAGCAGTATAGCGTAGGCCACAACCCACTCGCATTTGTTTCTTTTTTAGTTTGAACCATTGTTTAGAAATTAAAACTGCACACAATGATAATGTTACTTTAAGAAAAGCACAAATCATCATCAAGATTATGGAATAGCCTTAGTCCGGATATTGTGTCATCTAAATCACTTTGTATTTTCAAGAAAAAACTAAAGAAGGAATTATTATCCCTGAACATCTGATCCCGACTTCCTCTCCTTGTCCTTACCCTATCCTTTTTTTCTATGAATTTTTTTGTTTTAATAGTAGGTATCTTATATATATATTTTTTTGTTTTATTTTGCTCTTATTTTTTTGTTGTTGTACATACACAGTTTTGTCATACTTTGTAATCTGGTTGGTTGGAAGAAATTGCCTAATGGCAATAAGCCCGTCAGTGTACAATATATTTGTTTATATTATGTACAGAAAGTTGAAAAAATAAAATATCTTAAAACAGGTTCACAGAGACTATAAAGCTGTATATAAAAATAAAAGTGAACGGTCGCTCAAAATTAAACTTGGGGGGGTACTGCTGCCAACGTACCTATTTTTCAATTGATGTAACATCATTATTTATTATAAAATCGTTTTGAAAAAAATAATTTAGATAGTTTTGGTATTCATAAAGAAAAATGTATATTTACTTTTTGATAATGTTCTGTATAAATTCTTGTAGAAAAATAATGGCATACCCCGATTTTCAACGTTTATCTTATATTTTTAATAAAATATAAGGCGTAGTTCAACACATTTTTTTTTAAATGAAAGAAGACAAAAATATCTAGAAAAATACGATGTGAAGTTGCATTAATGCTTCAGGTTTAGAAAATAAACCTAAAAAACATTTATTTTCCATTCAGCGCCATTGCGAAATATAAGTTTTTTTGGTTTATTAACTTAACCTGATGCATTAATGCAATGTTACATCGTATTTTTCCAGATACTTTGATCTTCTTTAGTTTATAAAAAAAATAATGCTCTATACCTTATAGTTTTTTAGAAATTTAAGGTAAATGTCAAAAATTGGGGTATGCTTATTATTTTCCTACAAGAATATATACATAACACAATTTAAAAAATTAAAGTATATTTTTATTTATTAATATCCAAACTAACTAGGTTATTTTTTTCAAAATGATTCGTTTTGTAGTAATGACGCAAATTAAAATTGAAAAAATAGGTACGTTGGCAGCAGTCCCCCCCTTAAGTACCAATTTATCTTTTTATAACCGCGATGTTTAATGCAAAATTAAAAAAATAACTTTCAAAGACGGGAATTAAGAACTATTTATTATAAATATAGAAAAACGAAACGTTTTCTTTGCACAATCCAACACTTTTTTTAATAATATACTTTTCTCACACTATTAAGGTTATATTTGTTTAATAACGGATCAACATTATTAATATAAATAATAACACAATTATAAAAAATAAGCCGTTAATGAAAATTGTTTTAAAACATCCATTCTCCGTGTAAACAGAACAATCATTTTTGAACATTTTCACAATGCACTTGAAGTTCGATAAACAGATAGATTCAATTGAATTTTAGGTCAAGTTTATTAATTTAAAATTGAATTTAAAAAAATGCGGTTTAAAAAATTAAATCAATTAATTAAATCGATGTATTATTTAGCATTAACGCTTAAATGATAATTTTAAATTTAAACAGATAATTGAACTAAATAATTAAAAATAGTAAATATCATTTTGATATCAACCTTATCGCTCTGAGCTAAGATGAAAAACTACGCATCTCACCGCCAAATTATGTATTTTAATGCGAAATTGAATTTGCTCATTTGTAGAATAATGAATAGGTACCTACCTAAAAAATAAACCTTGAACCACTTACCTACGTATTTGTTGACGATCATAAACGTAACATTGTGATTTTATAGCGTTGATTCATTTTCTTTTACAATTTGATGTAAGTATGTAAAAAAACTTTTTTTTTTGTATTGACTAGGTACCCATAATAATGAAGGTGAAATATTTTCAACGAGAAGATTAAAAAGACGAAAAAATCTATTAGCTAAATTTTAGGTTAAATGATTGCTTCTCGTAAGGTAAATTCTTTCGACAAAGGTTAGATGATGGATTTATAGAAGTTGCTTCTCGGCCATCAAACATGTACGATGTTTAATAGTACATGCGCTCAATAACAACTTGCCCCATTTTTGGAGACTTGTGAATTAAGTTGTCTCATAAATTCAGCGGTGGTGAAAATACAAGCAATAAATCAATGCAAAGTGTATGGCGTTTTATCTATCTGCCTACCCCAATAAAATGTATGTATTTTTATAAGGTAATCCACACACAAACACCTGTCGCTGGTTACCCCACATTGTGGTATATACCGTTATGTTAAGAATGAATGTACTTTTTTATTTATTTTCAACTTAATTTAATTTATACAAGATTCCACTAACTATGTATGGTTATCAGTGGGTTTCTATATCATACAATATAATTGCTAACTTAAACTGACCAACAACGAAAAAAAATTTGAATATCGTCTAACAATATAACAATGTAACTTACTCAGCTAAAATTCATTTATTTTTATGTACCTATACATTTTTTAAAGATATTTATTTTTTAATATAAAGTAATACATATTTATTTTCCCACCAAACTGCAAAGCAGTTTTTTGGAAGAGCAGAACATAAAGTGTAAAAAAATAAATCTTTTATAAGATTTCATTTAGTGCGTAAATCGTTTCATATTATTTTTCTTCGAAGAGTATAACCTACATTGATATAATGTTACTTCTCAGGAAGAAGTTTTTGTGGTGAGCGCCATCTTACGAATTAATCTTAAACAATTGCGTATCCAAGAATCAAACCAGTGATGACAATTGCGTATCCAAGAATCGAGATTCGATTCATTTATAATGAATCGTGATCTTTTGGAAATGTTAACAACTAGGTATTACGAAACATAGCTAATATAAAATTCCATCCCTTTTGTACATCGTTTATCATATTGATCAATTTTACAGAGTAATACAAACTTTGAATTTTATAATTAGTGTTAATTATAAATATATTTTTATAATCAAAAAAATATAAGTACAATAATATTCTATTGTATGTACCTACAAGTTTCATCGATATACACAGCTTGTATCACAGAATATAATAATTTTAATCTGACTAGTTAGTGAAGATGGTACCGTCTAGTTCTATCAGTTACAATAATTAGTCTAGTGGTTATTGGCTTATTCACTATGAAGTATACATTTATTCACATTGTTTATGTATAAACACTCATAAACTTTCACAGTATCGACGAAAATTCTATAAAATCGACGTTGTTTTATTTTATTGGATAAATTTATTTAAAAAAAAAACATTCACATGAGTCAAACTAGGTATTTTTTTACCAAAGTCACATAAAAATCATTTTGTAATCAAGAAACAGTCAAATTATGTAACATAAATAGATCTTACTGAGTTTCATGAAATAAATAGAAAACAAATACTGTAGTTTTATGAATTTAATAAATATTATACCTTATTTTAAATAAAAATATTTACACTTCAGCATAAAACACAAATGAACTGTAGGTATCACTATTTGCTTACAACGCCAACTGTATATTGACTTTTAAAATAATTGTATATTATGTTATATATGTAAGAAAAATAAATATTTCAATAAACAAAATAAAAACCAACAATTGAATCAATTAAATAAATAATAATATCAACCATTATAATATTATTACAGATCAAAAGATAGAAAAAATGTTTGTGTTTTGACGAGTAAAATATTCGTAATTATAGTTAATATCAAATATGTCGCGTCACATTGGTAAATAGGATGTATTCAAAATTTACATTCAATTACATACAGTTAAACAATTTTAAAGGGACCAATTTACAAAAATCTTACAGTGGAGAGTTATGATTCAGAAATTTTAAAATAATTTTTTTTTGATCAAATTTTTTAATATGAGGTATCTATTTATTTACCTACCCACTAAGAAAATAGCGTTTTTTGAGTCAATTAGTTTTACACAGATAAAAACATGTATGTGTTTTACACAATTTTATAAGTTAAGAGGCTGAAAATAATCTCACATACTACGAAAACTGTGTATATGAATAAATATCATATTTAATTGAATGGAGTTATCGTTAACGTTAAAAAAATACCTTGTTATTTCGCTAAATTGAGATATTGTTATTTTTGTCTTTGAAAAAATATTTCAAAGTATGGAGTGAAGTATTGGTCACACCCACACAGATTGTTTTTGCAATTGATAGCCCGTTAAATTAAAGGTACATATTTATTATACCTCGCCCAGCAAAAGATTGCGGCTGACATAACCTGTGCATAAACCAATTTTAGTGCAGAAAAATACTCTAATTTGTATTAACCAATAAAATTATTTGGCTTTCGACGTTGTGCATTGTGCGTTGTGCATTACGTGTCACTTTTTCCCTGTCCTTTGCATCCATAGATTTTTAACAACGCTTTAAAAAACTGTCACCCGCAATCTCTTGTTTGTCGAGTCCTACATAATATGAAACAATTAATCAAAATATACATACATACATACCATCACGTCATGTCCCTCACGGGGTAGGCAGAGTGAACCGAACGCCACATTTTTCTATCTTGACACACATTCATCGCCTCATCAACATTCATACATCGTCTTCTACACGTTCGTCTGTTGATCACGCTTCTTACATTTCCATCTTTCACAATATCGTTTACATGGTCGTGCCATCCTTTTCTTGGGCGCCCCCGACCTCTTATTCCATTCCTGTCAGCTTTGTATATTTTCTTCGTCAGGCGTTCTTCATTCATTCTCTCCAAGTGGCCAAACCATCTCAATGTGTTAACTTTCATTCTGTTAATTACATCTTTCTTCATCTTACATTCTTTCCTTGTATCTTCATTTCGAACTCTGTCATACATCGTTCTGTTACAAATTCTTCTAAGCGACTTCTGCCATGTCCAGGTCTCACTTGCATACGTCAGGGTTGGCACTACGATTGCGTTATGAATGGCAACTTTAGCATCTTTTGATATGTTGCGATCATTCATAACTGCTCTAAGTGCTCCATTCACTCTGTTTCCTGCCATAACTCTTCACTAATAAATACACATATTTGATAATGTATATAAAATATGTGTATTTATTAGGTTACTGAAATTTGAATCGATCAAAAACTTTCGTATCCCTTTTATCGACGAAAATAAAATAATAACAGGTAAAGGGAAAAAAAATAGATTTTGACTCATAAAAAATATAATAAAAAGTTACTGCATTGATTTTAAAAAAATAACGCAATAAAATAATCGGCAATCTAGATCTGAGTGATAAATTCTGAATGACGAATTCTTCTTCTTTTCCTGCCATGTCAGGTCTACTCGACGTTTACGACCAACCACCATAGAGAAAGTCTCCCTTACCATGGCAGTGCAAAACAGCTCTTCCACAGTCCTCATACCGGTCCATTCCCGCATGTTTCGAAGTTAGGAAAGATGCTTCCTTCCGACCCCTCTACGACCCTCGATCTTGCCCTTTACGACAAGCTGAAGAATGGTATATTTTTCACCTTCGGAATATAGCAGAAGTATGATACTTACGGAACTTAATATTGGTATGAATAATGACCTGTAACGCGACGTCCTACGTAGGCGATACAAAGCGAATGCGAAGCGGCGCGGCGCGGCGCGAAAATAACAAACAGTCGGTAACTATGGAAGTGTCCTACGTTACCGACCGCGAGTTGGTTTCGATTCGGCGCGGCGCGATGCGAAGCGAACGCGATCAGTTGGTTTGATATTTTCGCGCGAATTGATAGCGGTGACATTGTTTTTTGACATGTCAGAAATAGAAATTTTAATTTCTGTCCATGAACGTCCCATATTATGGGACAAAAGAATTATTATAATCGAACCGCGAATTTTAGGATTTGGCAAAAATAAATGGGACTACAAGTAAACACATTTATTTATTATTGCTATTTTACAATAGGATGTTGTTCAAAACACACAAAATTTTCTCTCGCTTGCACGAATGTCAAATTTTGATATGTTTCCCGGAAAGATGTTAATTCAGTCTCGTTTATTAATTCAAGATCACGTAATTCTTCATACATATTGTGATATCCCCCATAAATATGCCTCTCTAAGTACACAATATTAGTTTCACTTCTCTGCCGTACATACTTCTTGAGTATTTTATATACGTACATCCATGACAGTAGCTGGCGGCAGAGGGAACGATTCGCGCACACGTAGGACAGAGCCGCCGCGTCGCACCGCATCGCATTGAATTCGCTTGTATCCGCATCGCATCGCTTCGCAATCGCGTTCGCTTTGAATCGCCTACGTAGGACGTAGCGTAAGTGTTGGCTCTACGTAGTACTTCAGTGTTACTGACCATGCCAATCCATGATATTCTCAGTATTCTCATTTACTGTTTCCTGCTATAACCCTTCTTTCGATATCCTTATCAGGCCGTCAGATCCGTTGGGACATGCTTCTCAGATAGATATATGTTTTCGTCGACTTGCTAGAGTATATAATCATGAATAATCTTCTAGTGACAATTGTGGCCCTCTACGCTATATGTGTGGGATCAGAAGGAGCATCGGTAATATTATTTTTTTTATTTAATTTTAAATAAATATTTTACATGTACCTACCTAATGTTGAGATTCCGGCTTTATTTAGTTCGTGCATTTTTTTATGATTGATATTCAAAATAAGTATTTTAATATTATAACTTCATAGCTTTGATCTTTAATTGATCAGCATTTGAATTTTAGTAAAATGATGTTTTGGGAGATCTGCAAGGCAGTGTGCTCGGTCCATTCATATTTATAATATAAACAAAAAAAATATCAGTAAATTCAGAATCTAGTTGATAATTTCCTTCGATACTTTATAGTGGATTATTGGGATATTATGTGAAAACTTTTCAAAATTTGAATTGATGAGGGAAGTCTCTACTTTTATTTGACACGTTCTTTTGCTTTCACTCTTTTCAAGGACCATAACCTCTGATCTACTGGCATTCATCCTCAGTCCATTATCTATGCATCTTTCATATGCCAAACTTACAAGACATACAAATTCTAAATCGTAAACGTAAAAGAAGCAAAGGTGACGATGAATAAAGAGCCAATTTACAGTTATGGGAGAATGATCTTATTTATTTATAATTCTGTCAAATTACACATATAGGTGATTCAAGATTGTACAAAAACAAAGTATAAACATTGTACTCCATCGATAATTTTGAATTATTGTAAGTGCCCATCTATGTAGGCATTAATTTCTATATATAGTTGCCATTTTCTGATTAATCATTAAAATCAAATAGGGGAAAAACATAGTCTTGGATATTCTTTAATGAGAATATCAAAATATTCTTGGTTATAATACGAAATTGATTTTTAATTAATTGTTTTTTATTAATTGGTTGATTTTTCCACCAATTAAAATTGAACAATACTATTTCCTTGTAATTTTTTGCTCTATAATACAACAGTATTTTTTTATAAAAAAAGGTACGTATGTTTTTTTAAACGATATAAAGTTTGTTGCAGGTACTCAAAAAAGCCTAGTACCTATTGAAGTTCTTCGCAGGATATATTATATTAAGGATTTCGGAGAAATCTCCGTTTTCGGAGATTTTGTAGATGGGCGAATATCTGCTACACAGTTCTGAAGCTCGTCCTTTCCTATCAGCGGAGACTTATAATTGGCCATTTAGTTATTATCTTAAATGTAAAACTGTAATGTTTAGCTGTTAGTCTCCCAAAAAATTGTAAATAAATAAATAAAAATATTACGCAGCCAGGACATGTGTCTCTTTCCAGTCCCTCGGCGACCTTCTATTTTGCCCTCCAGTATTAATTGAAGCAAGTGGAATTTTTCTCCATTCATTATGTTACCTAGATATGCGATCTTCCGGACCTTAATCGCGGACAGGAGTTGCCTGGTTGTTCTGGCTCGAATTAAGACTTATGAGCTTGTAACCAGATCTGTCCAAGGGATTTTGTCATTCTGTGATGCAACCACATCTCAAAACATGTCAAACGTCACAATAATACTTAGGCTGTTCTATTGCAAGACAGCATTTCTGATTCGTGAGACTCTTGCTCTTCCCTTCGACAGTCTTGGTACAAGACCGTTATAATATTTTGTCTATCACTAGTATAATATTTTATAAATCAATAAAAGGTGCGCGTCCTTTTATTGGACGTTGAACTCGGAATATCAAATTATATATTGTACCTACGTAAAAACATTGCCAAATTTAAATTCAAATTATTACGTTATGTATTCATTTTAATTATGTATTTACGTTGGAATATATTTATTTGCAAATTGGTTCTATATATAAATTATTTTCAACTAGCTGGCTCAATTCGCAACGCTCTGCATCAACAGTTCTTTGAACAACACCGTTATCAGCAAGACATATTGTTTTTTTAATGTTCATTTTTTAACTGTTCATAACATTCATTCATACAATCTCGCTTGTACAATCATACAATCTCAATACTTGTAAAAATATATATAATTCTAGACAAGTTGTGCAAAATAAATTGATAATTCCCAGATGGACAAACTAATATGGTGAAAGGACACTGAAAGTAAGCAAACCGAAAATATTTAACACCCTTCCAAGTGGTATGGATAAGCTTGATAAAATATCCTCGGTTAAAACTGTATTTAAAAAAATTATTGTTGAAAGTAATTAAAAACATTTGACTCATTTATAAGCTGTAATTATATAAAAAAAACATGTATCTCATATTATAATTTTTATTCTGTAATTTAAGGAATGTAATATGTACTTGACCTTTTGTATGGGAAACTCACTGATAGCCTGTAGGCTAGTGAGATCCGAATTATTATAATGTAAATTTTTTATGAAAATAAAATTAAATAAAAAAAAATTGTCTGCCTTCGTGGCTTGACTGCAGATCCACAGGTAGAATTTTAAATGCTGTTTAGTTATCATATATCTCCAGAATGTGTCAACTTGTTATTGAGTGCATGTTAAATTAACAATTGACATAAATATTTGCATCCGTTTTATCTTTGGGTTGAAAAATTGATTAGCCCAAGATACGACAACGACGTATTATACATAATATCCTGTCATTGTCACACAATGTCATTTCTAATCCAAACTTATCTCAGTATCTCAAAGATAAATATTTCACATATCTTTCCACTCCACTCCGATCTGCTGATCGTACTTTACTATCTATTGCAATTCTTAGTACTGATTTATCAGCTCTTCATTTGAAACGCAATTTGACAAGGATACGGAATAGTTTAAGTCCTGATATTAAGTCGGCTATCTCATTAAGTACATATATTAAAAAAGGCTAAAACAGAAACATCTATCTGAAAATACCTGATATCTTCTTCCTCTCCTTTTCCTTTTGTTTCCTATCATTGCTATGGACTGTTCTTATATTCATTTTTTTTCTCTTTGTTTTCACTTTAGTTGTGTTTTATTTACAATCTTTATTTATTTATTTTTATTTTTGTCATGTCAATATATGATTGCCATAGTACGCATTGAATTTATTTTTCACACCTTTATCACAAAGACTATTATGAAGATTACTGCTGCCCAACTTGATAACCCTGTTCTAGGGCTAGCAGTTTACAATTTAACCAAGCCAAATATTTGATATTTTGGTTTTACATACCTAGTTATGTATTTTGTCTTTTCCAAAAAAATATTAGAACGGACACCAGACATCACAACACAACAAATTACAATATTACATAGTTACTAATATCTTAAACACAAAAGTATAAACCGATACAGTAAATTTTGATATGTTTACTATTCTAATATTATTTCTACCATAATATGAATTGTATATTTACATTAGAAGGCTATGGTAGGCTAAATAATATAGTTATTACAACAGTTTAAACACAAAGATTACAAATAGTTTTGTCAATTCTATATAATATCATCTGAGATGTTGATAACACCTCTTCTTAACGATCTAAACTGATTAAAATGTCCAGAAAAAGTGGACTAAAAGGTATGTCTTATGGTGTTTAAGGATCTGAACGACTAGGCTCCACACTTATTTCAAGAACTATGTCAAAAAAATGTTCCATCAGGAAGACAGCTTACATTGAGATCATCTGGATCACAGAGCATCAACTCTTTGAAAGCGGCATACTATGATCGCGGTTTCAGTTTGAGCGGAATAATTGGCCCTTGACATACGTGGAGCTCAGAGTATTGACACCTCCGCCGGAACACTTCTTAAGACTCCCTTGTTTCGTAGAGTCATCAAATAAGCTACAGCGCCCTTGGAATGATCTTGCATCACTTCTTCTTATCAGTTTCAATCCTACATAGGATTGGTTTGTAACAGCTATAGCTGCCTCTCTTCTACTCCAGTCTGCCCTGTCCTCTGTCAGCCTCTTCATCTCCACATAGCTATAACAGCACATGTCGTCGATCACCTGGTACATGTAGCTCTTTCTTGGTCGGCCTCTAAAGTTGCTGCCCTCTACCATTCCCTCCGCGAAGGTTATGAGCAGACCTGGGTGGCTCATATTATGGCCAATCCAGTTGGATCGTCGTTGGGCGATTCTTTTGAGGAGTTGCCTTGTTTCCCCGGCTCTGCTCAGCACTAAACGGCGCTTTATATTTTTTTATTATTATTATTATTATGGGTTCTTTAATACCTTCTCAGGTTTATCACCTGGTGGGATTTGGGGTAGCACGAGCAATGGTGCCAAGTGCTATCCTTACTGAGTGTATAAAATGTGATGTTTTGTGTGTTGGTGCCATGTGTAGTATTTATGTGTTAGTCAGATCAGTAGTGTCGTCGATTTGGAGGAATTTCCTCAGCAGTCTGCATGTGTTTAATATGGCTGCTTTTTGCATGGTGACGTGTGTGTATTTAGGTAATTTGATGCTTTCTAAGCTGCTGAATCAGTTTAATGGAATAATTACTGTGGTGGAAATTACTATTGGTACTATTATCACAGATTGCATGTCCCAGAGTCGTTTGATTTCGTCTTGCAAGTCTGTTTATTTTCTATTTTTTTCGGTTATAGATGTTTCGATGTTGTGTGTGTTTGGTACAGCGATGTCAATTAACATTGTATGTTTATTTTGTTTATCTACAAGTTATTATTATTATTATAATGGTACATTAGGTCTGAAAGCAGTGAAAGCAGAACAGTGTGTAAAATAAGAGTAGAGAATGAATGGCTCGAGCAAGTCGACGTGTATGTATATCTGGGAAGCATGTTTCAACGGAATGGACGACCTGATAAGGATATCGAAAGAAGAGTTATGGCAGGAAACAGAATGAATGGAGCACTGAGACCAGTTATGAATGATCGCAACATATCAAAGGTTGCCAAAGTGGCCATTCATAACGCTATCTTAGTGCCAACGTTGACGTATGCAAGTGAAACCTGGACATGGCAGAAGTCGCACGAAAGCAGAATAAATGCTGTTGAAATGAGATCGCTAAGAAGAATCTGCAATAGAACGATGTATGACAGGGTAAGAAATGAGAACATAAGGAAAGAATGTAAGATGAAGAAAGATATCATTAATAGAATGAAAGTGAACACACTGAGATGGTTTGGCCACATGGGTAGAATGAATGAGGAACGCCTGACGAAGAAAATATACAATGCGGATAGGATTGGATTGAGAGGCCGGGGCCGCCCAAGAAAGGGATGGCACGACCATGTGAATGATATTTTGAAAGACGGAAATGTTAGAAGCGTGAACAACAGACGAACATGTATAAGACGATGTATGAATGTTGTCGAGGCGATGAATGTATGTCAAGATAGAAGTAAGTGGCGTTCGGTTCTCTCTGCCTACCCCGTAAGGGACATGGCGTGATGGTATGTATGTATGTATGTACATTAGGTCTGAGATCCTTCGTCTTGATATATCATATAAAAGACAACTCAGGTAGATATGGGCTGTCCATGTACAAAGGGTGTCATAGGTATAAGGATATTTACTCGACTACCCAAGAAAATCTTAGTTACGACACCCAGAAGAATATGGGAGGACGACATAAAGAGAGATTCAGCACGGTACCTGCAAGAAACCAACTAGAGAACGACGGCTGACGATAGACGGAGTTGGTGTCAAAATTTGAAGAAGGACCAGGCTCTGTTTGGGCTGTAGAGCCACCGAAAAAAGGGTCTATCGTTGGCTTCTTCAAATAATTGATATTGATCATATCGCAATCTTCTTTGTTGGCCCAGGATACGCCAGCGGCGCAATATACACATTTTGTCACTATTGTACAATATTCTCTCGAACCCAAACCTGCCACGGTACCTCAAAAGCAAATTCACTTATTTATCCAATCATGGACTTCCACTCCGATCTGCTGAACGTACAACACTATCCATACCTATCCATAATACAGAATTTCTCAGCTCTTCGTTCGAAGTACAATCAGCAAGATTATGGAATAGCCTTAGTACGGATATTGCGTCGTCTAACTCACATAGTATTTTCAAGAAAAAACTAAAGAAGGAATATTTATCCTTGAACACCTGATCCCGATTTCCTCTCCTGTCCTTACCATATCCTTTTTCTTGCTATGAATTATAATTTTTTTTTGTTTAATAGTATTTAAGTGTTATACGTATTTTATTTGATTTCATTAACTCTTTTTTATTTGCTGTTGTACATACACAATGTTGTCATACTTTGTAATCTGGTTTGTTGGAAGAAATTGCCTAATGGCAATAAGCCCGCCAGTGTACAATTATATTTGTTTATATTATGTACAAGAAAATGTATAAATAAATAAGTAAATATTGAGTTATAATTTTATTTAGATTTATTAATTTTTATGCAAGGAAAAATCAACAAATAAATGGCAAATTGATAATTAGGTGAGTACCTATGAATATATTTTAATAATAATCAATGATTGGTGCACATGTATAAAAATAAAACTGAATTTAAGTATATTACTCAAAACAAAAATGAATGACGTTATACATATAATTAGGAATTTTATTCAGTACTATAGTAAAAATTCATGTGGTCGTGTTTTAGGTAAAAAATATTACTTGTATTGAACAAACATTACTATTTTATGTATGAAACTTTAATTACATATTTTCTCGAATATTTTTATTATTGCATATGCGCAAACATTGGATTTTTTTCCCTGTCGGGATTCAAAGATATTTTTTAACAGATTTTTAATTATCTCAATAGAGACGAAGTTGGAATATTTACTGTAGGAGAACTGGGAAATCAAGGCACCTACAGGGCTTACGACCTGTCATCGGCTGGTTCACGTGATCACTTTATGCGCTTGCGCAACGTTCACCAATTGTGTCTTTTTAATGAGATCCCTATCAATTCAATTTTTGAAAGTTCTATACATATTGCAATACTGAAATTCTTTTCGCTTGAGGAACAAACATTGTATTAACAAACATTGTATTAACAAGATATTGCACTTAATACATAACTATACGAAGTCGATTTAGCTGTTTTGAGGATACTACATAAATTTTCTAATACACTAGTTGCATGTAACACATGAGATCCAACTGTTGATAGCGATAGTATGTATAGTTGAACTTGGATATTGTGTATTCCATACAAATTGTGTGAAGCGATGTCGTCACTAATATTAATTTGTGCAAACTTTGTTAAAAAAAGTTTGTGATATATTAAAATAATGTAAACATTTTTTATAGAAAATAAAATTCTATAAAAAATGTATGCATTATAGTAAAAATTTCAGCGTTCTGGCTTTTATAGTTTTTGAGATATGTGGACAAATGGTACAAAAATTAAAATGTTGATAACCCCTGACTGGAACAAAAATTCTAAATACTGAGTATAAAAGTTTTCTGTACCTAAACTTGTGTATATATTCTGAAATTTTAGGCTTTGTGAATCCAGCGGATCAAAAAGTTATAAAGGACGGATGGACAGACACACACACACACACACACACACACACACAGACACACAAAACTCATATAAAATGTTCTACTCCTAATTCTGAATAAATCCATGTAAAGGAACATATATGCTGCGAAGCCTCCAAGTTGGTGTTTTTAGCATGCAAAACGTCCACTACGCCATACAAAATGTTCCTAGTACCTATTACTTATACGCGGGTCTTGGCTTAATACTTTGTCGATATGTTAAGAGAATAAATTCTCTTGAAAAAATCGACAGTTGGATTACAACAAAAGTGAAGGTGAAATATTATAAAAAATATTTGAAAATTATTATGAAATAACATCTCTAAGTGAAAAAGTAAAAATAAAAATTTAGTATATTCGGCGACTTTGATAAAAAAATTATATATTACGGTCTATCAAACACCTCTGATTGTTTTAATACCGATTCCGGTCATTGCTTGTTTGATTTAACTTGTATTACATTACTTATGAGAATAATGTGTTTGTTTTCTGTAAACATAATAGGAAAAAAATACACATTTCATCAGCAGGTATTTTTTTTATCAAAGTCAGTCTACATCCAGTTTCCTAAATGATCCTGTCATATTACTGAAGTCATCATCCATTGTAGTTCCAAGTCTTCTTGATTCGTCAGTTTTTAATCTATCAGATTCTTCTATTTTCTTTATCCAGAATTTGTCAGAAAATTCTGTTTGCCAGTCCACTGTAAAGAAAATAAAATACAAATTAATTTCATAAGTAGATGAAAAAACTTCATGGGCCCTACTTAATATTTAAAATACGGGTTTAATCCAATGCTAAGTCAGTTTTGGCCATACAAAACTGGGTAAGTATCGGCTAAAACACAAATTGGAAATTGTAAGTAAGACCGCATATGTTTGCTTGTTGGTATGAACGTACCTATTTAAATTTGATTTGAGATTTGCGGTCGTATGTGTATAAGAGAATTAAAATATCACGGTCTTTCTTATTAGATTTCGTTTATAGCTTTCTTAACGCGCAACTAGATATGCACGACTAAAATAGTTAAGATCGGTATTAAAAAATCTTACTAATAAACGTATACTAAGATATGACTTACTAGTTCACTAAATTGTTTACGAACACCTTCATTTATTTTTTTCATATGGTCACATTGGCTTCACAGATGTCAAAAAATAGAAAATTGCATGTTATTTTTGGATAGCTGACATCGAAAAATGAAAACAAAAACCGCTTTGTGCCGTGTTGAGTCAAATTAAATACGATTGCGATGAAGAATAATTAGGAAAATCGTTATAAGTATTAAATTTTTCTGTCAATCTCAAATATGCATCGGAACATATGTGAAAGATCCACCATTTTGAAATATTTGTTATGACGCGTTAGTCAAGCGTTAAACAACCTCTCGACCTGTCTTAACTTGACGAATATGAAATTAAGGCGTAATAAAGATAGTCACGGTTTATACATAAGTAAACTTTTACGTTAATCACGCTCTATTACCAGGTACTATAGATAGTTTACGTTTATAAGTAAAACGGTTAGTATTTACATAGTTAACATGTGCATTTTTAAATTAGAATTTGAGTAATTAGTTAGCATGTGTACGGCACAGGTTTTTCACCTAGTGGGGTATTGCAGGAACGAATATCTTTTGTCAATTCATTGTATGTGTGTGTTGTGTTGTATTGGTTATTGCTACTATAATAACTTTTCCTATCGGACGTCCTAAAACAGGTTCACCTAGTTGGGCGTCCAACGTGTCAATATTTTTTATACAGCGTACAACTTGGACAAATTTACATGAAAAACTGTACCTACTTTGTTAATGTACTAATATATTTTGTTGTTATAATTCTTGTTATGTTACTTACGCTGTTTTATGTATAATAATACTATGAAAAAAATAATAATATTTATGTATGTATAAATGAATAAAAATGATAGAATTAGAATATTAGTAATTGGTTAGCATGTGTACGAATATCTTTTGTCGATTATATACATGTATGTACAAATGAACAAAAATGATAGAAGTGGAATATTAGTAATAAATAAATAAATAAGGATAATTTTTATAGCGCCGTTTTTGTGATAACCTCACCTCAAGAGCGCTTTGAATATAATACAGGTTTTTGTAAGACTCGCGGAAGAAGTGAGTTTTTAGGTGTTTCCAGAATAGTGCTATGTTGTCGATTTGCCTCAGTTCAGGTGGTAGTTTATTCCACGAGGCTGGTCCAGCCACAGCAAAAGCACGATCACCGAAGGATGTAGTGTTGACTCTATTTATTTCAGTTAACTTGCCAATCATGGATGTGGTGGCTGACCGAAGTGTTTGTTGTCGCTAGTGTACGGTGAGAGGTAAGGCGATGTGGCCAACTAAAGGCCAGTGTGTGCCTATTACCAATTGGGTATATTTTGAGACTCCAGAAGGGAAATTAATGCAGAATGAACTTCTTGTTGTGACTTGCTGGAAGAGAGGTCACCAGAACAGAAACTGTTCGCTTAAATAGAGTGCGAACTCTATTAAGTATTATAAAAGGTTCCAACAAGTCACAATCAAGTTTAAAGTATTTAAGACAGGGTAAAGTCAGAGTAGAGATGAGAAATAACAATTTAAAATGTTAACTTACAGATTTGTATTTAGCACTATCACAGTTTTTATAAATAAGAATAATGACAATTTTCACTCGCGTATAAAACTTTAGCAGGTCGATGATTTCGCTAGGAAGTTTGACAGGTAAAGAGATGGTGTACCCCCTGTTGTTTTGTTTATATACTCATTATTTGGGTACTTAGGGTTCATTGAACTGTCGTCTGTAAAACAGCCTTTAGGGGTATATCAGTATGAATAATTAATTATTGTTGTATACCAAA
This sequence comes from Molanna angustata, assembly GCA_963576475.1. NCBI lineage: Eukaryota > Metazoa > Arthropoda > Insecta > Trichoptera > Molannidae > Molanna > Molanna angustata. Next base: position 17,788,172 of record OY754984.1, on the reverse strand, counting down.
AGTGAAAGTAACACCTTTAAGTCATTACCCTTTGGTGATTGTTTTGACTGATTAATTTTCTTGTGACAAAAATACCATGTTTGATGTAGGTATTTCTGCCACAGAGGGATGCAGAAGTCTGATAGATACGTGGGAGCCATGCCATGGATTGCTTTGAAAGTCAAAAAACATAATTTGTACTTGATTCTCTCTGGCACTTTTAGATGGTGGGATATGTGTGAGAATTTCGCGGCTCCGATGATTAGCTTAGCAGCAGCGTTGAAGACGGATTGAAGTTTGTTTAGCTCCAGCTTTGGGAGGTTTGCGTAGATACCATTGCAGTAGTCCAGGTAATAGTAATTGGTTAGCATGTGTATCGAAGTAGAATATTAGTGATTGGTAACCATGTGTATGATAGAATTGGAACATTAGTTATTGGTAAGCATGGTATGATAGATTTACAATATTAGTAATTGGTTTGTATGTTTATGATATAATAAGAATATTAATAATTGGTTAACATGTGTATGACAGGGTTAGAATATGAGAATTAGTTTCCTGGTATAAAATATAATCAGAATATACATAGGTAGGTAATTTGTTTGCATGTTTATAATAGAATTAGTAATTGGTTAGCATTCGTATGATATAATTAGAATATTATTAATTGGTTATAATGTGTTTAATAGAGTCACATAATCTAACCAACTGAGGCACGAAGGTTAACAATAAAGTTTAAAACTTACCCAAAAGTTCATCGATGCATTTCTCATCGCCACCATAGTCTTTGGGTAAGATTTCTCGATCGACATGTTCATAGAGGCTATCATAGTTGTTGTGGACTTTGATTCTCTCGACCAACTTTGGCTTCAACGCTTGTTTCAGGATAAAAAAAAATTTGTCAACAAACGGCGGTGCGTTTATGATGTGGATGGCCACGACCGGAATTCCATAGGCTTTCTTGAAAACAAATAAAAAAAACAATGAATAGGGCTATCATTTGATTTTATGTGTTTGGAGTGAATATAATCTATTTGATAGTATCTTTGTGCTGTGGTTTTTGTTTCCTATATTTTTTTTTATATTTATTTCGTCCTATTTAAAAACTATTTAAATTATTGGAATTTCTTTATTTAATCGTTTTTACATTAATATTATTTTATTAGTAAACGACTACTAAGCCGTTAACTATATTAAGTCCAAAAAATGAATAAACGAGTGGGTTGTGGCCAACACTAAACTCTCCACACCACAAATATTGACAATGAAATATTTTATTCATTCTAAATTTTACTACCAGGAATATAAATTTTCTAACGATAGTATATTTTCATGTTAAGATAGACAAACTATTAATGCAGTATGGTGAAGAATTCTAATGTTGTATGAAATATTTTAATAAAAGCAGATAAATTTTGTTTTAAAGGACGTTAGAGCATTTTGACAATTTTGACACGTGATATCATATGAAGAAATTTTTGTTATTTATGGAAAGCTAATCAGTTCGATGTTCAAGCTCTTTACATTATAACATGAAATCAAATTACTGAAATTTTCCATACAAAAGAAATTTATCTTATTATATACATTTTTTATCATACTAAATTTTACTACCAGGAAAATAAATTTTCTATCGATAGTATATTTTTATGTTAAGATAGACAAACTATTATTGCAGTATGGTGTAGAATGCTTATGTTGTATGAAATATTTTAATAAAAGCAGATAAATTTTGTTTTAAAGGACGCGAAAGCATTTTCAAAATTTTGACACGTGATATCATATGAAGAAATTTTTTGTTATTTATGGAAAGCTAATCAGTTCTATGTTCAAGCTCTTTACATTATAACATGAAATCAAATTACTGAACTTTTCCATACATAGAAATTTATCTAATTACATTTTTATTCATACTAAATGTTACTATCAGGAATATAAATTTTCTTCCGATAGTATATTTTTATGTTAAGATAGACAAACTATTAATGCCGTATAGTGAAGAATGCTTATGTTGTATGAAATATTATAAAAAAAGCAGATAAATTTTGTTTTAAAGAACGCGAGAGCATTTTCAAAATTTTGACACGTGATATCATATGAAGAAATTTTTTGTTATTTATGGAAAGCTAATCAGTTCTAAGTTCAAGCTCTTTACATTATAACATGAAATCAAATTACTGAACGTTTTCATACATAGAAATTTATCTAATTACATTTTTATTCATACTAAATGTTACTATCAGGAATATAAATTTTCTTCCGATAGTATATTTTTATGTTAAGATAGACAAACTATTAATGCAGTATACTGAAGAATGCTTATGTTGCATGAAATATTTTAAAAAAAGCAGATAAATTTTGTTTTAAAGAACGCCAGAGCATTTTCCAAATTTTGACAGGTGATATCATATGAAGAATTTTTTTGTTATTTATGGAAAGCTAATCAGTTCTATGTTCAAGCTCTTTACATTATAACATGAAATCAAATTACTGAACTTTTCCATACATAGAAATTTATCTAATTACATTTTTATTCATACTAAATGTTACTATCAGGAATATAAATTTTCTTCCGATAGTATATTTTTATGTTAAGATAGACAAACTATTAATGCAGTATAGTGAAGACTGCTTATGTTGTATGAAATATTTTAAAAAAAGCAGATAAATTTTGTTTCAAAGAGTGTTAGAGCATTTTGACAATGTTGACACGTGATATAATATGAAGAAATTTTATGATATCTATGAAAAGCTAATCAGTTCTAAGTTCAAGCTATTAATATTCTTATATCAATATAAAATCAATGAACTGAACATTGCCAAATATAAAAAAATTCTCTTGTTACATATAAGTTTCATACAAATATCCATTAAATAAAATATAATTTTTGAAACCGTTGAATATTTTTCTTTTAACATTGACCAACTTTGAATACAATTTTATGAAGATTCTTGGTGTTGTATAAATATTTGAAACCAAATTAAAATATCTCTAATTTCCAGGTCGTGAGAGCATTTTTTCAGTTTTAATAGATGAAATCATAAAGAAACATTGGGAAAAAATGAACCGTTGTCTATGGAAAACTAATCAGCTCTAAGTTTATGGACTTAACACATGTGATATCAATATGAAGTCAATCGGACTTATAGTTTGGGCTGCAGAGAGGACACAAAAAAAAACAACGTAAATGATGAATTCATAGAGAAGAAATCAAAAGTTGTCTATGGAAAACTAATCAGCTCTAGGTCTTTGCACTTTACACATATGATGTTAATATGAAATCGATCAGACTTATAGTTTGGGCTGTAGAGAGGACACAAAAAAGATAAATGCTACGGCGTACGGCGTACGGCGTACAGCGTATACGCCATACACACAAACACATCACGACGAAACTCATAGTGTGCATTCTCTACATGATACCCATTGAGAAATTGATGTAAAAAAAATACGCTTAAATTTTGCGAAATCATGACTCTCCCCTATTCCATAGTGTGGAGAGTAAAAAATGAATATATAAAAAATGACTGTATGAATTAAAAAAATGAAACAACAAATAAAAAATATTAAAAAATAGATAAACAAATAAATATTAAATAATTAATTTTTTTATTTTTTTTAATTATTTATTTATGATCATATAAACATATACATTATTTTAATATAAGATAGCCGCCTCACTAGAATAAATCTGTTTTGAAGCAGCCACCTGTACATTTGTGAAATTATTACATTACAGTAAAAAACAAAAGAATAAGAAAGCTATAAAAATAAACATTAGGAATACTTACATAATTTTAAATTAAAAAATACAGTTTTAAAAGTGAAATAAATAAAAATAAACACAATATAAACAGACAACAAAAAATAATTAGTTAAGAAATTATTGTTGCAACGTTACTTTCATTTTGGGTTCTACCCACATCGAGTAGCCACTTGGTACCACGGGCTTTGAATTGAGTTAACCCTTTAAGGTCCGATGGCAGTTTATTATAAATTCGAGGTGCAGTAAATACAAAAAATCTTTGCCCAAATTTAGTATTCATTTTTGGCACCAAGTAGTAACCCGATATTTTACCTCTTGTGTTATTCAAGATGGAGTATTTTTGAGGAGGTTTGTTTTTTAGAAATATAATTAATATTGATCTGGTATAAAGCTGCCTCACATCCAATACTTTAAATTGCTTAAAAAGTTCTTCAAAACAATACCTAAAAGGCTTTTTGTTGATAACTCTTACCACAATTTTTTGTGATTTAATTTAATTACACAGAAGAAGTCAATTTTTATAGGAAAAATGCAAATGATTCTATTATTATTTAGTACCAACCTTCAATACGATTTCGCATTTCTTCATAACAACTGGATTGAGTTTTGCCAACTGGGATATCTTGAGGTTTTCAAATGATATGATAAACTGGTTATTCGGTGAATAGTCTGCCAAAACTCTGTATTCTGCAAACTGAAAAAAAAACATTAGTAAAGATATACATAATTATTTGAAAAAAATATTATTCCTGTAAATTGAAAAAAACCATATACACAACTATCAAATTCCGTAAAATTCTGAATTCGCAAGTTCGCATCATGATTTCCACGATCGGAAAATGTAAAAAAGAAAGGTCATTTATTTGATACATTTATTTTTCTGCAAGATCAATAAAAAAATGTATTTTTTTTATTTATTTATTTCCACAATATAGTACAATAATTTCAATATAACAAAAAGAGATATTACAATGGAATTTATTACCTCACTAGGCAAAGCCTGTTCTGAGGTAATACTAACAATAATAATGACCTACATTTTTTGCTTCATAATTTTTTATAGTATAAAATTAAAGTATGACATTAAGAAAAAGTAGTAAAAATATATATATATAAAGAACAATAAATAATTAAACAAGTGGACCAAAAAACAAGTTTATTTATGAGGGTGTGGGTGTGTTTACATGTGTAAGTGTAATAAGGATGTATGATGGCGTAAAAAAAAATAATCTCTTTCGGAGTGGAAAAATCATCTTAGAACAAACGTCAATTCTCTCTCTGGCTCTTCTCTTCCTCTCCGAATCAACCAATCAGTAACCAGCTTTCTAAAATTATGTCCACTCGGCTGGACTAGGTCAAAGATATCAGATACAACTCTATTATATACATATTTTGGGTGCTAGGAATGTGTAGTGTCTCTGAGCAAAAGTAGTCTGTGTATGTGTCGGTTGCAGCATATGTCTATATATTTCGTGTATTGAAAGTCAGGGTATATTTTTGTGGTATATATTTTGCTGGGTTTTTATGAAGTTGTATGATTATTGATCTAATATAGAGTTGTCTAACATCCAGGACCTTAACAAAGATGTTGTCAAAGTAAAATTCCAAAAATGCAAGTATCATAAGCTTGTATTAAATATCATTATAAGTATGAACAGTAAATTAATATTTAAAATATGGTGATTCTGTTTTCTTACCAAATAAGTAAAGTTGAAAAAATCAACAATGTTGAATGAATCGCCGAGGTTTCTCACATTGAATATAGACACCCTCGATAGTGTTTTCGATGTCAACTTTCTAAGAATCAAAAATTGCCTGAAATATCAAAGTTCATCTGTTATTAATAAAAAAATAATATTCACAACTTTACAACTCGCAAACACAATTTCTACCCCCCTGATGATAAATATTCCTAAAAAAAGTTATTTTTTTCAAAAAAACATTCTGTCTGTTTTGAACATACATACTGCAAATTTATGTGACATGCACTCAGTAAAATTAAGGGCTTCGAAAATATTTAGTGAACCATCAAACGTTTTTTTAAAATGTACATAATTTGAGGATATTTAATAAACAAGTTAAACTATTTGTATGAATTGAAGAAGCGAGTAATAAATGTATGATCTTAAAAAAAACCCGATCTAAAATGAATGTGTGTTAAGAAAGACATCATTTGGCGTTCGGTTCTCTCTGCCTACCCCAAGACGTGATTGTGTATACTGATACTATCTTTCGTACAATTCGCCTATACAACAATACATTTAATACAGATTGCAGACGCCTTTTGGAAATTGAAGAGATTAATCATTTTTTCTCATGTGTCCTATCATCAGAACTCGTACGCGATGTCCTACGTAGGCGATTCAAAGCGAATGCGAAGCGGCGCGGCGCGAAAATAACAAACAGTCGGTAACTATGGTAGTGTCCTACGTTACCGACCGCGAGTTGGTTTCGATGCGGCGCGGCGCGATGCGAAGCAAATGCGATCAGTTGGTTTGATATTTTCGCGCGAATTGATAGCGACGCCATTGTTTTGTCACATGTCAGAAACAGAAATCTTTATTTCTGTCCATGAACGTCCCATATTATGGGACAAATTATTATCGAACCGCGAATTTTAGGATTTGGCAAAAATAAATGGGACTACAAGTAAACACATTTATTTATTATTGCTATTTTACAATAGGATGTTGTTCAAAACACACAAAGTTTTCTCTCGCTTGCACGAATGTCAAATTTTGATGTTTCCCGGAAAGATGTAAATTAAGTCTCATTTACAAATTCAAGATCACGTAATTCTTCATACAAATCGTGATATCCCCCATAAATATGCCTCTCTAAGTACACAATATTAGTTTCACTTCTCTGCCGTACATACTTCTTGAGTATTTTATATACGTACATCCATGACAGTAGCTGGTGGCAGAGGGAACGATTCGCGCACACGTAGGACAGAGCTGCCGCGTCGTACCGCATCGCATTGAATTCGCTTGTATCCGCACCGCATCGCTTCGCAATCGCGTTCGCTTTGAATCGCCTACGTAGGACGTAGCGTTATACTTGAATGTGTGATCGCTTCTAAAGCACTCCCTTTCTTTTCAAAAAAGAATAGTTATAATCGGATAATACGGTATAGAATTTCTTATTTTTATATGTCTCTATCTTATTTTTATGCCCACTTGGGGTAGTGAGGAGTGAAAATTTCACGTCGAATTGATAACCTCCCCGTTATTGAATATCGGTTAATGAATAGTTGTGTGATGTGAATAACATGTGTACTCTATTTTACTCATTATTTTTATGGTTAATATTGTAGTATTGTGACGAAAAAATATTGTAGTATTGTCAAAAAAAATGTTCAGCGGAGCGTACTTGATCTTTCAAGAAGATTGCCGATAACTCTACTTACTCTTTACAAAAATAAACAGATTTTTCTCACTAATTGGCAAACTTTTGTTACTTTAAGGGATAGAAAAATAATATGATTAAGTCATGCAATATTTAATATATATAAAAAAAAAACAATTATGTACATATTATGGATAATTGTGATTTGTTTACTCTTAATTATTATACATTTAAAAATTATTTCTTGTTTACGACATACGTAATGTAATAAAGCAATTAAAATGATGGTAAGGAAACTATTAAGGCACACTGACATCTTATAGGTTAAGCTCAGGCCTGTCAAAGCAACGGTCCCCGGACATATTATAATTCTAAGTGTATAGTTATATTATTAATGAGGAAATATTAGCTGTTGTGTATGTGAGTAATTAAGTCGAGAATACTATTCAATTTGACTTTATTCACATATAATAATAAAATTACAATATAATGTTTAAAATACGATACTCGTAAATATGCACGCTTATACCTACTACAAATAATAACAATACACGCGATGTGTGTGGTGGCGGTGGCGGCCTTGGCAGCAGAATGACCCGCTCATTCAATATATCAAATGCAACGTCGGATGCATTCGGGTATCTCCGCCGACACGAAGATATCACATTAGCGATATTATTAACAGTAACAATATTCATGAGAAGTTTGTATTGCAGCACCGTGATTCAGACGCTGAATAAATGGACCTATTAACGACGGTCAAACATGGCGTAAAATATTATATAACACCGAGCTCTATAATTTTACCAGGACATCAGCGTAGTCAAGTTCATTAAGATTAACAGACTACGCTTCTTGGGACATTTACACCGTATGGATGATCTGGAGCGCCCAAAAAGTGTGTTGTCTAATGATCCAACCGGTAGAAGAAGCGTACCTAGGGAGACCTAAACTACGATGGTTGAACTGCGTTGTCGCGGATTGTCGGGATATAGGACAGCCGAACGGGAAGGTGGCAGCCAACGATAGAGTAGTATGTAGTAGATTCTTGGAGGCAGCTAGGTCCCATCAAGGGTTGTGACGCTGAAGATGATGATGATGATGATGAACTTCTCATTACAAAATCATTATTGATGGAAATTTATAGTATAAAACAATAAGCATTATTTAATAAGTGATTGTTGAAACTCAAGAATCAGTTAATGGATGACCAGCCTGAGAGTGTCTTGTGGCGAGGACATACCTCCCCATCAAGGATGCCATCTCGCTCGGACGATCTCGCTTCTCACGAAGATTGCCGAAGACGACCGAGAGACAGCGCATCGTATTTCGATCAACCAACGCGGCGAATCGATATTCGCTCGTCAGCTAGCCGTACATGCACAATGTGCATCGTGTTCAAGAAATATATTATTTTATCTCGACCCCAGTATCGCGGAACAATTATTGCATAAAATTTGTTAACTATATAATCTGAAAATATAATAAATCCGAGTAAGTTATCTTTTATTATGAAACCTATCATCACTCTATTATTTCAATTCTAAATAAATGGCTGAGTAAAATAATTGCAATATCTAAAAATAGTTGTATGTATTTTGGGAGATGATTTGGAACACGTAATTTAAACTCGCAACCTTTTCTGATATCTTATTAATATTCTAATTAAATATACAGCTTCCTCCCAACTTACATACCGCTAAAGTCTATTATGTTATTAATGTAATGAAAGTGATCATGTAGAGATGGTTTGGCCTCTTGGTAAGAGTGAAAAATGAACGCCTGATGAAGAAAATCATATATCAAGCTAACTGGTATAATATGAAATTTAGGGGTCGTTCAAAAAAAGAATGGCATGATCAATGATCATGCGAACGATTTGAAAGAGAGAAATTTAAGAAGCTCGAACAACAGACGAACATGTAAAAGTGAATTAATGAATGTTGATGAGGCGATGGATGTGTCTTGTACCACGAAGAAGAACAATCTATCTATATTTTTGTAAAAGGTGAATACACGTACTACATACATAACATTAAAAACAATAATTTATTCAATAATAAAATATCCAAAAAGAGTACCTATCTCGACTCACCTTTGTGTGTCATATTGTGAAAACTGTCATAAAATATCTTATTGCAACAGTAATAAGGGAAAAAATGGAGTAACGAAGAGATAGGTGGAGGATAGTGTGTATGTGAGTGTATGTATGTGTGTGTCTTATTATTTATGAAAAATAATCTAAAACACAAATTAAAACGAGTGGTTTGTGGCCAACACTATACTCTCCACTATATAGTCAGGTTACATTTTTTCTTCTTGAAAGGTTGACAATTCCCAGATTCATTTTTACGTAGTATGTTTCTATTAGATTCCTGAACAAATATTAGTTTCCCTGAGAACAAATGTTTTCATATAACGCCATACACAAAAAACTCATGATTTGCACGCTACATAAAATTGATGTGAAAAAAAAATCTTCTATGTGTCAAGATAGAAGAATGCGATGTTTGGTTCTCTATACCGACCCCATGAGTAAGATAGAAGTGGAGAGTAAAAAGTAAAAAATATACTATAAAATGGTATGACAATATGTAGATTATGACAGTATGTAGATTAATACTATTATATTCATAGTAAGTGGAGAGTAAAAAAAATACAGTTTTGTATAGAAACACATACAATATCAATATTAAGGTGATAACTACATTATCCCGCACGTATGCTTTTTTCTCCTGTTAAGAGGGTGACTGCTCCCAACGTACCTATTTTTTCTATTTGAATTTGCATCATTACTACAAAACGAATCATTTTGAAAAAAAAATAACCTAGTTAGTTTGGATATTAATAAAGAAAAATATACTTTAACTTTTTAATTATGTTCTGTATATATTATTGTAGGAAAATAACAAGCATACCCCGATTTTTGACATTTATCTTAAATTTCTAAAAAAACTGTAAGGTATAGAGCATTATATTTTATTATAAATTAAAGAAGATCAAAATATCTGGAAAAATATGATATGACGTTGCATTAATCCATGAGCTTGTAAATAAACCAAAAAAACTTTTATTTCGCAATGGCGCTGAATGGAAAATAAATGTTTTTTAGGTTTATTTACTAAACCTGAAGCATTAATGCAACGTCACATCATATTTTTCTAGATACTGTTGTCTTCTTTAATTTAAAAAAAAAATATATGGAACTACGCCTTATATTTTATTAAAAATATAAGATAAACGTTGAAAATCGGGGTATGCCATTATTTTTCTACAATTTTTTCTACAGAACATTATCAAAAAGTAAAGATACATTTTTATTTACTAATACCCAAAATATCTAAATTATTTTTTTCAAAACGAATTGATAAGAAATAATGATGGTATATCAAATTGAAAAATAGATACGTTGGCAGCAGTCCCCCCCTTAAATATATTTTTCAAATAAATATGCAATATCACACATAATATTTTTCTTTTCTTTAAAAGTTGACAATCCCTGAATGCGCTTCTGAAGAGTATATATAGACCTTGTCGACCTCCGTGGTTCAGTTGGTTAGGTATCTGACTGCTGATCCAAGGGTCCCGGGTTCGATTCCCGGTGGAGACACAGTTTTTAATTGTGTTTTCAGTCTGGATCTGTGAGACGATTAATATCGTAAGTCTCCAGAATGTGGCAACTTGTTATTGGGTGCATGTTAAATAATTATTTGACATAGTACCTGTTAGTTTCCCGAGAAGCTACTACATTAAATAAATAAATGAATAATTCTATTATATCAAAAATTCAAACAAAACTAGAAAATCTCGATTTTCCAGACCTTGAGAGCATTTTAAAAGTTTTTACAGATGAAATCATAGAAAAAAATGAACCATTGTCAATGAAAACTAATCAGCTCAAAGTCCCTGTACTTTACACAAACATATGGTATCAATATGAAGTTCGGGCTGTACAGATGACACACAATTTTATATTTGTGTACGGCATACGGATTACGGAATACACACAAAAACATCACGGCGACACTGAAAGTATGCACTCACTACATGATACCCATTGAGAAATTGATTAAAAAAAATACGCTTTAAAATTATTGTGAAATCATGACTCTCCACTATTTCATAGTAATGGAGAGAGAAAACATCATTTATTTTAGCGACACTTGGATTGTACGTTTCTGGTTCATACATATGTACCTACTTATGTACAGATGTAGAAAGATATGTACGTGTTCATAAAATGACTTGATTCTGTGATATGACTACAGGTAACTATTACGGTATGATGTATATACAGTAAGTAGATTTAATTACTACCTGAATGCCTCGAACAATGCCAAGGTTGATATAATTATTGTTGCGGATAAAATGAAACTGGTGTGGGTAGTTTGTCTCACATCTCGTCATGAAATAAATATCAATTGACGTATTTTTTTAAGAATTACTAAAATAAATTAAAAATATTTTTTTATAGTGAAAATATAACCAGATAACCAATTATATTGGTTATTATTCATCTTCATAGAAATATCGTTAAGCGTTTTAAACTTAACTTATATACCTAAGTAATATTATGATTTCCTTTAATAAGGTACCTACCCTTCATTTTAGTTTTAATTTTTACACATTTTTTTTAAGTTGACCTGTCTGTCTGTACTGGAATTTTGTTATCGATTTATATTAAATTAATTCCCGACCAGTTAGAGTTCTGATACTTTAACAGCTTGATCAATGAGAGTTTTTGATAAAATTGAACGATATTACAATAATATTTTGCTGTTTTAAGTACCAGTAACAGTAGAAATTATAATAATAATAATAATAATAATAATAGCCTCACAACTTGAGTACGCTCCGTTGTGAAGGAAATTACCGGATCATAACCGAGATCAATCTACATATAATAATAATAATAAAAAAAAAAAAAAAAAAACAAAAAAAAAAAAAAAAAATTTAAAAAATAAAATTTTAACATTAAAACCGGAATCTTTCAAGGTGACTCCCTAAGCGCACTATGGTTCTGTATCTCCCTCAACCCACTCTCCAAGATGCTTAACAAAAGCAAACTTGGCTACAAAATCACAACACACAACTTAAATACCAATCCTATAAAAATCAACCACCTTTTATACATAGATGATTTAAAACTATATGGCAAAAATAATGACGAACTAAAACAACTAATTTATAAAACTGAACGCTTTAGTAATGACATAAAAATGAAATTCGGTATTGATAAATGCAACACATGCTCAATAGTAAGAGGTAAACCCAAGGAACACACGGGAAGCACCTTGAAGGATACGAATGAAATAATACGCGCAATGGACGAAGATGAATTTTATAAATACTTGGGAATTCTCCAGAACCCAAGCATAAAAGATAAAAGAAACCACCAAAAACGAATACCTTAAAAGACTAAATATCCTCCTCAAAACACAACTAAATGGAAAAAATATGACTAAAGCAATAAACACATACGCAATACCAGTACTAACATATACATTTGGAATAATTAAATGGACCAATACGGAACTTGACGATCTCAACATTAAACTCAGAACAACATCATCAAAACATAGAATTCACCACGAACATTCAGCAATAGAAAGATTCACACTGCCAAGAGAGGAAGGAGGAAGAGGACTCATAGACATAAAAAATCTACACCATACACAAATAAATAACTTAAGACAATACTTCTACACAAAACGAAATAGCCCAATACATAACGAAATCATAAACATAGATCACACATACTCACCACTTACACTTAACGACAACGAACGCAATCTAGAAATAACAACACTCAGACCTATACGCAGAAACAGAAGGATTTATCATAGCTATTCAGGACAAAATAATAAAAACAAAAAACTACACGAAACATATTATAAAAGACAATACAATAACAAACGACACATGCAGAAAGTGCAAATTACAAAAAGAAACAATAGAACACATAACAGGTGGCTGCTCAACTCTTGCACCGACGGAATATACAATAAGACACGATAACATCTGCAAACACATATATTTGGAACTAGCCCACAAACATAAACTTATCGAAACACACCCCAAGTGGTATCAATACACACCCCCAGCTGTAACAGAAAATGATAACTACAAACTATACTGGAATAGAGACATAATCACAGACAGAACAAACCTACATAACCGACCAGACATTACATTAATCGACAAAATACATAAACACACATATCTAATAGAAATATCGATACCAAATACAGCAAATCTACAAAAGAAACATTTAGAAAAAATAGATAAATACATACCTTTAGCAGAACAGATAAAATCACAGTGGAAACAAGAAAAAGTAACAATAGTCCCAATAATATTATCGTCTACATGCATCATACCAAAAACTCTCCAAAAAAATATAGACATACTAAAGTTACCCCCATACGTAATCACCAACATACAAAAAACTACAATTATCAACACATGCACAATAGTCAGAAAATTTCTACAGGTACCACTTTAAAAAACTACACACAACCACACAGACACACAAACACATAGCCTCACAACTTGAGTACGCTCCGTTGTGAAGGAAATTACCGGATCATAACCGAGATCAATCTACGTATAATAATAATAATAATAATTTGTTTATTTACTTTTAAAAACAGATTACATTGGAACAATATTGAATGTATACAAGAAAAAAAATAATAATATATACAATATATATATATGAAGAAGTATATAATACATGAATTAAACCATTTTTGTGGTAGGTATGTATATAGGGTGTGTTCCACTTTTTACCTTTGTCTGCCTAACTAGGAACAATTCCTGTTTTAAGGCAGCCAATTTATTTTTTGTTTATTTTATAGTTTTCTTCCGAAACAAATATATGTTCTGAATGAGATATTAGTTATGTTATATTAGTTTTAATAATGAATGATTTGTATTCATTTAAATTTTTAATGTTAATATGATCATCGCAAGATTTACTATTTCCTTGTGCTCGAGTACAATTATTTATAGAAGGATAAAAATTATTTTCTGAGAGGAAATTTAAATAATCGTTTGCTTGTCTATGTTTTTCATGTTTAAGTCTCCAATTATTAGTTGAGATTTATTTTTTTTTATTTTAGAGATATTTGTTTGTAGTTCATCTAAAAAGTTGTCAATATTTTGTATACTGGGTGATCTATAGATTGCTAAAATACACAATTTTTTATTTATAATTATTTTGAAACAGTTAGAGAAGTTCATTTTTATTTCCTCCATGTTCACATCCGTTCCTTCCTTTACATATACTACTAGACCACTATTTTGATTGAAGAAATTCGTAGAGTGTATTTCCTGGTAGTTATTAATTTGTTTACTTGTATAGATATTCGAAATCCAACATTCACTCATTATCACAACATCGAACATAAAATCCAGGCCATTTAGGGAAATCACAAATTCATCGAAATAATAATTTACATTTTAAAAAATGATTTAACTGTTAACTAAGGTTAAATTACTTAGTACTAGTAGTAATGTTCATTTAGACGTAAAAACATAGAAATTGATACATCTAGTTTAAACAAAAAATATAAATATAAAACTTTTTGAAACAAACAATTATAGTGAGAGTATGATATAAAATTATAAAAACATCACGTAAAACTATGGAGAATATTAATAGTTTTTCATTATAATATATTCAGCACCTAGCCTACGAAACGTGACAAGACTTGTAGTTTCTTTTATATATTTTTATTATTGCATATGCGCAAACATTGGATTTTTTTCGCTGTCGGGAGTCAAAGATATTTTTTAACAGATTTTTAATTATCTCAATAGAGATGAAATTGGAATATTTATTGTAGGAGAACCGGGAAATCAAGGCACCTACAGAGCTAACGACCTGTCATCGATTACTTACACATTGGTACAAGTAGGTAAATAAGACAAAAATGACCTTATAAGTCTGGCGCAATTCAGGGGTGACTTCTATGCGAAAAATGCATTGTCTCCTCAGATATAAGAATTGTAGCTTTCATTATTTACAAAAAACCAATTCTCTCATAGATGGCGTTACAACAAAATAAAAAAATAAAAAATATAATAAGATTGTTGTTCATAATTTCACCCATAGATGGCTATAGTAAAAATTCCTTATTTTCAAGCGAAAAGAATTTCAGTATTACAATATATAGAACTTCCAAAATTGAATTGATAGGGATCTCATTAAAAATGCATAATTGGTGAACGTTGCGCAAGCGCATAAAGTGATCACGTAAACCAGCCGATGACAGGTCGTAAGCCCTGTAGGTGCCTTGATTTCCCGGTTCTCCTACAATAAATATTCCAATTTCGTCTCTATTGAGATAATTAAAAATCTGTTTCTTTTATGTTTGGTGGTAAACAATTATAAATTTCGAGACCTTTATGGTATAAACTATTTTGTGTATATGTCAATCTTGTTTTTGGAGATTTAATATCCGGACATTCTTTGCATATTTTTCGAAGCATATTATTCCTTATTTTGTAAATCAAAGTAAATGGTGCTGTATATAATGTATTACTTTACTGTCATTGTTTTTTCGTTAATTCAACATTAAATTTACTCTTGTATATCTTTTGCATTTTGAAATTGTATTCCTTCCCATAATTTGACAAATCTGTAATTTTCTCTTTTGTGTTTTATTACAGAGGAATAGGACAGTAGAACAATTATTCAAACGAATATTAGTAACAATAATTCTCTAGAATAATAATTCTTTTTTACAATTCATTCATTACAATTTCAATAACTGAAGAAAACCTTGAAAAGGGTGTCATAATTTCAAAGCTTTGGTCAAAATTAGGGCTGGCATTACAAAATATACACAAGAAAATGTTAAGAGATCTTGTTGCTGTTCATATGATTATAACATACCTAATATTACAATAGAATATATAGAATTGTAAATCATTTCTTACCCTCCCCCTTAGACAAAATGCCATTTAAGCTAAGCGTTATCTCGCTAAGCGATAATAAATGTATGGAATTGGTAGCTGTCACGTGACGTCACAGCCACCAATTCCATACATTTACTATCGCTTAGCAAGATAACGCTTAGCTTAAATGACATGTTGTCTAGGGAGGCCTATCCGTTCCTCACACCCTTATTTTCGTCGTCTATCAAATGTCAATATATCTGCAAATATTCACAAAATCTTACTGACCATTGAATGTTTTAAAATAATTGGAAAAAAGTGAGAAAGGTCCTTAAAGGAAAGTGTTGTGAAAGTCACAAGTATATAGAAAGGATGAAGATTGCTTAACTTTTTTGGGTAGTCTTTTGTTACACCATTGTATTTTAATGATTCTTAACAATGAAGTATTAGAACTACATATGAGACATGCTATCGCTGATCATGACCTTATATAAATTTGAAATAACAAAGTAATTGAAACACCTGAAATACTACAATACAATTAATTCCTTTTCATGTGTGTAAAGTTGTAGACTCAACACAGCTCCATACAGAGCTGACACGTGAATATTTGTCCGGACAGAATTTATTTATCGTCCTGATTTGCAATAGTTACAACAATAACCATGTACGTACATATGCTAGTCCGGACATGTTTGATTGCAGCCAATTAGTCAGTAAAGTAGGTTTTTTACTCCTCACTAACCCAAGGGGATATAGTGGGGAGTTATGATTTCGAAATTTTTAAGGCTATTTTTATTTATTTTTGAATCATGTATGATATTGTTATTTGTAGAAATATTTATATATGGGGAGTTATGATTTCGCAATTTTAAAGGGTATTTTTTTAATTGCAGATTATCAACAAGTATCATGTTGAGATTGTATTCTGAAAGTTCCATCACAATGTATCTGTGTGTGTGTGCTATGTGCTGTATGCTGCGTGCTGTGTAGTATGTACGGCGTGTTCATTTTACGTTATCGATTATAGACTAAAGTACTCGTTCGATTCTTTTCAAATTTTGCAAATTTGTATATCTGATACTCACTTAGACCCCATTAGATTTTGAATGATATCTGAATAGTGCTTCTCATTTTTTTAACAATCAAATATTTCAAAGTGATCCCAAGCACATGAAACTAAAAATTTGAAAATTTTATTTTCAAATTGGTAAAAAGGCACATCACTCTCATAAAATGGCATTGAAGAATTATTAAGTTTTCGTTATAAAATATTTAAATAAAAAAATAATTTAACAAACCCATTTTTTTCATGAAAATGCTGAATATTTTCTATACAAAAATTTGAATACTATAGAATGACTTGATAGTGAGGAGTTTAGCGTTGGCCACAACCCACTAGTTTTTATTAAATGAATATTAGCAAAAATAATTTTTTTTTGTGTTACACACTTAACTCCGTCGATAACCGGTCGAGTTATCGACGGAGTTAAGTGTGTAACACAAAAAAAAAATATTTTTGCTAATATATGGCACACAAATTAAGTTTTCATAATAATTATTAAAGTATTTATTAAATGAAATTCACCCTGCATTGAGTGTTTTGTGATAAAGATAGGTAGTTAATATTTAATTTTATTCCAACTTATTTAGAAATATTCACTCATAAGGTGATTGAAATTGCTGTTAACATTCATAGAGTCGGCCTTCGTCGCTCAGTTGGTTGGGTATCTGACTGCTGATCCAAATGTCCGAGGTTCGATTCCCGGTGGAGACGCAGTTTTTAACCGTGTTTTCAGTCTAAACTGTGGAACTATTAATATCGTAAGTCTCCAGAATGTAGCAACTTGTTATTGAGTGCGTGTTAAATTAATATTTGACATAGTGCCTGATAGTTGCCCGAGAAAAATATGAAATAAATAAATAATTAGAGAAAAAATAATTTAACAGGTGTAGATAGATATATGTAATACGAAGGTTTCTATACACAATATTCGTAAACAAACAGGTTAAATAACCTTATTTATGACGATGAAGAAAAATAATATACGTAATCATTCGATTCTTCCTTGTCAGAAGTTCTTGGCGATTGATAGGTCCGCAGCCGATAACATGTTATAAGCCCTATAAATTCTAGATTTCCCGATTAATACTCCCTATAATTTTATAATATGTTCCAACTTCGTCTCTACTGAGATATATATTTTGTTTAAAATATATGACAGTTCTTAATATTTTTTGTATTACGTAAAGATAGGGCCAGCCCTCCTAGACAACGTGTCATTTACCTCAAGAAAAGAAAACTCAATGTATGGAAGTGACAGTTGTCAAGTGACAGGCAACTGTCTCTTTCATACATTGAGTTATATTTTCTTGTTTCTTAGGGGGACAGGAATGCTTAACTTTTCCTAGAATATTTTTGATATACCAGCCTAAGCCTAAGTAAGTAGGTACCTACCTTAAGGCAAGGTGTGAGTATAAAAGGTTTAGGACAACTTACACGTTTTCTGTTACTTTCTTAAGGTCTCCTTTCAGTAAGTAGCTGTGACACAAAATTTCTGGCATAACTGTTCTTGCTGTAAACTGTGCATCAATTTTTTTCTTAGTGACTTCATGTGAACATTTATTGGCTAGAAACATCCCAATTAACCAAATTGGATCTGAAACGAGAGACCAACTATTTTTAAGCACAACAATTTCGATACATTTATTTATACATTTTTATTCTTCTGTTTCCTATCCACTCAATCTATCAACTATCCTTCCATCTCTTGGGTTGTCTTCGCGACCAGAGGGGATTTCATTTGCTGCTATATACGCAAGTCTATCACTGTCAATTCTGGCTACGTGGTCCCTCCAATGTCTTCTTCTGGATTTACTCCACCGAACGATGTCCTCTATTCCACATGTTTATCTTAATTTAATACTGCGAACACAATCTCGGAGAGTTTTTCCAGTGATTGACCTAAGAACCTTCATTTTCGTTGTTCCTATGAGCCTCTTGGTTCGTAAAGTGTCTGTTCGCGTTTCCACAGCATACGTCATGATCGGTCGCTCGCATATCTTATATATTCTGACCTTGCTGTCAATACGCATGTGTTTATTTTTCCGACCATATTTCTAGACATCCAGATACGGCATATGCTATATTGATTTGTTCGCGAATCTTCTTCTTCTTCTTCCTTTTCATAGATCCGAAGATCTGTTTCTACCGTTATTCTGTCTCCTGCGAAGTGGACTGCCAGCTGTCTCGCCATCTCTTTGGAGGTCTTCCTGGAGGTTTTCTTCCAGCTGGGTTCTCTTGTGGAAGTCTATTTTCATCCATTCTGTTAAAATGTGAGCTCCAATATCCACTGCCTTCTCTATCTGACGATGTCTTCCGTACTATACTTTTTCGCGAATCTCAAAGCCTAATTAAAAAAATATTTATAGGAAAAATACCTGGAGGTTCTCTTGGGAAATGTGGTTGTTTTCTATACCAATCAGAGAGATGGTCAATCGCATCTTTCAGGAGATCATCGTTCACATTATACATCTTGTCAATAGTCTTCACGGTCTCGTCTGAATATTGGAGCATTCTGGATGGAACACGTCTTTTCATATTGATGCCTGAAAAATATTTTTTTTTCTTTATGGGTCCTATAACGTCTATGACCTTGGGAATAGGGGATGTATACAAATATGGACACTTATTAACTTCTAATGTAAGAAACATGAAAAAAAATCATATATACTGTGGGCAAATTGAATGAATAGGAGAAGAAAGACTGCCAAAGAGGACGATTAATCCAAAGCTCCTAGGTAGATGCAACGTTGGTAGACTCAAGCTCCGATTGCTGGATGGTCTACAGCGGGATGTGGAGGCTGTTGGTTGGAGGGTTGCATGCCAGGATAGAGGGAGATGGCGAGGAATGCTGGAAGAGTTCAAGGCTACAAACAGGCTGTGCAGCCACTGATGATGATGATCGTATAATAGATAAATATAAACACTGGTAAAAAAACTGACTTCATTTTTGATATTGTGCCAAAATTAACACAACATAATTGTATATAAATAAAAAAATTGACAAAGAATACGTTTTATCGAAAATTAAATCAACAAAGACACCTTAACAAAAATAAACGCTTGTATAACGTTTTTTTTCAGTATTTGATTGAAGTCTTTTATTATTCAAGTATCAAAATAAAATAAAAAGATTTTTTTTTTTTGATAAACAGAAGAAAACAAATAATATTTTTTTTTCGGATTTCTTAGATATTTTAACAACGAGTTTTGGATTGGTTACTATGAAATATTAATGATTTTTTGGGTGATTTTTGCTGTGAAGCACCGACTGAGTATAGTGCTTCCACTTTTTTTCTATTATAATTGTATTCTGGTGTCCCGTAAGACCTGAGAGGCAAGTCTGGTCAACCGTCGAAATCAAAACCATCCATGTTTACCCATATCATGGATATAGTTATCATATGGAGTTCTATAATATGTCAGGATATAAAAAGAAGCTTTTTCCTTTATAAAAAGAACCACGACACATACGAAATCTATGTATGCCCACACACTAGTCTTGTCTCACCTAAAATGGAAACATTCAGAAAGATGGTGAACCGCATTAGTGAACTTTGTAAGGTGTTATTTTGTCTGTTGTATTTTAGATTACCCAGGGGGGGGGGGGCAAGTCTGGTCAACCGTCGAAATCAAAACCATCCATATAATATGTTAGGATATTTTTAAGATACATTAGTTAAAATAATTTTAAATTGAATATGTGATTACACTTATGTAAATAGCATATTTTATTTATTTATTTTATTTTATTTAAACTTCACATAATACATATAATAAGTACACTGGCGGGCTTATTGCCTAATGGCAATTTCTTCCAACCAACCAGAGTAAATGTGTAATATACAAAACAATGTGTACTATGGCAATAAGTGAATCACATTACAAAATAAATAAAGATAGCAGAAGAAAAGTAATAAAAAAAGAACTCAAAAACAAAGAAGATAGTATATAAGAACAAATCATAGCAATGATAGGAAGACTGAGGGATAAGGAAAGGAAGAGGAGAGGAAGATGTAATCAGGTGTTGTCAGATAAATATTTTTCCAAATATTTTAATAGCATGGAGACGTTCTAAACCAACAGGCACTTTAAACTTTTATCTTAAAAGCAGAGAGAGAATCAGCAAACACGTTATGATGAGGAAACTCTCTTGTCATCTCTTTATACTGTCTACATAATCATTGGTATGGGAATGTATGTAATACATACAGCTGGTCCGAAGTATGTTTTTACGAAAAGTATTGGCGAAGCTCAGCGATCTCCTAGGGATAATGAGTTGTATGATTGATGCTTTGACGAAAATATGGGATTTTGGCGTCGCGATTGATTTATGTATGATTTTTAATTAAAAAGAAGTCAATAAAACGTAACATACCTTGATTTTAGTACAGAGTTTAACCAACAAAAAGAATAAAACACTTCGTTTAAACCATTGAAAATATAAATTGATACACTATGACTTTTTAATATATATTATATAAATAATTCAAATTAATTGAAATCAACTAATTTGTTTGAACTATTTTATATATCACACGTCAGCTGTAATCAATCCCATGTTACGTACTAATGTTGATTATTCTATTCACTAAGTCTCATTTCATATAAAACAAGTTGTGTTACAACACGCATATATAATCGTATAAACATGTTAATTATTGTTATAAACAATGAGAACTTAATCATCATAACTAATTCATTATTCATACTTAATTGTATATTTGTCTGTATTGTTACTTTATCAATACGAATCTTCTTCTTCCTGGCCTCTTCCCAACTTATCGTCTATAAAGACTGTTGGGGTCTACTCTCTTCGTCCTCTGGCTGTACACTCGGTTCTGTGCTTCCGATGTCAATTCTTGTCTCACCAATTGGGAACTCCTTTGTGCCATCCATGTACATATTTTTTGGTCTTCCCCTATTTGTTGGTCGGGGGTTGTCTACGGCCATAGCCTGGTTTGCATTGTGATCCTTGGGTCTTCTTAATATGTGAACATAACATCTCAATTGTCTTTCTTCTAATTTATTGTTGATGCATGTCACTCCTAAGCTTCCGCGAATGTACCTATGAACTTTTTATTTTGTCTTCTAGAGACACACCCGCCTGTTTCTAATTGTCTGTTGTATATCGTCCAACAATTATTTATTTATTTACCTCTCATCACACCATATTTATAATGACAACAATAAGTAGATTACTGCTGCTCAACTAGGAAATCCTGTTCTAGGGCTAGCAGTTTATAATTTTTATTGACAATTATATGCAATTATGAACCAGGTGATTGTTCCCGTTCCACACTAAATATGTACACAATCTCAACTTTCTGTACTCACAAACATTATCTCAACAAACATATGGGCTCACACAAAATAGATTAGCCAGGTCCCAATGTCCGCCATAATACCTGTCATAAATCCAATCTCTGACGCTATTTTCATTTCAGAGCCATAGAAAGAGACTAGTTAACTATGTTGGTGTAATTAATTGATTGTCTGATATATTTTCCCTTTCAGTTTAATTGGCAGTTTTGGGTCACACATACATATTATGTGATCGTCCAAGGCGTAGCTGAAAACCAGCTGCACTGTGGGTCTCAACAGGTGTACAGCTGAGCAATAGACGATTTGTTGTAAAATAGTGCTAAACATGTGTAATTGTTTCGTTATTTTTATATATATGCAATAAGTTTTCTTTCTAATAAGTTATCAATACAAATAAAGAAACAAAAATAATAACAGTAATGCCAACCCAGTGATGAGAATATTAAATAATATCGTGATTGGTGAGATGTATTTTCTTTAATATTCAAAAAAAACAACTACAAAATTAATTGATGACAAGATAGAAAAATGTGATATTCGGTTCTCTCTACCTACCCCACGAGGGACATGATAAATTTTATTTGATTGTAAAAACAACATTGTATCAAAACAAAAAGTTTGTTCTTACAGTAGGTGCATCTATACATATGACATGAAATCCAACTGTCGATGTTGTTAGTATGATTCAAAAACCTTATAATAATGTAGTATATATGTAAGGTCTTTGGTATGTATGCATAGACAAAGAATATGTACCTACCTACCAAGCTATAAAACCTCAAATCCAAATTATTTTATATTTTTAGATATTTTGTTTTCTATATGAACATGTATGTCACAATAGGATAGTTGGTCTGCATGGTCTGTTATTATGTATTTTTGAATATAATGTATCAAACAAATGAAGTCCCCGTAATTTCATTAATAATATTAATGTAATTAGTATTATTATCTATCACACAATTCGCCTATACTAATTGGAAAGCCTTCGCAAATTAAAATGTTTAAATTGAGTGAATGTATGATGATCTCTAATGCATATTAAATTATTACAAAGACATATTCATTCGTATTTTAAAATATAAGTCTAAACTCAAGGCAACCACAGGGCTACCTTAAATATACCAACTTCGTCTCTATTGACATGTTCAAAATTTGTCATAAAACTCCCCTTTCGACCTCCATGTTTCTCTATCCCTAACCACCATGCACTGAAAACATATTATGACAACCGAATTGGATACCTGCGTTTTAGCCAAATCTTCGTTATCAGTAATAAAGGTTTATCTGTTTATGAATGTACTGTTTGCCTGTGTGCACAAAATATTTAGTTGCAAAAAACCAAATGATTTGTAGTCACTATATGTAGTTCGGTTAATTATAACATGAAATTTTGTTACTATTGACAAAAGAAAATGTGCCGTTGATCTCCTGCAACTCGTTTAGTGTCATTAGACCGTCTTGCTTTTGTTCTGTCCGGAATTCTACTACCAGTTCTCGGTCGCCACTCCAGATTACGTTTGGTCCATCGATCATCTACTGTTCTCGCTACATGACCGGCTCAATTACGCTTTGAGGAAGCTATCTTGTATGCAATATCGGTAACCATGGTCCACTCTCTGACCCATTCGTTATGATTGCTGTCTCGAAGACAAATGTTCAAAATCCTCCGCTCCATTGTTCGTTTTGTAAAGCTCAGATTTTCAAAACCATGTCATAATAATATGCACTGACACGAACAGACAAATGGTTTTTGAAAACATATGTAAACTATTACATACTTACTATTTATTGTGTCAGTCACGGACATTTTTCCAAAATATTTGTTTAGAAACATTAAATATTTATCGAAAAAAAATATATAAAATCATATATTGTACCAGGTAATCAGTCATATTTAATAAATGTAACTAAATATTTTTTTAATTATTCTGGAATCTTCAACGTTTGTACGAAGTTGTTTATTTTATTTATTTATTTATATAATTTATGTATATGTGTACAAAGGCGGGTTTATTGCCATAAGGCAATTTGTTCCAACCAACCCGAGCAACGTGAAGTCTCTGAAGTTAAATTGGTACAATACTTATTTAGTGAGAAATAAATTGATAAAAAAATAAAATGGAAGAGTAAGAAAAAAATACAAAGAGAAAAAAAAGAATAACAAACATAACACTGATCATAGCAATGAGGAAAAGAAGGAGGTTACGGAAGGAAAAAAAATATTATCAAATAAAATTTTATTTCTTGACAAAATTTTTATTTGATTGTAAGTACAACATTATAACATTTAATACGATTACATTACATTTATAGGAGCAATAAGTTTGTTCAAATAGTAGATGTATGTAACACATAAGATCCAACTGTCGATGTTGTTAGTATGTACATATAGACACAAGTTATGTACCAAATTATAAAACCTCAAATACAAATGATTTAACATAGGTATGTATACATATATGTATATATTTTTTAATTTATTAATCGAATTAATTACAATGTACGTATAAATTACAATAAACAAGGTGTACAAGCTCTATTTTAAGATATTTTGGTTTCTACAATATAAACATGTATGTTGGGACAAGATAGTGTGGAGGTAGGTATGTTTATGCATGGTATCTTATTATGTATTTATAAAACTATTGCCATACAATTTGTATGAAACGTAATCGCCACATGATATTTTTATTACGGAAATTGAAAAAAAATTGTAATGTTTGTAACTTTATAGAAAAATAAATTATGCCGTTTGTGTCGGAGTTTTTCGATATTTAATTTTTTTTTGAAGTAAGATAATTAAACGCAAAAAAATTGTCATAAAAATGTTTTTCTTAATTAAAATATTTGATAAACCATTCGACTTTTCATAAAAACATCATTGAGATATTTCATTTGTATATATTCATACAATTTTGTAGCTACTAGCTTTTATAGTTTTTGAGATATATAACAAATTAAATATTGATAACCTCAAACACACACACTTAATGTTCTACTCCGGATTCAGAGTAAATCCATAAATATAATGTAACATAATATATGCTGCAAAGCCTGAAATTGGTGTATTATGACTTCAAATTTGGAAAAAACATGCCTAGTCCAAAATCCACTAATTTGACAATTCTCTCACACGGGACTAAGGTTAAATTTGTCGGCACAGGTTTTTTGACTAGTGGGGAATTGCAGATAGCTGTGAGGCACCGGCTTAGAATTAGCTGTGAGGCACCGGCTTAGAATAGCTGTGAGGCACCGGCTTAGAATTAGCTTTGAGGCACCGGCTTAGAATAGCTGTGAGGCACCGGCTTAGAATTAGCTGTGAGGCACCGGCTTAGAATAGCTGTGAGGCACCGGCTTAGAATAGTGCTTCCATTCTTTTAAATCGTTGTTTTCGAGTGTCCCGTAAGAGCCGGGTAATCGAAAATACAACAGGCAACAGTAACCTCTCACATAGTTCAGCAATGAGGTTCACCACCCATTCTGAATGTAGTGCCTTTTTTGGTGAAACGAGACTGGTGTGTGGGTATACATAAATGTGTTGTTCTCCCTTTTATAAGGCAATTCACACCCTCACACCTTTCGCTGGTTACCCCACATTGTGGGAAATGCCGTGATGGTATGAATGAATGAATGAATGGGAATTGCAGATTCAATAATTCTTATAATGTCATCAATGTTTGTGTGTGTGAATAAATAAATAAATAAATAAATAAATAAATAAATAAATAAATAAATAAATAAATAAATGAATGAATGAATGAATGAATTAATGAATAAATAAATAAATAAATAAATTAATTAATAATTAAATAATTAAATAATTAAATAAATAAATAATTAAATAATTAAATAATTAAATAATTAAATAATTAAATAATTAAATAATTAAATAAATAAATAAATAAATAAATAAATAAATAAATAAATAAATAAATAAATAAATAAATAAACAAATAAATAAAAAAAATTAAGTACAAAATTCTCTTGTACAAATCGACAGTTCGATTATAAAATAATCTCAGCATAAATAATCCCGTGTCACAATGGGTAAAGCAATAATAATACAAACCATAATTGTAGTTGATTAACTCACTTAGGTACGTATTAATGTAAAATGACTTAGGGTTAGTTACTCCAATTACACGTCTGTTTATTGATTATTCATATTATGATATTAATTTCCTATATGATATAGTATATAGAAAAACACATACAATGTTATTGTTTGACATTGTATGTATAACATAATTTTATACAAGCGATTATTTATTTGCTCAGTCAAGCAATTTTTTATGTCTAATATCATCTCCAAACCCCATGGGACTATTCTTATTTATAAACGTGGGTATAAATTAAAAATAATATTCTTTTTACCCTCCACACTATGGAATAGTGGAGAATCATGATTTCACAATTTTTAAGCGTATTTTTTTACATCTATTTCTCAACGGGTATCATGTAGAGAGTGCACACTATGAGTGAAAATTTTGAAAATTTGCGGGTGTGTATTACTTAATATAATGAAGCTCGACACAATGAGATATGCGTGTCTGCCCCCGCACCATTTTCGTCTTACTTAAAAAGGCACTATATTCAGAATGGGTGTTGAACCTCATTTCTGAACTAGATATTTTCATTTATGTTTTATTTATCTATTTATTTAAATCCACATAAACAATAGATAAAAACAATAATGCAATAGTGCAAGAATAGTGCAATTTATTATACAACTTAGACAATTTAAAATACGTATGCTCCAAGAAAATATTTAATTATAACATAAACAGAATCAGTTCTTTCAAACATGAAGACAATTCACCAGTACCAACACCTAGAGAATAAGAATATTCCACTAAGCAGCTTGTATGTTACACATAGATCCAACTGTCGATGGCGATAGTATTGAAGAATACGTACAAAACACTTTAAGATATTTTGTTTTCTATATAAAACATGAAGGTATGTATGTCCGGATAGAACAGTATGGAGGTCAGTCTTTTTTTCCTACCCAGAATATGAAAACATCATGAAGGTATGCATGTATGTTTGGAGATTAAATATCAAACTATTGAGTCCTAAGATATTTCTAAGTGTACATATACTGCCTTACAAAATGTATGAAACGATGTCGTCACTAAATTCAATTTTTATAAAAATTGTTTCAAAAAGTTAGAAATATGTATACTACTACAAATTTGATATTTTTTATAGAAAATTAAATTACCTAGTTGAGGTATTTCAGCTTTTTTCGATATTTAAAAACTTTGGAAATATAAGCACTTAAACACATAAATTTATCATATTTTTTTTCTAATAAAAAATGTTCGAGAAACTCAGTAATTTTTTTTAAAAAATTGTATTCGAGATTTTTTATTTGTCTATATTTAAACCAATTTTTAGTGTTATACCTTTTATTTTTTTGAGATATATGATAAAATCAAGTAAAAAATCAAAAGTTGATAACCCCTGAAACTAAAATACAATGTTTTGAGTATAAAAGTATTGTAGGCTTATAATTTATCTGAAATTTTAGTTTCTGCATTGAGCGAATCAAAAGTTATAAGGAGGGACGGACACAGACACACTAAAAATGTTTTATTCCGAAATCTGAATAAATCCATATACAGAACATATATGCTGCGAAGCCTCTGAGTTGGTGTTTATTAATTCAAAGTTGAAAAAAATGTGAAAAATATAGACATACAAATCTCGCGTATCTTGCCTTTACACTTTGTTGAAATGTTAAGAGAAATGAATTATCTTGAACAAATCGACAGTTGCATGACGACATAGTCAATACAGTACATATACTTAAGTTTAATATGGGGTTACTATGACAATTTGGATACATAATTGGTTACCCTAATATACATAATCTAATCAACAATCAGTTTTCTGAATGATCCAGTCAAGCCGAAAAATTCATCGTGTGAAGATTCCCCAACTCTCTTGGACTCGTCCGACTTCATATCATCAGCTTCTTCGACCTTCTTCTTCCAGAAGTCGCTCAGTATTTCGGCTCGCCATTCGTCTGAAAAACAAATTTGAGTCTTTGAGATGGGTCGGTGGCGGAGGTGCTAACGCTTTGGATAAGGACCTTAACCCAAAGGACGCGGGTTCGGATCTCGTCTCTACCGATTTCGTTAACAAGCATTTATGGAAACTACATTATGGCATAGAATTGACACCATTGTTTCTTGTTCTTCAGTTTCAATCTTGGAGATTGGTTGTCAGTAAAGCGGTGCAACTATTCTTCCATTCTGCTCTCTTTTCAGCGATTCAAATCAAATCTGCGTAGCAGGTACATTTTATGTTGTGATAAAATTATTTCTTAAAATTATATTTCTTTTACTCTTTTTTATTTGCTGTTGTGCATACACAATGTTGTCATACTTTGTAATCTGGTTGGTTGGAAGAAATTGCCTAGTGGCAAGAAGCCCGCCAGTGTACAATTATATTTGTTTATATTATGTACAAGAAGATGTATAAATAAATAAATAAATAAAATTATGATGTTACTGTGAAAATAAAATATGTGCTTTAATTTTACACATACATACCAATAAATGTATGTTTCAAACATTTATGCTTGAAAAAGGGAATGTATAACGATGTATTTATAACAAGGAAGTATTAATTTGTGATTATTTTTTTTTTGGTTTTCTTGGTTATTATTTATTTGGTTAAATATATTTTCTAACATAAAAAGTAGATTGTTCCTCATATTAATGTGATACCAAAATAGACAGTTGTTAGAAAAAAATAAATCTTAACTTTAAGTGGATGATTTGTCCACTGGCTATCATGATTCTTAGAAATATCTTATGACATCATACATACTTGATAATTCATCCATGCTATTTTCGTCCCCTCCAAAGTCCTTTGGTAAAATATTCCTATCAATATCTTCGTAGAGACTTTCGTAGTTCTGATGGACCTTAAGTCTTGCAATCAACTTTGGTTTCAATCCTTGTTTGAGGATAAAAACAAATTTGTCCACATAAGAAGGGGCATCGATTATATGAATACCAGAGACCCGAAGTCCGTAAGCTTTCTGGAAAAAAAAGGTACTAAAGTATCAGGAAATATTAAAACAATGGAGCATGTAAAAGGTGCTTTTATCATGAAAAAAATCTTAAAAAATTAAATGTTTATTAAAAATAAACCAAAATTTCAACTTTTGAAATTTTGGTTTATTTTTCCATATATCTCAGAAACCATAAAAGCTAGAAAGCTGAAAATTGGTACAAACATAGACAAATAAAAAATCTCAAATTCTTTTTTTTCAAAAAAATTCCAGAGTTTTTCAAACATTAAAGAAAAAAAAAATTTTTATGATAAATTTATGAGTTTAACTGCCTATATTTCCATTATTTTTAAAATATCGAAAAAAGCTGAAACTCCCCAACTAGATAATTAAATTTTCTACAAAAAATATTCATATTGTAGAAGCACATCTCAAATTTTTTTAAACAATTTTAATAAAAATTGAATTTAGTGACGACATCGCTTCATACAATTTGTATGGCAGTCGCCTATACACAATATGTAAGAAGAAATATTATTTTTATTATTGCATATGCGCAAACATTGGATTTTTTTCCCTGTCGGGGGTCAAAGATATTTTTTAACAGATTTTTAATTATCTCAATAGAGACGAAGTTGGAATATTTATTGTAGGAGAACCGGGAAATCAAGGCACCTACAGGGCTTACGACCTGTCATCGGCTGGTTTACGTTATCACTTTATGCGCTTGCGCAACGTTCACCAATTATGCCTTTTTAATGAGATCCCTATCAATTCAATTTTGAAAGTTCTATATATTGTAATACTGAAATTCTTTTCGCTTGAAAATAAGGAATTTTTCCTACAGCCATCTATGGGTGAAATTTTGAACAACAATCTTATTATTTTTTATTTATTTTGTTGTAACGCCATCTATTGAGAGAATTGGTTTTTTGTAAATAATGAAAGCTACAATTCTTATATCTGAGGTGACAATGCATTTTTCGCAT
The DNA here is from genome assembly GCA_963576475.1 of Molanna angustata. Taxonomy (NCBI): domain Eukaryota; kingdom Metazoa; phylum Arthropoda; class Insecta; order Trichoptera; family Molannidae; genus Molanna; species Molanna angustata. The sequence continues at coordinate 17,757,767 of OY754984.1, read as the reverse complement.
AGAAGTCACCCCTGAATTGCGCCAGATTTATGAGGTCATTTTTGTCTTATTTACCTACTTGTACCAATGTGTAAGTAATCGAATATTTTTATTATTGCATATGCGCAAACATTGGATTTTTTTACCATTTTCAAGCGAAAAGAATTTCAGTATTAGGTGCCTTGATTTCCCGGTTCTCCTACAATAAATATTCCAACTTCGTCTCTATTGAGATAATTAAAAATCTGCTGAGAAATATTAGTTTCATACTTAATCTCCAAACATACATACAGAACCATCATGCTGTTTTCATATTCCGGGTAGGAAATAGGACTGACCTTCATACTGTCCTATATTGACAAAAAATAACAACATGTGTTAAAATTTTCAAAATTTGGATTTATGGGTTTATAATTTGATTCTTATTCTTCAACTATACAAACTATCGCTATCGACAGTTGGATCTCATGTGTTACATGTAACTAGTTATATTTATTTTTGAATTAATTGCTTTTTTTAATTTCAAGTGACTCTAAATCATCTAAGCGTAAAACTATTTTTTTAATATGAACAACATTTATACCTGCTTGAATATTAAATTGGTGGTAATTTAGTATTAAATTATTGTTCCGCGAATTCCGAGAAGATATCATTTTTGAAACAACTGACATCAAAAGTCAAGGAAAAACGAGGGCTGTCGAGTTTGTGATGATGATGATGAACATATATCGTAAAATTTGTATAACATACCTTTAATAAATATTCCGATTTCTTCATAACTAGTGGGTTTAGTTTTGCCAAGTTTGACACTTTCAAGTTACCCATTGATATTACAAAATGACAACTCAGAGAATATTCTGTTAGTACACGATGTTCAGCTAACTATAAAAAACATATTGAATTAGACAATAATATATTAAATTATAATATATTATCAAATTTGATCGTGAACGTAAACTAATTGAAACTTATAATTTACGAAACAACTTGATATGCCTTTTCAATAAAACTTTTAACAAGTATGAATATCATAGGTCTTTCACGGGGAATTTCTAAAGAAACAGAACATATTTGAGTTATTCGTGAATTGAAATATTGATAAATTATTTCAAAGAAATGATAAAATCTATCCAATCAACAATCAACATATTATATTTGGGACGTTGATCGAGGATTCTTGATAATTATTACATTAAATATTATGAATTAAAAATACTTGGTAATATACAGGATGTCCCATAATCCAACGTATTCCTTTTAAGGGCTGTTAAACCAACCCATGAATCACCAGAATATGCAAATATGACCTTAGTAAATGTGCCTTAGTTTTTGAGATATTGCCATGTCTATTTTTTTTATTGAAAACATAGTAATTGTTATACTTTTTTTGGTAATAACAATAATTGTGCCAACTTTTGCAACAATTTGTCAGGTTCGCGTCATACATTTTTTTTCAGTGTGAACAATCATAGTTAAGAAATATTTTTTTTTTAATTCATAACCCGGGACCTAATAATTCAAATAAAAAGTTTTATTATTATTTTGAATTGTGATCAACAGCTGAGTTATTCAAGATTGTAAAACATAAATTAGGATTCCAAAATATTGAAATTTGCAAATATGGCACTCGAAAAACCAAACTAAGGCGGAGATTTTCGGCCACTTTGTAAATGTGGCAATATCTCGAAAACTAAGGCACTTTTACCAAGGTAATATTTGCATATTCTGGCGAGTAATGAGTTGGTATAACAGCCCTTAAAAGAAATACGTTGGATTATGGGACACCCTGTATAGTCAATAGTCAAATACAATCCAAAGTATTACTAATTGTTTGCCAAGTATTTTTTTTACAATTATAAAAGAAACTGACATTTTAACTGGATTCATTTAGAGAAATAATATAGTAAATGCATTATTATAATTAGAAACTAATATATAGTAACTGCAACATTGTACTTAATAACAATATTATTCAACTACTGAGTTTTCTTCTTTATTTCTGTATTCTAAAAGTTTTATTTATATTTTTTTCATCGTACATAATTAACACAGAATTTCGATATTTCCAATATGTACCTACAATTCAGTTAAAAAAAGTTATCGCAATGCACAAATGAGTAAATGATATTTTCAAGTTCCATCACTCGCACATCGGCTGTAGGACCATTCATTTTAGAGGAAAAGATAATATTCATTAGTGTAGGTAGGTACTTACTAAATAACCGTAATTTAAATATTCAATAAGGTCAAAATTGTCGCTTATATTTTTAATGTGAACAATGGAGACTCTCGATAGTGTTTTTGCCGTTAGATTTTTCAGGACCACATATTGCCTTGAAAATATATCATACAAATTATTATTATGTAATAAAGAAAAAATAATTATATATTTATTTAATTAATTCATTCAAGTTTACAATGTCGGGTTTATTGTCATAAGGATTTTTTTACTAACCAACAAAAGCAAGCAAAAAAATATACGACAAAATCAAATCATGTTATAAAGCTTGAATTTACGTATAAAAATCATTCTTATGATATTAATTGGTGAAATAGTTTATTGTATATTAATTATAGTATACAAATCTGAAACTAAGTAATAACGAATAAAAAATATAAGGTGTCTTTCGCATATGCACAATGTAATAAAATTTTAATTATTTAGTTTTTTATACACGAGAAACTATATGGGCCGGTATTACAGTCTCAGTTTAAGAGCTAAACTCAAGTTTTACAAAAATATAGCGTATTACAGTGTCCGTTTAGGCCTAATCTTCCCTCAAATACGTCACTAAAACTACAAAATATTTAACTCAACGTTTCTGGCTGATTAAGAACTTAACGGTGAGTCAACTGTCGTTTGCTAGGCAACGCGTGTAGTTTCAGTTTCTATCACTAGAGGCGTAAGGCAACGAGTGTTGTTTCAGTGTTCTATCACTAGAGGCGTTAGTTGTATCGACGGTGGCGCCGCACAACTAAACCAACTGACAACCATATTGAAACGAAGATGGGAATGTAAAAGCATTATTTTGGTGAAAAAAATTAAATTTACCATGTTGGATAGTAAAACGATAGTATTTCAAGTCGTAGCGTCCCGTTTTGTAGTTCGTATTATTAGAGGTTATTTAAAATTTGACAGATAATAACCACAGAAAAAGTAAAATATGTCTATAATTATTGTAGATTATGTAACTGACATGTCATATGGCACTGTAAATACGGAAATGGATTCAATCTCCCCTTAACATTAATCTTGAGTTTAACAAACTCAATGAGTTGAGGGCCAACTGTAATACTGGGCCTATATTAATTTCTAATTCAATGATTCCACTTTTTTAATCGTAGAATCATTGATTTAGAAATTTAGGAGAAGATTCTACGATTTTAGGAGAAGATAAATATTATTTAAACTTACACATCTTCACTGACATCAATTAGATTGGTCTTCAAGAGATGGCCATGACACATCAGCTCAGGTAAATGGTTTCTGGCAGCATACTGAGCATCAATTCTTTTCTTGACAACTTCAATTGAGAATTTGTTAGATACCAACATTCCAATTATCCACACAGCTTCTTAAAATAGAATTTAAAAATTAACTATCGTTCTCAAAAATTATACGTTTCAAAATTTGTTCACAATTGAGATTCCTATAATTTATCCTAATCTTTCCTAAAAATCATTAAAAGAAGTCAGTTTTGAAATAAAATATGTTTATGCTTTTTCATCTCATATTTTGTTTTGTAATGAGCTTTAAGCCGTGAATGTCTCAATAATTAAAAAAAATAAATTAATAATTTGTTGTATGATTGTTCTAATTGTGTTTTATGTACAAAAATGAAAAATAAGATTAATAAGTGTAGGTAGGCCACAAACAGATGGTAAGAAGACATAATTCCAATTGCGGAGAAAAATTAGATTCAGAGAGCGCAAAACATAATTATGGAGAAATCTTGAACAGAACTATATCCAGCAGTGGAGACATGGCTGAGGCAAAGAAGAAGGATGCCATTCTATGTATATATGCTTGTAATATCAGTCGTTCATTGTTAATAATTATTGTTTCAATAGCCAAATCATGATGATTTTATATGGTTGTGCATACCTGGAGTTTTTTTGGGCAAATGCGGCTGTTTGTCGTACCATTCTTGAATATTCTGTATGGAATCCTGTAATATTTCATCAGTTATACCGTAAAACTCGTCAATTTCCACTATGTCCTCCTTAGAGTAGTTCATTAATTTCGATGGAATTCTTCTCTCCATTGTACCTGTTATAAAAAAAAACTTATTTTTTTAGAGGACGATAATTTACCTATTTGCCCAAAAAACAGAAGCGAGATGTTTGTGGTCAGAACTAAATAGTAAGTGCCAGTACACTTTTTACCTTTTAAAAGTACATTTATACTATTATTATTTTTATTTTTTTTTTATTTCATTTTTAGAGTACAGACAGTCATAACTACAATGTATAAACACAAATGAGTTACCAGCATATGGACCAGTAAAGACTCTCAATATTACCAATTTTCAATCAAAGTCAAAATTAAATAATAAAAAAAAACAATAATTCGATTTATAAACAAATAATTAAATCAATAAATAAATCAATTAATTAATAAAAAGAGAGAAAAAACAATAAATAAATAAAAAAAAAAAAAATATTATTACTATTAAACGATACTAAAATTCATTTCATCAAAAGTTAAAAACACTTACTTTTTTTTTTTTTTTAAGATATTTATTTTTTAATAAAAAGTAATACATTGTTCCTTTCCCGCCAAACTGCAAACTTAATAGGCTTAATCATTACACACCACACATATGCATGCAACCTCACATACGCACCACTCACACATACACACACTCACACACATTACACATTCACTCTCACACATATACTTACTACACAACAAACTTAAACACAGTGATACCATGAGATACGGATATATGTAAATGTGCCTATAAAATATTATGTTACTTATGGTAGTATTGTAAGCTTATAATTGATGTATGGAGTGGGTATTAAGGCAAGTTATTTTATATTTCGTATTTATCTTTTACTTCGTATATTGTTAGCTTCAATTTGAATAAAAATAAAATAAAATTAAATTAAATTAATATTTTCAGAATTCACTTTGTCGTACAATAACAAAAGACACTTTTTTCATAAAGACACAATTCGTGGTCGCCACAATTTTTTTATTTACTGTTGTTTCTGTTTGTGTTTTTAAAAAATGTTTTTTTTTTATTTTGTATTTTGAACAACATAAAAATCTGAATAATAGGCGTGATGACAGTAAGAAAAAATCATTGAAATTATGATTTTATAAAATAAAATATGTTATAAAGATTTGAAAAAATATATTTATTTTCATTTTAAAAGAGCGAATAATATTAATATTATTAAAATAAAAATACAAAATATGTTTGTCCGCCATTTTATGTGAAACACCAATCAGAGCGAATGACGTCACCATATTGTTACTGTCAATTGTGTTTGTTACTGTCAACTGTAGTGTTGTTCGAAATGGCTATTTTTTTCATAACAAGCTATATGGAATATGCTGCTTATTTTTAACATGCTATTTTTATTTATTGATTTATTTGGTTTATTTGGGAGAATAAACCAAATAATATCGCTATCCGCTCTTTTGAATCGTTGACGCATCTGTTATAACACGCACCGAGTATTGTAACGTGGTGGAGAATATTTAACGTTTCAGAAATAAATAACTCGGTGGCTTTCATTGCTTGATTATAAAATAAAATGATGTTATTATATTGTTTGTGGGAGTTGTACAGTGTTACATGAGGTTGAAATGGAAATACACAATGTATTATGATGAATCTAATATACATATGGGATAATTGTTATGATTCATATACATACATATTATGATTAATATATTAAAAAAAAAATAGAATGTTATGTAATAGGTGTGATGACTGTAAGAAAAAATCATTGAAATTATGATTTTAAAAAATAAAATAGGTTATAAAGATTTAAAAAATATACTTATTTTCATTTTAAAGGAGTGAATAATAATATTATAAATATAAAAATACAAAATGTGTTAGTCCGCCATTTTATGAGAAAAAACAATCAGAGCGCACGACGTCATAGTATGGTCGCGTCAATTCTTCTGATAGTCTTCAATACAATATACGCATTAATTGTCGGTCTGGACAATGTTTATTTTGGTGTTTTTGATATATTAATATTTTAATTAGGTACTTAAAACTAAAACAAAACAATAAAATAGCAATGGAACAAGGATTCATCAAAGCAAATAGTTTCAATTTACCTAGATACTCGCCTACCTATCGGGGGATACTATGGGCCGGTATTACAGTGTCAGTTTAAGAGCTAAACTCAAGTTTCACAAAAATATAGCGTATTACAGTGTCCGTTTAAATAATTACAGTGAATAATTATTTTTAATAATTATAAATAATTAATTTATTTTATTACAGTGTTTGTTTGTTTTTTTTTTTTTTTTTTTTATCTTCCCTCAAATATGTCACTAAAACGACAAATATTTAACTCAACGTTTCTGGCAGATTAAGTACTTAACTGTGAGTCAACTGTCATTTGCTAGGCAACTCGTGTAGTTTCAGTTTCTATCACTAGAGGCGTTAGGCAACGTGTGTAGTTTCAGTGTTGTATCACTAAAGGCGTTAGTTGTATCGACGGTGGCGCCACACAACAAAACAAACTGACAGCCGTATTGAACATGGGCATTTAAAAGCATTATTTTGGTGAAAAAAATTAAATTTACCATGTTGGATAATAAAACAATGGTATTTAAAGTCGTAGCGTCCCGTTTTGTATTTCGTATTATTTGAGGTTATTAAAATTTGACAGATAATAACCACAGAAAAAGTGAAATATGTCTATAATTGAAGATTTAGTAACTGACATGTTATATTGCACTATAATACGGAAATGGATTCAATCTCCCCTTAACATTAATCTTGAGTTTAACAAACTCAATGAGTTGAGGGCCGACTGTAATATCGGGCCTAAGTTTATTGTATTTTGTATGTAACTTAGTTCTTATTGAATAAATAAATAAATAATGAACGCTCGCAACGTATGGTAAACTAATTTAGTTTTAGTATTCTACAATTTTGTCACGCGATGGTGAGCTGACGAACGTTCGACATGTTATGATGCTGGTCACTGCCAAACTAAACTAGCAAGCTATATTTTTTTCATGCAATGAAGCGATTCGCGAAACGACGGCGATTACGCGAAGCATGCGTTTTAAAACATCGTTACAATTTTAGCAGCATACGAATTATTACATAGCGCTCGTTATTGGTATTGTGTTAATAACAAGCTATATTTATCTGCTATCGTTATTTTTAGCAATAGCAGCCATAGTAGTTATTTTTCTGCCTGTCTTAACTACTCTTAACTAGAATGGAACTTTTGATGGTCGGATATTTCTTTGCGTCGAACAAAGACTTTTGTTCATCAGAATTTCGAAACGTAAAAACTTAATAATAAGTACATATAAGTACTTTATTTATCTGTAATTTAAATACAACTTACATCTCGAAAATCGATAAAATATGCTCCTTCTTCTCTCTACATTATGTGTTCATAAGCTAAAAACATACGCGGGAAACGTATGATGGCCTATTTTGACGTTTGGACATTAATGAAGTTCTTTATATGCTTATTGCCTAAATAATGGTAAATATTATATTATTGAGAGCTTAAAGTGGGGGAACAAATACTGTACTTCATTGTAAACGCGTACTTAATAAAATACACTTATGTCTCGCCGTGCGAAATTTAATCACTTATTTCTCTTTTTTTTCGCGTGGGACGAAAACATATACCTCAGTAGGTGTTTTTTTCGTCGTGTTTGTACATTTAGGGACCGCACAACACTTATGCACTTTTGAATTGATTATAAATACACAAATCGTCCTAGAATACATATATTACATATAGTAGTGATATGCAGTTTACAATATCGTGACGTCACCGTCAGGGTCGGCAGCCGCCATGATACTACAAGCGTTTTTTGGCGTAAATGTCAAATTTGATTTTAAAATGGCGATTTTTGCTACTAAACCTTTATTTTATGTAGAAATGTATATATATTTGAAAACAGTGAATGCGTAAAAACATCGTGAGATAGTTTTTCAAAATTAGTCATCATGCCTATTCACAACGGTAGAGTATTTTGGACGGGAGAGTGATTCAATTTTTTATTTTTTCAATTCTATTTAATTTTTTTCAAATTTTTTTTGGCAATTTTTTTGTTTCTTTAATTTTGTAACATGTTCAAAAATTTAAATAAATAAATAGTTTACCGATGATGTAGGTCTAGAATATTATTTCTAAGTATAAGTTTAATCTTAATCGCCTTCTTAAGTAGCCCCGAAGAAATGTTATTATTTTTTCAATAGAGATAAAATCATGCTGTTGTACGTGTTTTGTGCATCCGCACGATGTCGTCACTTGCGAAATTATATCATTTATCGATTATTAACATAGTAAGAACCGGATTTTCTAGTATGAATACAAAGGAAACTGATTAAAGCGTAATAATAAAATAATTAATTTAATAAACTGTAGTCTTCTAGCTGAATCATACCTTTATCTGATTAGATGTTACGTCATATTTTTGTAAACATCATTTTTATTACGATCAGTACATTTAATAAAATATAATAAAACATAAATGATCATAAAAAATTGTTTAACATTACTTTTTTTGTATGACAATTTTATGCAGACCTTAAAATTTATAAGAAACATTATTACATGTCATGTCTACATGCGATTTCGCTAAAACTTTGTGGCACATTTTTACAAATTATGAATAAATAAAAATATTAACAAAACTTTGTACTAACCACGAGTTTGAGTTGTTCAGGACGAACGTTTTTCTAAGCTAACCGCTTCTTCCCCCGGACAAATAAATACTATAAGTACTATAATCATCAGATACAGACAATGCAAAAAAAAAACAAACTGGAAAATCACATAATATCATAATGCACAACAAAGTGTAAAATATTTTTTTGTTTTTTTTTTTTATTTATTTGTACACTGATAGACATTAAGATAATTATGGAATCTGCAATGCCCCACTAGGCATAAAACCTGTGCCGGGGCCAATGCATCTCGAGACTGTGACACTGTATTAGTTGATGCCAACAACAATCGTACATATAAAGTGGTTATATTACAAATTACAATGAAAATAAAAAAAAACATACCATAAAAATTGCACAAAGATACTTATGGGTGAAAAATCTCCTCTGCAAAGTGTCTGCCTGATACTAAGGCCCGAATTATAGATTCGTTCTCCAGCTTGAGACTGGTCTTGAGAACACGTTCTCAACCAAAATGGTATTAAAAAACAAAAGTCACTGAGCTTGATCTCAAGACCGGTCTCGAAATGTATAGAAGAGTTGAAATTGCTTCGAGACAGCTATCCCGCTGTCTTGAGAACGGTCTCAATGAGAGAGAAGGAGACAGCGCTTTACACGAAAAAGAGACGCATATAGACACGGACGAATTTCGCATTAATTACTATTTTGACGTTTGCATTGTTAGCGATACTAAAATGGACCTTATAATTCTATGTTTAGAACCTTCCGGGGGTAATTTACATACAATCATTCATAAACTAACTATGTGAATTAAATTTTGTAAGATTTCGGTACATCCAGTAAATATCATGTTGTTATTCTATGGATGTTGTATCATATTATGAAATGGCTGCTTTTCCTGGAACTATTGACTGTATGTACACACATTCCCGTAATATGCTATATGACAGAAGAAGAAGTATTTATTTTCCTCTTCCGAATAAAATGGTCGACATTTTCACTATTTAATCAAGTATCATAATATTATGATGCATAAATTTCTCTACACTTTCGAAGATAACAAAGAAACGAATTGTCAAAATATCTATAAATAGCTATTCCAACTCATTGCTACCAACATGACACCGTTGAAATTATTGCCATTCGCGAGAAAAAGTACTTATTTATAGAGCTGCATTCACACTTTTTTCGAGTACGATTTCTCGAATGAGACGGCGTACATATTTTACTTTTAATACGGAATTTCGAGCATGATCTCAAGATGGTCTTGAGATGACACATTTGGAGAACGGTCTTGAGAATTATTCTATAATTTGGGCCTAAGGCACGACTTATAGATTCGTTCTCCAGCTTGAAACTGGTCTTGAGAACACGTTCTCAACTAAAATGGTATTAAAGAACAAAAGTCACTGAGCTTGATCTCAAGACCGATCTCGAAATGTATAGAAGAGTTGAAATTGCTTCTAGACAGCTATCCCGCTGTCTTGAGAACGGTCTCAATGAGAGAGAAGGAGACAGCGCTTTACACGAAAAAGAGACGCATATAGACACGGACGAATTTCGCATTAATTACTATTTTGACGTTTACATTGTTAGCAATACTAAAATGGATCGAGAATCTTATTTAAAACCTTCCGGGGCTAATTTACATACAATCATTCATAAAATAAATATGCGAATTAAATTTTGTAAGATTTCATAAAATTTCCGGTACATCCAGTAAATATCATGTTGTTATTCTATATATTTTTAAATGGCTGCTTTTCCTAGAACTATTGACTGTAGGTACCTACACACATTCCCGTAATATTCTATATGACAGATAAAAGAAGAAGTATTTATTTTCCTCTTCCGAATAAAATCGTCGACATTTTCACTATTTAATGACGTAAATATCATAATATTATGACGCGTAAATTTCTCTACACTTTAGAAGATTACGAAGACAACGAATTGTCAAAATATCTATAAATAGCTATTCTAACTCATTGCTACCAACATAACAACATTGAAATTATTGCCATTCGCGAGAAAAAGTAGATACTTATTTATAGAGCTGCATCCACTTTTTTTTCGAGGACGCTTTCTTGAATGAGACAGCGTACGTATTTTACTTTTAATACGGATTTTCGAGCATGATCTCAAGATGGTCTTGAGATGACACATTTGGAGAACGGTCATGACGATTATTCTATAATTTGGGCCTAAGGCTGTGTTTCTCGAACAAAGATTAAACTAAAAGTATAGTTAAAATACTTCTTCAACATTCTTATTTGTTGAATGTTGAAGCTTTTGGTTGATTCACTGAAATCTAATGCCGTTAAACTACGCAATTTTGAAAAATTTTATGAAATCAAAGTATTTTAACTACCTATACTTTAACTGATACTTTTGTTGAAACAACCAAGCCTAAGAGCCATTCCTTTATTTTAGTTTTAAAAGCATGACTTTTTTCCGTTTGTTTATTTTTTTGTCAAGTTCTAGGAGCAATGACATTAAAAAGTCTCTGTCCAAACGAGGTTTTTATTATAGGTACAGAGAAATTCAGTTCATTTGCTTGCTTAGTGAAACGATGCAGAGTTATATTGTTTTGGCAATGAATTAATGCAGATTTCAAAAACATCTACCTTACTTAATTATAAAGGACGTTGTTTTCACATCTTACACAACTTTTATGACAACACACAGGTTAAAAAATATTTATTTAATTTTTGAAGTCAGCATCAAACACAATAATCCAACTGTCGTTTCGTTCGTGAGAATTCAATTCTCTGAATGAATCGACATTATTAAGCCAAGATGCGTGTACGAAGGAACATTTTGTATGGCGTAGTGGACTTTTTGCATGCTAATAACACCAACAGAGGCCTCGCAGCATATATGTTCCCATACATGGATTTACTCAGAATTCGGAGTAGAACATTTAATGTGAGTTTTGTGTGTCTGTGTGTGTGTCTGTCCCCCCCCCCCTTATAACTTTTGATCCGCTCAATTTACAGAGCCCAAAATTTAAACATAGAAAAATACAAAATCTCAAATTCATTTTTTCAAAAAAATTCCAGGGTTTCTCAAACATTTTTTATTAAGAAAAATATTTTTTTATGATAAATTTATGAGTTTAACCGCCTATATTTCCAAATATTTCAAAAATATCGAAAAAAGCCGAAACACCCCAACTAGATAATTTTATTTTATTTAAAAAATATTAATATTGTAGAAGTAACTCTCAATTTTTTTTTAACATTTTTTTTAAAAATTGAGTCTAGTGACAGCATCACTTCATACAATTTGTATGGTAGTCGCCTATACACAATATGTAAGAAGACTTAATAGTTTGATACTTAAATCTCCAAACATACATACATACCATCATGCGGTTTTCATATTTTGTGTAGGAAAAACAGACTGACCTCCATAATATCCTATCCTGACAAACATACCTACATGTTTTATATAGAAAATAATATATCTTCAAATATGTATTAATTTGTGTTGTTTATAGTTTGGTACGTATTCTTTAATTATGCATACTATCGCCATCGACAGTTGGATCTCATGTGTTACATGCAACTAGTTATTATAACCTACATCCGTCGAGTAAGTTTCATAAAATGTTATTTTTTTAAAGCAGACGAAAAATTAGGTCGATTTAATATTTAACAAACTCAAAATACTTTTCTAAAATCGTTCTCTACAAGTTTAAAACAGTTTCAATATAGCATTGTAGATATAATCCTTAGAAATAATGGTAAGAGAGAATAATATTTCATGTTAGCTGCCAGAATTAGTGGGTTTTAATCTCTTTGGTACACTGTGGTTTTAAAACTGGATGCAGTCCAATATTATGTGGGTTTCGGGGACTCTGTATAAAAAGGCTGATGTTTTTTACTGGTGCTTTGTGAATCGACAACATTTTTCGTTATTCAATTAAAGACAGACGTATGTAGAAAGTCGACACTAGATGCCAAGTTATTCTGTAATCTATAGTTTGAATATAAACGCGTGGTTTAAGCTAAAAACAAACTCTCTCGTCATAAGTAAATTAACCAATATTTGACACCCCATGTCAGTTATTGGAACGGAGCAAACCATTAAAATTAAAATGCTTTTGAGAGTTTTTGCTTGTACATAACAATAAGTAGTTATATAGTCAAAACTTTAAAAAATATTAAGTAGATGAGAATGAATGATTGTAAAGAGTAAATTTTAAAATGAAATATTATGTATCTGATCCAAATTTCTATATTAATCTCATTTTTCCATGAGTGAAAGTGTAGAATCGGCTTTCGTTAGATATCCGAATCCTGAGCGCAAGGTACCAGATCCGATTTTTGTCTCCAAAATGTGGCAACTTGTTATTGGATGCGTGTTAAATTAACATTTGATATAAGTTTGAGAAGCATTTCAAAATAAAATATAATATGTAAATTAATCAAATCTATAAACATAAGTGATGACCTAAGTGATGAAGTAACGTCATCTCAATCCATTCCAATATTTAAAGGTAGATAAACTAAAAAAACTATATTTGTCAAATAGTTCCTGAATTCCTTCTATATCCTTCCGTAACCTCCTTTCCTCATTGGTATGATCAGTGTTATTTTTATTATTCTTTTTTTTAACTCTCATTTTTTTTCTCTTTGTATTTTTTTTTCTTACTCCTCTTTTTTTTTTTTAACGCGGCGCTGGCCGATTTGCTAATGATATTAATAACAATTAAGCACTACAAATAATAACACTCAATTATTATTATTACCATTATACACTTCCTCAAAAGAATTAGCAGATCAATGCGTAAATTGTAAATTATTTAAAAGAGCAAAATAAAATGCAACAAACGCATCATCAAGCTTTCAATTGGGAATAGTTCACCCATCCAGATACTTAACATATCAAAGGATTAGGCTCTGAGGAGGTCTCTATACTACCTAACAACCCTACTGATTCCCGAATAGTAACGTTTAAAAAATCTTTAACGATTCTACATGTATTCATAATTACCGTTTTTTGCATTTTTATTATTAAATTTTTCGATAAATCTATAATTTCTAAATTACGGATTAACGATTTTGGAATAATGCCAGTGGCTGAAATAATGAACGGTAATATTATTATTTTACGAGAATGCCAAAGTCTTTTAATCTCGCTACCTAAAGCGGTGTATTTTCTAATATTTTCATCAAAAGTTTTTATAATATTACTAGAATTTGGAATAGCCACGTCGCAAATATATGTAATTTTTTTAATTTTATCATGTATTATTAAATCGGGTTTGTTATGTTGAATTGACCGGTCAGTTAATATTGTTTTATCGTAATAAAGCGAAATATTATTATTTTCTAAAAATGAAATCTGATCATGGTTTTATGTTTATCGCGTCAATTAATTTTTAATTTTTATTATTTTATTTCTCACTAAATAAGTAATGTACCAATTTAGCTTCAGAGACTTCACCTTGCTCGGATTGGTTAATAAGTATTATACCAATAAATTAATAAATCACAAGCAAGGATTAGTTTAAGTTATTAAAATATATTGAGAGCGAATAGGGGTGTAATTATATCCAAACGATGAATTTTCCCAGTGCATATTTAAAGATGAGTATATTTGGCTGCATACCACATACACATTCCCGAGGGTGGATTCATCCTCGTTCTTCCTTTGTGGAAACTTTCATTATTTTCTACCTGCGGTGACACTCGAGACTTAGACCCAGACACATAGTTCCACAATTTCGCAATACTTGTAGGAAGTCGGTACCTCATTGTGGACGGGGACGAATGTTGTATAATGACAAAAAGTCCAAGATTAAACTTTTCCGACAGACATAAATGGAAATGCGGTACGAATGTGGAATTGTTGATGAAAATCTTAATCTTTGCAGTCTGCAAATAAAATATTTCGTGTAGGTATACGTACCTACCTACATATAAACTTTATCTGGCAGATCTTTCCTGATCACCTGACCTTGTGGTGGGCTAGAATATTTTGGGAAAAGTATTGCACACAACTAACATTAGGCCAATCCTAGAACATTGAACCCCTCTCAAGGGGGACAAGTCTGGTCAACTGGCGAAATCAAACCATCCATGTTTACCCATATTATGGATATAATTATCTTATGGAGTTCTAGTTCTACATATGCGGGCGTCCTGGTTTCGATCTCTAGCAGAGGAGAAATTAATTTAAATTAATTTCTCACGAAAATATTGCTTATTTTGGTTAGAAACACTGGTCAGTTGGAAGTTATTCCCATATGGCAAAAAACTCGCCACTTACGCAAGGTGCAAGTGTTTATTTTTATCATCAATAATATAATAATGATATAATTATATTTATGGATTAAGTAAAAATTGATAAAAACTTCAGTTGGTTAGATATCTAATTACTAAGCTAAAGGTCGTTCTAGGTTCGATTCCCGGTAGAGTAGCACAAGCATTTATGAAGAAATAGGGAATGTATGAGTATGCATATTGTATATGTCATTATGACAAGGACTGTCTAGTTTCTTGGATATCTTAACCCTTGGGCCAAATATTCTAGGCTAGATTCATAATTATGACTAAGTTTTTCACTCGGTTTCATTTGTGAGACGATAATGACGTCTCAATAATGTTGCCATTTTTTTATTGGATGCGTGATAGATTAATATTTGTAGAAAATAAATACAATACGAATGAAACTAAATAAGGCATGAAAAACAATTCAAAGAAGTGTATTTCTTGTTAGTATTTAAAGGAGTTCGTGTCATCAACATTTTGAAACGCTAAAAAGTGTAATTCTACATCTCTGGTCGTAAACGCTGCAAGCATTTCATGAATGCAAACTGCGTCGTTAATTTGACACAAAAAATTCTCGCCATGAATACCAAGAGAGTGTAACTAACAGCGGTGGTAATTGTGTGGCAACTCGCCGGAGGGGGATAAGAAGAAGAAATAAGGGTTGATAATGGACTACTGCAACAGAGAATAGGAAATTAACTCTAGCAAGACACCAACGAGGAGCTAATAGGAAACTAACTCAAATGAGTATTAATAAAATGCAAATTTTATCTACTTTTTTATGATATCCTGAAACGTCAATGTGTACATAGATATAAAAAATGATCTATTCTTCTTCTTTTTGTGCCACTTTAACCAGAGGTTTGGCGACCATCACACTAAACCTAATGAGTGACGCCGCATCCGGAATTTCGAACCTCTGCCTGGGAATTTCAAGCCACAATATACTTTAAACTATCATTATCAGAAGAATATGAAAAAAAGTAACACATGGTGGTGGGGTCCGCTCTCCTCACTGCGCTCTTCCACTTCGCCCTATCCTGAGCATCGTCCTCAGAGACATCACATTCCTGCATGTCCTCAGCCACCAGGCCTTTCCATCGTTTTTTGTGTCGCCCTCTGGATCTATTGCCAGACACTCGATGGTCCAGTGCAGTGTTTCCTATATATTCTGGCGGTTTTCTAAGGATATGCCCGAACCACCTGGTGACAGGAAAATTATTCGAAAAACAATTATTCGAATGCTCAATTTTACGAAAATCAATTTTACGAATGGCAATTATTCGAATCACATTTTTTCGAAAAACAATTTTCCGAACGCACAATTATCAGAATTTACAATTGTTCGAATTTTTATGACGTCATGTTGGTAGTATTGTGAGAGGAATAAACCATAGATTTTTATTATAATATACTAGATGTCGTAGTTAGCAAATTTTGTATGAATCGAAAACAAATGACTCACTTTTTGCACGGAGTACTACATGTACATAGTATATTATGTTTAATAAAAATCTATGGAATAAACAACATGGCGACGCACCGCGCTGTCAGATATCCTAGGATGTACACCTATTTTTTAAACCTAAACCTACAAAACTTTGGTAATAATAGGTTGGTTAGGTTTGTTTGTAGTTATAATTGCGACTGGCGTGAGCCAGTTGCATTATATATTTAAAAAAGTAACTATAATATTAAAATAAAATAACTAAATTGGTGTGAATACAAGATAAACATAAACTGGTGTACAAACTAGGCTATCCCGCGCTGTCAAACATCAGTCATTAAAAATTTGCAAACATACGTACCTACCCAACAATAATAAAAGTAATAATAGTCTTCATCGAATATATTTTACTGGCAACAAATATGTCAAAGGAGGCAACATAATGATACAAAAATATATTAAATTCGGTTAATTGGTTTTCCAACAAATGTTAGTTCGAATAATTTGCTTTCGGACAACTGTCATTCTGATAACTGATTTTCGAAAAATTGTTATTCGTACAATTGCGCATTCGAACAATTGTGTTTCGAAGAATTTTCATGTAATCAACCACCTCAGCCTATTCTCCATCAGCTTATCGGATACATCGCGTACACCCAGGCTACCTCTTATGTATATATTCATTTCGTATTTTATCTCTTCTCGTGACGCCGCATATCCACCTAAGCATCTTCATCTCGGCTGTTTGCACTGACTGAACTTGTCTTCGAGTGACGGTCCAGGTCTCGCTACCATATGTCAACACCGGTCTGATCATTGTCTTGTATACATGGCCTTTCATCTTCACTGGCATTCGCTTGTCACAGATTACTCCAGTCACTTCTCTCCATTTAAGCCAGGCTGCGGCAATACGGTGCTGAATGTTAGTTTCCAGGCTTCCTGACTCATTTTATTTTATTTTTATTTTATTTTATTTTATTTTTTAATTAACACATACAACATTAGATAGTTTATTACATGGATTAATACATATGATACATCAATTATCTAAATCTAATGTCAGTTACATGTGTCAAATACATTTTGGTTTGTGTGTGTAGTGTAAGTAGTAAAGTATTTTTATTATTTATTTATTTAATTATTATTCCGCTTATGTAAGAGAGAGGGTGTGTATATGTATGTGTGTGTGAGGGTGTGTGTGTGTGTGTGTGTGTGTGTGTGTGTGTGTGTGTGTGAGGGTGTGTGAGGGTGTGTGAGGGTGTGTGTGTGTGTGTAAAAGAGAGTATGTGGACTTAAGAGTGATGGGCCATGGTTAGCTATTGTTTTCTAATTTATCTATTTGGGATATTTTCCGTCGATATTCGTTTGGGGAGTCGTAAAAAATGTCCAAGTTTAAAATATCCACATACCTTGAGTAAGCATCCATGGCCCTATTGATTGGTGAATTTATTGCAGCATTTGTTTTATAATATTTGCATTTAAATAATGGTGTATGTCTTGTACGTCTTATAGGTATATTAAAGTCAATAAGTGTGAGTATATCGGCGGAGTCTATATGGTTATTTAAAACATTATAAATAAAAGATAAATCAGTCATTGTTCGTCGGTTCGCTAAACTTTGAATATTATTAACCGTTGTATTATTGTTGTATTTATAGTTGAGTCGTTTGAAAAATTTGCGTTGGATGTTTTCAATATTTTTTATATGGATTTTATACAGCGGGTTCCAAATAAATGATGCAAACTCCAGTGTACTTCTGACAAGTGAGAAATATAATATTTTTAAGGTTTGCGGATTTTTAAAAGATTTACCTATTCTAAATATGAATCCAAGAAGTTTGTATGATTTTGTAATAACAGTGTTTATATGTTGAGTAAAGGTAAGTTTTGCATCAAGGTGCACTCCAAGGTCTTTACATTCATTTTTATGTTTTATGTTCACATTATCTAGATTGTAATTGTGGCAAATTTTATTCCTTTTTCTTGTGTACGATATGACAAAACATTTAGAAGCATTTAGAGAGAGGTAGTTATTTTTACAGTAAATCATAAGTCTGTCTAGATCTGATTGAAGAGCGCAACAATCGGCACCCGACTTAATTTCTTTGTATATTTTCATATCATCTGCAAACACAGAGAATTTGCAATGTTTGAAGCATTTCCCAATGTCATTTATGTACACAAGGAAAAGCAATGGACCGAGATGAGAGCCCTGGGGTACACCTGATGTAACATTAACTGGCAATGAGGAAAACCCTTTAACAACAGTTGTTTGGTATCGTTGGCTTAAGTAAGAATGGAGTAGATTAAATAGGTTTCCGCAAATGCCCATATGAAGTAGTTTTTTAAATAGAGTATTATGATTCACACGGTCGAACGCCTTGGAGTAGTCAGTATATACACAATCAGTTTGAATATTTTTATCCATCGTTTCGTGTAGGAATTGTATGAAGACGGTTAAATTCGAGATAGTGGATCTTTTTTTCATGAAACCGTGTTGTTTATTTGAAATGAAGGGTGCTATGGTAGGATATAATTGGTCGTATACGATTTTCTCATAGATTTTACTGAGTATTGGAAGTTTAGAGATAGGCCGGTAGTTTGTCACGTCATGTTTGTCTCCTGATTTATGTATAGGTGTTACTAGAGCAGTTTTCCATTTAACTGGAAATATTCCCTGATCTATAGATTTGGAAAATATGTTTGATATTGGGAGTGCTAGGGTTTTAGCGCATTTTTTTAGGAAGATACCCGGTATGTTGTCGCATCCTGGCCCTTTGTTAATGTCAGTTTGGGAAATATATTTATATGTTACTTCTTCGTTAATGTTAACTGTATGGATCAGTGCGGTGTCAAGTTGATGAGTCGTTGAATTGGGGTAATCCGCATTGATAGTTGTATCCGGTACAAAAACTGATGCAAAAAATTTTGAAAAAAGATTTGCGACACCTTGAGGTTCATTTGTAGACTCAGAGTCTAGAGTTACAGAGTCTGGTATATTTGGAGTTTGTTTATTAGCTTTTACATAAGACCAAAGTTTTTTTATGTTGCTTTGTATTCCATTCTCTATAAAAACAATATAGTTTTTGAATGCTATATTAGAGAGTTTTTTTTGTCTCCTGCGTAGCAATGAGAACGTGTGATAGTCTAGTGGATTTTTTAACTGCTTCCATAGTTTGAAGTATTTAAGTTTTTCTTTTGTAACCTTAATTAGGGCACGTGTGTACCAGATTGGAAATTTCTTTACTCGTTTTTCTACCTTAGGAACGTAATCTTCTATGATCGATTCTACGGTTGAGTAAAAATTTTGTAGGGCAAGGTTTACATCTAATGTATTAAGAATTGATGACCAATCAGTATTGCTTAAAGTGTCATTTATAACATCGTAATTCGCTTGGTCAAATAACTTTATTATATGTTCTCTGTGTTTGATGCGTTGCAGAGAAGAAAAGTTTAATTCAATTAGTAGGGATTTATGGTGCGCATCTTCCGTCACTAGATGATCGTCAGAACTACTCACATTGATTGGGATATTAGAAAGTACGAGATCAAGAATTCGTTCATGGCTGTTGGGAATATTATTATATTGTAGGAGATCAGAAAATGCGATATTATTAAGAAAGGTTGATATACATGGGTCATTGTTGTAATTTTGGTGTTCATGTGAGTTAAAGGAATCCCATTGAATGCCTGGCATGTTATAGTCACCAACAATCAGGAAGGTATCTTCCGGATATTGGGTAGATAAATTATTAATTTTTTCTGTGTGTTCAGATATTAATACCATTCTATCTGAGGATGACAGCTTGGGTCCGATTCCTGGGATATAAGAGCAGCACATGTGTATTAAATTATTTTTGGTATTTTTATCGGGGGTACAAAAGGTAATCCAAATATCTTCAGCATTGGAATTCCAAGTCGTTTGTATCTTAGCATTGTAGATATTTTTTATTGCAATGGCTACACCGCCACCTATTGATTTACCCGTTAACGCGGTATCTCTATCCCTTCTAAATACATCGTACCTAATGTCAAAAATTTCACTGCTACTGACGCCGTCATTTAACCATGTTTCAACTAGGAATATGACGTCATAGTCGTTACACAATACATTTTGGTAAAATTCTTGAGTTTTTGATTTGAGACCGCGAACATTTTGATAAAAACAGACTAATGATTCAGACATAATGTTTAGTAAAGTACTTAGGTGTATAGATATATTTGGTGTAAATCGTATGTAAATACATTTTCATAACTTCGCTAATTTTGTGTTTGTAATATATGTACCAACCTATAAATAAAACATAGAAAAAATATTATACCTATATATGTGAATTGTTATTATTAGTTATTTTACTGTATGAGAGACGTATGTTTTGTTGGTTCATCACTAAAAAGTCCACTGTGTTTAATTTAGTGTAGAGTGTGGATTGTGTTAATGTATATAAGTGTATAAGTATGTTATTTGATAGAAGCGGAGAGCTATGTGAATAAACGGAGTATTGTAACAATTTTGAAAATGAATAGATACAAGTAAAGTATACATACACGAGAAAAAATATAAACAATTTTAAGTTAGGTAGTTTAGTTGGTTGACACTGGAGATGCAGATTTTCTTTGATAACTCGTTCTTGCGAAGGTAGATTTTCGAGTCCCGAATCCATAAAAAATCATATTTTTGATTCTTTTTAAATTCTTTCGCAGCTCGTAAAATAGTTTTGCTTCTCCATGTTAGGTGGTCCATGTTCTCATGAATCATGTTCCCGAGATACTTGTATTTATCACATCTTGTGACTTGCTGCCCATCAATTGTAATCGGGTCAGTGTCTGTTTGGGGAACATTGCAAGCCATAAACTGTGTTTTGCTCACACTCAACACCAGGACTCCTTTTTGTAACTGGTGTTTCCACGGCAGAAGGGCTTGCTGTAGGGTGTCCATGTCTTTCGTGCAGATTGCTACGTCGTCAGCGTATATAAAAGTCCATAGTGACTGCATTTGCGCATCCTCCGTTAGCGCGTCCAGCACCAGACAGAATAGGAATGGGCTAAGTACGGATCCCTGGTGTACCCCCTCTGTAACTGCGATTGGTCTTGTGGTTCCTGCTGGGGTTCTTATTTCAGCCTTCACTTGTGCGTACATATCGATGATCACAGTGATATTCTTCTCAGGTATATTTATTTTCCGGAGACTCCACCATATCACCTCTCTTGGCACTTTATCGAATGCCTATTCCATGTCTAAGAAAGCAAACTACTAATAAAATGCGAATTTTATCTACTTACTTTTATGATATCCTGATACATCAATTTGTAGATATAAAAATACAGATATCGATAGTGGACTTCAGCGACGTCGAAAAGGAAAGATACAATTAAAAGATTCGAGGGTTGATAATGTACTATTGCAAAAGAAAACAACACAAACAAGGAGCTAATAGAAATCTAAATGAAATGAGTAGTTTTTAATAAACGAATATATTTACACTGCTTTTTATGATATCCTGATATATTTAGGTGTAAAAGACATCATATAAGAAAGAATTACCACACTTGATTAAATTTAAAATATTTTTCCTCATAATGTCGCCTCCCTTACTCAGCCTTAATAAATTTTAAGTTGTTAATATTCTTACAAAAATTATGAGACGAAATACCATCAAATTGTGATACAATTTAAAAACAAAACTTTTATCCCAACTTCTTAAATTCTAATTGAAGTATTAATTAATATCGTTTTTTGTATTCCACATACTTAATAATTTGATGTTCTTCCATTTGAGGTTACAAGAGCCAGTAACACTGATCATAGCAATGAGGAAAATTAGGAGGTTACGGAAGGATAAAGAAGGAATTCAGGAACTATTTCACAGATATTTTTTTTAATTTACTTTTTAATATATCAATGGATTGATATGACGTTACTTCATCACTTAGGCCATTCTATAGTCTTGCTAATTATACTTGAAAAGAAAAGCTGAAAACTTTTGTATTGTGAATGGGAATAGCTAGTGTAGTTCGTTCAGCAGATCGAAGAAGTAGGCCGTGACTTGACAAGAAAACGACGTTATTTTTTTTTTACGGCGCTGGCCGATTTACTAATGCTATTAATAACAATAAAGCACTACAAATAATAACTCTCAATTATTATTATTACCATTATAAACTTCCTCAAAAGAATTAGCAGATCAATGCGTAAATTGTAATTTATTTAAAAGAACAAAATAAAATGCAACAAACGCATCATCAAGCTTTCAATTGGGAATAGTTCACCCATCCAGATACTTAACATATCAAAGGATTAGGCTCTGAGGAGGTCTCTATACTACCTAACAACCTTACTGATTCCCGAATATTAACGTTCAAAAAATCTTTAACGATTCTACATGTATTCATTATTACCGTTTTTTGCATTTTTATTATTAAGTTTTTCGATAAATCTATAATTTCTAAATTACGGATTAACGATTTTGGAATAATGCCAGTGGCTGAAATAATGAATGGCCATTCATTATTTCACGAGAATGCCAAAGTCTTTTAATCTCGTTACCTAAAGCGGTGTATTTTCTAATTTTTTCATCAAAAGTTTTTATAATATTACTAGAATTTGGAATAGCCACGTCGCAAATATATGTTATTTTTTTAATTTTATCATGTATTATTAAATCGGGTCTGTTATGTTGAATTTAATTAAATATTGTATTATTTTATTATTAAGTTAAAACTATTTCCCGTTTGATTCCTGTGATATTTCGTTAAAATTTTATATATCGATAGTAATATATAAGGCACACTAGTCTTTTTCGACCTAAGAATACAGAACTAACCCCGCGAAAAATGCAACCATCAACAGAATCATTAGCACCTATATAAAATACGAAAACACGCTTGGCCATGACTTACCAAAATTACCAAAAAAAGCATTTCGTTAAAGCTTCAAAACAACTTAATTCAAAGGTTTATCATTACGCACCACACATTATGAATTATTATATTTAAAAGTTATAAGGGGGGACGGACACACAAACACACACACTACACATACATACAAAGTATGATGACACATAGATTTACATGTATAATTAAATATAGTACTTATCATGACATTATTGAAAGCTTATAATTGATGTATGGAGTGGTAATCTTTATTTTATTTATATTCTTTTACCTGTATTTAATTTTTATTTCACTATAATGTAAATATGTTATGTAACTTAATTGTTAATGAATAAACAAATAATCTGAATAAACATATAAATATTGTTAAAACCAGACATTTGCAATCAAAATATAACCAAGGACAATTAAAAAACAATAATTTATAAACTGATCTAAAAAAAAATAAAACTATACACTATAATAACTTTCATATTTTTGGTCACTAAACCAAACCTGTTATTATTTTCTCCCGCAGTATCTGATAAATTGAAAAATACTGGACACTTCTGAATGATTTAACAGTACGAGTTATTTCTTACGCTTCGGTTCAAGAGGTACTGAGGTATTCGACTGTGAAAATACTAGAAAATACATTTTTTGTTTTAACAAATTATGCTAGTCGATTCTCCTGGCATCGCCCGTGTATAATCAAATAATTATTTTTAATTATATTTTATTGTGTGCAGTTTTATTAAAAAACAAAGCTTTAAAATTTTTATTACGCTAAAGCAAAAATATTTATCTGACAACACCTGATTACATCTTCCTCTCCTCTTCCTTTCCTTATCCCTCAGTCTTCCTATCATTGCAATGATTTGTTCTTATATGCTATCTTCTTTGTTTTTGTGTTCTTTTTTTTCTTTTTTTTTATTACTTTTCTTCTGCAATCTTTATTTATTTTGTAATGTGATTAACTTATTACACATTGTTTTGTATATTACACATTAACTCTGGTTGGTTGGAAGAAATTGCCATTAGGCAATAATCCCGCCCGTGTACTTATTATATGTACAAAAAGAGTAAATAAATAAATAATGGCGGCTTTGAGATTTTGTTAAAATTCACTGACATTTGAATGAAAGGATAAAAATATTGTCACAAAGGCACCTACTGTACTCAATATCGGCCTTCGTGGCTCAGTTGGTTAAGTATCTGACTGCTGATCCAAAGGTCCCGGGTTCGATTCCCGGTGGAGACACATTTTTTAATTGTGTTTCCAGTCTGGATCTGTGAGACGATTAATAGGTAGCGTAAGTCTCCAGAATGTGGCAAGTTGTTATTGGGTGCGTGTTAAATTAATATTTGACATTGTACCTGTTAGTAACCCAAGAAGCAATATTAAATAAATAAATAATCATAAGCCACAAAAATATTGTCACAAAGGCACCAACTATATTCAATAATCATAAGTGTATTACAAAGGTTTTCAACTGTTTAATGATTTGCCAGAATGTGTGAAGGAAGCATCTGGTCTTGCCGCTTTTCGTCGCCTAAGTGTTGAATACATAAAGGAAAAGTTCTTTTTAGATATTGTGTACTTCCTTTGTTTTTTGTGTAAAATTTGAATATTTTTTTCTTATTTTTATATTTTTCATACTGTGAAAACTTTTTATTTTTTCAACTTGTAAATATGGTTATTGGTTATACTAGATGTAAGAAAGTGCATTTATTTTTTACATCTTAATAAAATAAACATACATACATACATACAAAAATATTGTCAGAAAGGCACCAACTTTACTCAATAATCACAAGTCACAAAAATATTCTCACAAAGGCACCAACTATACTCAATTATCATAAGCCACAGAAATGCACCAGTGCAAGTGATATCTCTTCTTCTTGGTCACAATTCTAGGATTGGTCTGCACCTAACACTCGATCTTTCCACTTAACTCTATCGTCCGCCAGTCTCTTCATCTCTTTGTAACTGCTACAGCGCACGTCACCGATTATCAGGTCTACATATATAGTTGTTTCTGGGGCGACCTCTACAGTTACCCCCATCAATCATTCCTTCGACGATGGTAAAAAGCAGGCATGGGTGCCGGATGTTGTGGCCTATCCAAGTTGTTCTCTGTCGTACAATTCTTTTCATAATTTGCCTTGTCTCTCCAACCCTACTTAGTACCTCGTCGTTGCTTATGTGTTCTGACCAGTGAACTTTAAATTCGCAATTTTGATCGTTGATCTTCCTTAAAGAGTGGAAAAATTTGATCAATGATACAACGCATGCATTGTATTACAATAAAAACAATTTATCTTCTTCTTCTCTTGCCACCTAAACAACATCGTAAGACCATCTTTTAGTGGGTCTTCCAACACTAAATTTAAAGATAAACATTTCATAGGTCGATAGTACCTATATTTAATCATGAATCAAACAAAAATAATATATTGATTTTTTTAAAAGCATACACGCGAAAAAGACAATCTTAAATATTATGTATTTTAATTTATTATAGATTTATAGATTTTAGTATTAATTATATTATATTATTTATAGATTTAAAGTATTAATTATATTATATTAAGCATAGTGACCATGAAAAACATGTTTCACACATTTAGTAAAAAGAGCAGATAAAAAACAGGCAAAATTTCATATACATAATTCAGCAATTAGGTTCACCACTCATTTTGAAATTAATGCCATTTTAGGAGAGACGAGACTGATGTGTGCGAATACAAGCACGTGTCGTGCTTTCTTTTGTAAGATAAGTCACACCGCTCACATGTCGCTGGTATTCAATGTGGTATATGCCGTGATGGTATGAATGAAGGATTTTATTTGTCTAAATAGTATGTTCATGTAGATATATTACATACATACATACATACCATCACGCCATGTTCCTTACGGGGTAAGCAGAGAGAATCGAGCGCCATACTTCTCTATTTTTGTTCACATTTCTGGCTTCCTTTACATCCATGCATCGTCTCATACATGCTCGTCGATTGTTCAAATTTTTTTTATGTTTCCTTCTTTCAAAATATCATTCACATGGTCATTCCATCCATTTCTGGGGCGACCTCTGCTATTCACTCCATCTCTTGCACCCATGTATATTTTTTTGGTCAGTCGTTCATCGTTCATTCTTTCTATATGTCCAAACCACCTTAAAGCATTCACTTTCATTTTACATAAAATAATCTTCTTTATCTTGCATTCTTTCCTTATGTCCTCATTTTTTATTCTATCATAATATATCGTTCTATTACATACTCTTCTTAGTGATCTCATTTCTACAGCATTTATTCTACTTTCATGTGTCTTTTGCCAGGTCCATGTTTCACTAGCATACGTCAAAGTAGGCACCACAATTGCATTGTGTAGTTACTGCAATTTTGGCTTCCTTTGAGATGCTTGAATCGGACATATTACTGGTCTGAGTGCTACGTTTATTCTATTCCCTGCCATAACTCTTCTTCCAATATCTTTATAGGGTCTTCCATTCCGCATATTACAAATATAAAAAAAATAATTGGAATTACTTCTAATGAAATTTATTTGATTATCGACGCGTTTCGTGCAAGGCACATCGTCAGAATAATGATTATTCTGACGATGGACTTGCACAATGGACTTCTTTCATGAATTGTCGATCGACAAACTAAACTTAGTATGTTCATATTTAAAGTAATATTGTGTAAAATTTTGGGGTCATCAAAAATAAGAGATGCCAAAAGCATGCCAAAGATAAAATAAATTTTTCCTTACGTTGAAATGGAGGGTAAAATATTTCACGTCATTCCAATATCAAAATCAGTATGTCAAACTCAGTTGTTTTATAAAGCAAACAAATTCAAATACAGAACATACATAATCTATGGTGAAACGATATAAATGGTACCTACAAACTTCAACACTAAATTTGAGCGAAATACAAAATTATTGAATTTTATCAAAATATTTCACGAATCAAACTGAAAAGAGTTTTAACATGCAAAACAAAAATTCAGAAAGTTTTAAATTTGTCAATGGTAGGGAAATTGGTTAAAAATTTATTTATGTATACAATATACGGCATAAGGTATTTACTTGTTATAATTTATTTACCTACGTTTTATCATACCATATTAATTTATAATGACAACGATAAGTATATTACTGCTGCCCAACTAGGAAATCCTGTTCTAGGGCTAGCAGTTTACATTTTTTTATAGACAATTATCTGCAATTATGAACTAGGTGTTGTTCCCGTTCTACACTAAATATAGGTACCTACAAAATCTCAACTTTCTGCACTCACAATCATTACCTCAACAAACATACGGGCTCACACAAAATACATAGATTGACCAGGTCCTAATGTCCGCCATAGTACCTGTCATAAATCCAATCTCTGACTCGATTTTTATTTCAGAATCATAGAAAGAGACTAGTTTACTATGTTGGTGTAATTATTATGAATCACATGCTTCCCAAATCAAATAAAATATTTTTATGTGTTACTCAAAGAGCATCGCAAACACAATACGGCATAGCTACAAATGTTGTTAATATTTTTTTTATGTGTTTAAATACTAAACATAATTACACACAGATAAAAATAATATAGTACCTATGATAATGATTAATATGAACACATATATTATTCCACAATTTATTTTATTTTTCTCCCGGCGACCGTTTCGGCTTATACGGTCGAAACGGTCGTCGGGAGGAAAATAAAATAAATTGAGGAATTATATATGTGTTCAGATTAATCATTATCATAATGGAATTCTACAATTTAGAAGCCGTCACAATCGAAAGATTGAAAAGTGCGAATATAGTACCTACATTACTAAATCAATTGCAATATTCCTGTACGGACGAACAGTGTGTAAAAATATGAAATATTAGTAGCGTGAAGAATCGGCGAGCATATTATAAAACCAAGCATGAATATAAATGATGCGCTGAGTTGACTATATTATTATTTTCTTAATTCACTTATTTTTTATTGATAGCGAATAAATGTACTAATACCTTAATATGCAGGTGAGTAATATAATTTACTCATAATTATACAAATTGCGTTTTTCACATTGACGCGACTTCGGCTGATTTGATGTATTTTGTCACCTTTGAAATTCACCAGGATCTCTAAATGTAGGTTTATTTAAAACTAACATTTTATTATTTATTTTTTTCATAAACCATTCAATTACAAGAACATTGGTTACGAATAAAAATAATTAAAAGAATACATAACATATAACCAATAAAATGCGAATATAAGTCATTCTAGTCACATGGATGTATCCACTCTACTAGCCCATGGGCATGGGCATGTATGTGCTAGAGTGTACATTATTATGTAATTATAAATAGATTTTGACTATTTTTTTTAAGATAATGTGTTTGATTTAGTTTAGAATAAAAATAGTTTTATGTTTAATTATTGTATTTGATTAGTTAACTTTTATAGTACGACGGACACATAATTTTTGCAGTCATTGCGTTTTTGGTAAGAAGCCAGTGTGAAATCAGTGTATTTTTGAGTTTAGCTGCAGAAGTTGTTTTTGAATTTTGGGTTTTATTGATGAAGATTTTATATATTTTATGTGCCAAGAAATTATAATGTCTATGTCCATAGGTTGTATTTGTTCTAGGTAACTGCATTAGTTACTAATGTTGGTTCTAGTTTGGTGTAGGTATCTGTTGTCCTAGATTGTCTTTCCGATTTCAAGTTGAAATGTTTTAAGATTGTGTATGTGTATAGTTGTCTTATGTCCAATACTCGAAATTCAAAGAAAAGTTGATCTGAAGGATATCTATAGGTTTTAACAGATTTTTAATTATCTCAATAGAGACGAAGTTGGAATATTTATTGTAGGAGAACCGGGAAATCAAGGCACCTACAGGGCTTACGACCTGTCATCGGCTGGTTTACGTGATCACTTTATGATCACTTTATGATCACTTTTCTGTTAAAAAATATCTTTGATTCCCGACAGGGAAAAAAATCCAATGTTTGCGCATATGCAATAATAAAAATATTCGATATCTATAGGGTTTTTATTGATCACTTTTATTAAAGATTTTGCGCTCTTACCAGAGGTTATTTTTTATTTTTTATTTATAATAAACATGACACTTTACATAAAGAGGTTTGACAACAATAATAAAGGATGAATGAATGCCGAGATTCTCAACAGAGTTGAAGAAGGCCGGCACCTACTCAAAACCATCTCCGAGAGACGTGCTCGCTGGATTGGTCACATCCTGCGCCACGAGGGTCTCCTACATGACCTAATGGAGGGAATGGTATAGGGGACAAACCACAGGGGGCGCCCCCGACGGGAGTATTTGGCCCAGGTGTGCGAGGACATGAACTGCGCCACATATGTTGAGCTGAAAATGGCTGCAGAAGATAGAGAGAAATGGAAAGCGAGATGTAGACTTCTTCTGCAAACCAATCCGCAGGATTGAGACTTTTGATGATGAATAAAGGTAGGTATATAAAAAAAATATTATATATATTTAAGACATAGACAATGGAAGGGTACATGTACACATCCAGACCATTGACACTCTCTTGCGCTTTTCTAGTAACGTTTTGGACATCCAATCAATATAATATGTTTATTTTTCACTCCAACGTTATATTGGAGAATAGGTACACAAAATTTAAGTTTACTAAGAAGATTTTGTGGTAAAACGATGTATGATAATTAGGCGATTGTGTCCAATTTGAGGTCCATTTATTTTCATTTTTTAGATTACT
Source organism: Molanna angustata (assembly GCA_963576475.1). Classification (NCBI taxonomy): domain Eukaryota; kingdom Metazoa; phylum Arthropoda; class Insecta; order Trichoptera; family Molannidae; genus Molanna; species Molanna angustata. Next base: position 17,727,547 of record OY754984.1, on the reverse strand, counting down.
TCAACAGACTATATAACAACAAGTAGGTACTAAACACTATAAACTTAATACAATGATCAGTTCAATGATAGAAAATCGCAAATTAATACAAAAAATATGGTTATACAATTCTACAATCACTTTAAATGAAAAAATGCTAAAAGAAAAGAAAGAGAAAATGATTGGATACGGGAAGAAGGAAAGGATATGCGGATAAGAATAAAAAAGGTCCTCGCACCCATAAGCACTATACCGTCGCCAGCACTGAAATCTATTTCGATCTGTATCTCGAAATGGGGAGCTGAAGTACATATATCTGAACCCTGATACATAACATAAAATTATAGTCTTCGAAAGATTTACTTGAAATGAGTACCTACATTAAACAAGTAAGAGGTATCTATCGTTGGTAAGATGATTATTGTTGTTCTTGTGCCTACACTGTTATTATTTACATATATCAACTTATCAATATATTTATGTATTTACACTTATTTTGGTAAATAAAAGAAAGGCACATACCTCACTTAATTCTTACCGCACTTTAGTTACACGCGAGATGTTCGGACGTGTTGTCGTTGTCAAAATGTCATATTGTGTGAGGAAAACATTTTAAAATTACACTAGAACTGTGAAGGAACGATCAGATATGTATATCATTTCATGCTGTACACAGAAAGAAATACAGAAATATCATTTCATAACTTTAGTAGAACGCAACAAACGAAAACTACAATACAATCAAATCGTGTGAATTACTTTGTTCCGATCATGAAAACATCGTTTGGGCAAAGAAATATTTGCTACACAACTCCACATATCTTTAACCAGTTGGATAGTAGTATTAAGGGGAGGACTGCTGCCAACGTACCTTTTTTTCAATTTGATATACCATCATTATTTCTCATCAAATCGTTTTGAAAAAAATAATTTTGATACTTTGGATATTATTAAACAAAAATATACTTTTTGATAATGTTCTGTATAAATTCTTGTAGAAAAATAATGGCATACCCCGATTTTCAACGTTTATCATATATTTTTAATAAACTATAAGGCGTAGAGTAATATATATTTTTTTAAATTAAAGAAGACCAAACTATCTACATAAATATGATGTGACGTTGCATTAATGCTTCAGGTTTAGTAAATAAACCTAAAAAACATTTATTTTCCATTCAGCGCCATTGCGTAATAAAAGTTTTATTGGTTTATTTACTTAACCTAATGCGTTAATGCAACGTCATATCATATTTTTCCAGGTATTTTGTTCTTCTTTTATTTATAAATAAAATATTGCTCTACCTTATATTTTTTTAAAAATTTAAGATAAATGTTTAAAATCGGGGTATGCTTATTATTTTCCTACAAGAATATATACAGAACATTATCAAAAAATTAAGTTATATTTCTCTTTATTAATATCCAAACTAACTAGGTTATTTTTTTCAAAATGATTCGTTTAGTAATAATGGTATATCAAATTGAAAAATAGGTACGTTGGCAGCAGTCACCCTCTTAAAGAATTGACTACAACTAGATCCTTCAAGGCTGCACTGATAAACTGGATAAAGATATAAGGTATATAGGCACTATGCGGAGGTGGTTATCCGCCCGTGACCTCTGACCAGGCACATCTTCTTCTTCTTCTTCTTCAGCCCTCTGTCTTCCACTGCTGGATATAGGCCTCTTCCATATTCTTCCACTTCCTTCTATCGTTTGCTGCTTGCAGCCAATTTCTACCCCCCACAGCGACTATGTCGTCAGACCATCTTTTTTGCGGTCTTCCGACGCCTCTCTTACTTTCCCAAGGTCTCCATCTCAATATTTTAGGGGTCCATCTTGCGGGTTCCTGTCTAGCAATATGTCCCGCCCATTGCCATTTCAATGTAGCTACGCGATCCATGACGTCCGCTACTCTGGTCCTTTTCCTAATTTCCTCATTTCTTATTCTGTCTCTTAGGCTTATACCAAGCATGGATCTTTCCATGGATCGCTGTGTGCATTTGAGTTTTTCTACATTTCTTTTTGTAAGGGCCATGGTCTCCAATGCATATGTAGTCACTGGCAGTATACATGATTCATATGTTTTTCTTTTCAGACAGATCGGAATCTCTTTATCTTCTAGAATGTGTCTAAGTTTGTTAAAAGCTGCCCAACTCATTCCTATTCTTCTTGGCAGTTCCGCTGTTTGGTTTTCTTTGCCCAGTTTTATCTTGTGTCCAAGATATATGTATTCATCCACTATTTCGAGATTTTTATTGTTAACAGTGATGATTTTGTTTTCTGGACTTATAATTTTCGTTTTTGCTATGTTCATACTTAGACCAATCTTGCTAGAAGCCTCATGCAATTCATTAATCATTTGACTTAATTCATCAATGCTCTCACCTACAACAACTATGTCATCAGCGAATCTTAGGTGACTCAAATATGTGCCATCTATCTTCACCCCTTTGTTATCCCAGTTGAGGGTTTTAAATACATCTTCTAGGGCTAGCGTGAATAGCTTTGGCGAAATTGTGTCACCTTGTCGCACACCTTTTTGAATTTTTATTTTTTCAGTTTTAGTGTCGTCATCGATTACAACAGTCATAGTTGCATTTTCATATATAAAGTTTATTAGTTGTATATACCTGTAATCTATTCTTGCATTTTGGAGTGCCTCGATAATTGCCCATTTTTCAACTGAATCAAACGCTTTTTGGTAGTCAACAAAAGCTAGATGTATAGGTATGTTATACTCTGTTGTCTTCTCTATGAGTAGTCTTAATGTCTGAATGTGATCTCTGGTTCCAAAACTTTTGCGAAAACCAGCTTGCTCTACGGGTTGATAACTATCAAATTTCAGGGTTAAGCGATTTGTTACTATTTTTGTTAGCAACTTATACAGGTGGGAAAGCAGGCTAATGGGTCGATAGTTTTCTAAGTTATCGCTGTCTCCTTTTTTAAATAATATTTTTACTTCAGCGTTTTGCCAGCCATTAGGTATCCTGCCTTGTTCTAGGCATTTGTTCAATAATATTTTTATAGCTTCTATCAACTTTCTCCCCCCTAACTTTAGCATATCACTTGTTATCTGATCATCACCTGGAGCTTTGTTACTTTTCATTTGCTTTAAGGCATTTTCAATTTCGTTAATTTCCACTTCTGGTAAATCTTCTGACCCTACGTTCATTATACATTTTTGGTTTTCTTCGTGATGAATATGTGATGTGTAAAGTTTTGAGTTAAAATTTTCAACGGTTTTGCATATAGAATGCTTGTCTCTTACGACAATTCCATTTTGATCCTTAATTTTAGTTATGTTATGGTTGCCGCGAGATTCTATTCCTTTTAAGACTTTCATATTTTTGTTATTTTCTATTGTTTCTGTTATGAGTTTTGTATTATATCTTCTAATGTCTTTCCTTATCTCTTTTCTGATATTTTTATTTAGGAGCTTATAATGATCTGAATCCCTATCGAGAGTTTTGCGTTCTTCAAGTAACTTGAGAGTGTCATTTGATAGTTTAGTAATATTTTTCTTTTGTCTGTATGAAATCTTTTTAACAGCTGTTTGAATAGTTGAGGCGATTTTGTCGTTAAGAGTGTCCAGTTCTGTTTGTTCGAGTTCCTTCTTCCCTTCCATCTTATTTTCCACCGTTTCTTGAAAAATGTTTTTATTTCTAGTTATTATATCTAATGTAGGTAATTTATGGATTTTTCTTCCTATCAAAGCTTTTCTTTCCATTTTGGTATTTATTCTGAAGAGTGCTCTAACCAGTCTGTGGTCGCTGCCTGTGTCAAAATTGTTTAGTACTGAGACATTCTTACAATATTTCCTCTCATCTGTGAGTATATAATCTATCTCGTTTTTGATTTTGCCATCCGGGCTTCTCCACGTCCATCTTCTTTGTTTTTGTTTTTTATAGAAGGTGTTTAAGCAGTGCAGCTCCTCTTTACGTAAATAATCCAGCAACATTTCTCCTCTTTCGTTTCTATTACCTAGTCCAAACTGTCCTATATTATGTGGATCTCCTTGATTCTTTTCGCCAATTTTGGCATTGAAGTCACCAGTTATAACAACTAGCTTGGCTTTTTCAGATCTTTTGGCTTTTGTAATGTCTTCGTAGAGCTGCTCGACTTCTTCGTCGTCAGAGGCGCTTGTAATTGTATAATTAATTTTTTTTACTCTTGTTTACTCTTCTTTTGTAACATGTGAAAATATGAAAATTGCAGCTGAATAAAGATACTCAACAGAACAGGCTTTTGCCTAGTGGGGCGTTATAATATGTCATGTTTGTTTTGTGTAGGTACTAATAATAAATAAATAAATATTAAATAAATACTTATTCGACAGCTAATTTATTTTTATATGGAGATTTCGATAGTTATTTCAATTTTGAGCAATCGAGATAGAGAGAGTAGTAGAATCTTCGCTTGTATGTACCTACATATGCGAAGAGATTCTGTTGTTGTATTCGTCTGTTTTATTTATTTATTTATTTAATATTGCTTCCCGGGCAACTAACAGGTACCTAGGTACTGTGGCAGACCACATCTCGAAATTTCTTTCGAGCGCTCGCTTAGCGACGGCAAATACATTTGTTTATCGCTAGGCCGAGTTCATCGCCCGCAACGTCAAACAAGTGACAATACTCCTCAACTGGGTATGACACTTCAAATAAATAAGTCTAGAATGTTCGAGGACATTGAACTTGCTACCCCCAGCGCAGCACTATTTAAGGGAGTCTACACCTCTACACATCGTCACTTCATTTTCATATTTCATCTGTCACTTCACGCAGCCGTTACGACCACGCGACCACTGATCGCTTCTCGACCACGCCGTCTCGCCGACACTTCATCTCTCGACCACCGGTCAACTCTCGACCTCGCGAGCACGATGTTACTTCACCATGCGAAGATTCGGACACTTCGAACACACTCGCTAACTCGCTCGTTATACCCACTCATCGTGAGAAAGTTCCTTTGTAAGTTATTTCATCAATTGTAAATTTACCTTTAAGCAAACTATTAATTGTGATCAATATACTCATTGTTACTTTTGACCATTCTTTCTTCTTCTCTCTAAACCACTGTCCTTGTGTTCTTATTTCAAATCATATCCACTTGGGATATAGTAAACTCTCTTTATGGGTAACCGCTCTCGTTACCACTTATATTTTTAACAGTAACCACTCTGGTTACTAACTACTGTTGATTGGTTACCCCTCCGGTTACCAATCAGCTTTAGTACTATGCCAAATATTAATTTAACATGCACAAAATAACAAGTTGCCACATTCTGGAGACTTAGGATATTTATCGTCTCACAGATCCAGACAGAAAACTCAATTTAAAAACTGTGTCTCCACCGGGAATCGAACCCGGGACCTTTAGCTCAGGAGTCAGATACCTAACCCACTGAGCCATGAAGGCCGACATTTGGTGTGAGAGATAATTATTGTGTGATTGCACTTGAGTAAAAGAGAAAATATATTTGCAGTGCGTGTCTAAATACGTGTATATAATTTTTTATTATACCTATCTCAATTAATGTATTCTGTCGCGTGTGATCTTTCTTGGAAAGAAAGAATTCGTTAAATTCGTTTTTTTCTCGTATAACGTGTCTATGTATAAAATGTCATCCTAAATGCTTTTTATTTGTTAATTTATCTTTCTTTACCTACATAATATAAACAAATATATTGTACACTGACAATGGCAATTTCTTCCAACCAACCAGATTTCAAAGTCTGACAAAATTGTGTATGTACATAAACAAAAGAATGAAAGCAAAACAAAAAAAATCAAAGAAAACATATATTACACAAAGATACTCTAAAAAAATACTTCATACCAAAAAAAAGGATATGGTTAGGACAAGGAGAGGATATCAGGTGTTAAGGGATAAATATTACTTCTTTAGTTTTTTCTTGAAAATACAAAGTTAGTAAGACGACGCAATATCCGGACTTATCTTGCTGATTGTACTTCTAACGAAGAGATTAGAATGTCTGTATTGTGGATATGGATGGATAGAGTTGTACGTTCAGCAGATCGGAGTGGAAGTCCATGATTTGATAAATAAGTGAATTTGGTTTTGAATAGTAAATCTGATAATAGTTAAGTATTGAAAACATTTTTAAAAGTAGCTAGAACTTATGCTTCAGCCAATTATTCACAGGCATTGAATCTAGGTCACTGACTCACATATTCACGCGGCTAATTTCCATAAACCAATCACCCACCTTAAATAATCTTCTATCATAAGGTCACATCCTAAACGTTATAATATTAGGCCTACCCGTATTGATTTTCTCATGGTAATATACATATTATATTCCAAGAGCCGGTGTTTAATTATTGAAATTGCTTGCCGTAGGCCCGTGGGACCGATAAATCTTGCCCCGGAGAAGATTCGGTTATACTATTATTTATCAGCTGCTAAATCTCTTCTTCTTGTTTCATAACCTCCATTATAACAAATGGTCCGAGCACATTATTGCTAGCTTTAATTATTATTATTATTATTACACTATGGCCGGTTATAACAGTAATATATCTATGACACGATCGAGGTGATGTAGCCCAATGAGATTCCCACCCCTAAACAGGCCCTGGTCAACGAGCTTAACTTATCTTAAAATAGTGGGGAAGATTAGAAATTATTCATGCCTGCATTAATTCTGGTGCTACACCTCACACTGTGATGTTGTATAGAACCTCAGCATATATAAAAACACATAACATAGAGCCGAACTTGGAATATATAAATTTATAGCAGAACCAAGAAATCAAGCACTCACAGGACTTAAAACCTGTCATCGGTTGGTTCACGAGATAACTTTAAGCACTTGCGCAACGTTCACTATTTCTTTTACTCGTGATAAATACTCCAAAGGGATATAGCAAGGAGTTACGAATTAACATTTTTAAGGTTATTTTTTATTACGCATTAAGATACAAAAGAGAATGGCAATCGCGGATTCACTGGACTGGATCAGAACATACGGGCTTGTGACAATGAATGGGATTAAGGAGCCCCTTTATGACTCGGGTCACGCTCACCACTCACCCAAAAACCTCCGACTGATACTCCACTGCCCTACGCAACCAAATCCAATAGGACGCGGACAATGCTGCTTTTATCACCCTATCCAGAAGTTCTTTTACTTTACCTTTATGGAGACCTAGGTCCTTAAAGAAGGAATATAAAGACTTTGGGGGCAGGTCTCTCGCCCCCACATTAACACCATATATATGTATGTATATATAAGCTAAAGCCACTTTGAACGGTTTTATCTACCATTTCCTTGTAATTGCATAGCTTGTATTTGTGGACTTTAGGAATATTTGTGACTCCTAAAACAGTCAGCTCATCATAAATAACTCTTTTTAATGAAAGAAAGTATATTGATAAGTCAGGCCTAAGAGATGAGATGCAGATTACCTTTGGAAGAGTATATCTCTCTGCTCCCGTATCCATCAGGATATTCCAGCCATCTTTTATCCTAATTATTGATACTAATTTCTTTGCTGTAGGTCTGACTTCTTGTCCGAGTTTTACAAATATTATTACTGACCATTTCCATGTGATTAATCCTTTGATGACTCATGCCACCGCAAGGCTGAAAGCCTCTCACAATTTCCAGCATGTACTAATATTGTGTTGAGATTGCATTCTGAAAGTTTCATCAAAATGTATCTGTGTGTACTTGCTATGAGCTTTGTATTCCTTACACCTCTAAAATATTGACATCAACAGTATATACAAAATTGAATCGTAATCCTTGATATATTAAAGATTATTTACAGCCAAAAGGCACGATGAAAAATATATCAACGGTATTAATTAGTAAGGTATACTGAAATTTGCTGAATTTTATGAGTCTGCGAGTCAATCAACTATTTAAAATAGGCTGTGGACCTCCCTGAATAGGATCCGCACTGGACATGGACGCTGCAACTACCTTATGGCAAAGTGGGGCATTGTTCCATCCGCACAATGCGATTGCGGCCACCCCTTTCAAACACTGCAACACATATTGGAAGAATGCAGCGTCCATGCATATGAAGGCTCAAAGTCGGACATTTGCGAATTGACACCGGCATTTGTGGATTGGCTCGGAGCCCTCGACGTGAATGTGTGATTGCCATATCGTGCTATTTTGTGTTTGATTGCTGTCATTGCTGTGTTTTGTTCATTTTGATTTTAACATTTGATTCACTAGTACCATACGATAAATAAATAGATTATGAAATGGTCCATGGAGCGGTGTATGTAGATCAGGTCTGGGTTATAAAGATAATTTGCTGAGTTGAAATAATTTATATGTTTTCTGGACGCTCTGCTGGGGATCGAATCCAGGACGGCCGCACAGCAGCCAAACGGCTAACTAATCGTGCCACGGAGGTCGGCACAGTTGGTAAGCAAACACATAAACAAAACGATATCAAATAACACACACACACACACACACACACACACACACACACACACACACACACACCCTAACACCCAAAATTTACAGTTTTTTATTGTGTTTTCAGTTTGGATCTGTGAGACGATAAATATCACAAGTCTCCAAAATGTGGCAACTTTATTGGGTGATATTTAGTGGGTGCGTTTTAAATTAATATTTTATATAGTGGTTATCTGTAAGTTTCTCGAGAAACATTAGAAATAAATCAATAAAATGGAAGTTGATAATGATGAATATGAACACATATATTATAAAAAAATTAGGTATGGTAAAATAAAACCAAAGTTTTCAGTTCTACTAATTTAATGACACTGACTAGTTTCGGTCATCCAGTGACCATTTTAAAAGTGTGAAAAAACAAGAGGTTGTTGGTGTTTATGTAATGTCTGGTTAAGGGGTTTGCAACATTTTTTTTATTTTTCATTATATATTATGTAAACAAACAACTCAATGCTTTTGAATTTTACTGCCCCAATATATTTTGTTACAGGTACACAGTTAATCCTTACATTGCTGTTCTCAACCATTGGTCACAGAACTTCAATAATAGATACAGACACCATCATGCCATGTTCCAGCAGCATTCAATAATTTTGCAATATGAATTATTTAATTTCTTTTTGTATTTGTACGCTCCGCTTTGTTTGCTAGTTTTCTTTGTCAGTTCTTTCTAGCAACACTAATTGAACTGAAGGAAAAAAAATGTTGCAAACCCCTTAACCAGACATTGTATAAACACCAACCACCTCTTGTTTTTCAAACTTTGAAAAAAGTCACTGGATGACCGAAACTAGTCAGTGTCATTGAATTAGTAGAACTGAAAACTTTGGTTTTATTTTACCATACCAAATTTATTTATAATTTGAAATGGAGTTCTACCAAGAATTGTCAGTAGAAAAGTTGAAAAAAGAACACATATATAATTCCACAATTTATTTATTTTACTCCCGACGACCGTTTCGGCTTATAAGGCCATAATCAAATAAATTGTGGAATTATATATGTGTTCATATTCATCATTATCATAATGGAATTCTACAAATTAGAATCCGTCACAATCGAAAGATTGAAAAGTGCGTAAAATGGAAGTTACTTTGAATAACACATTTCTTTAAAACGTAGGTATATAACTTAACTTCGAAATATTTATAATTAAATATCTATTTTGTCCGGAGATTTAAAATTCCTAGAAAAAAAACCTCGCTGAAATTCATATTTTACTCGTTATAAACTTTGAATAAACACATTTCAAGGTATCGTTTTTATTTTGTAAGGTATACTCTAGTATTGCTATTGAAACAATTTTATTTGACATGTACTCTAGGTAATGTTTCCAAGTCGGCAAAAAGCATCTACAAGGTATGTGCATAGTTTTCTTGAAAATGTAAAATTTAATGCTGCTCATTTATTCAACTGTAAAGTTACCGATGAAATTACAAAGAAATAGTTTGAATTAATAAACATCCAAGAAACTCACCTTAATTAATTCACCATCATCAGAAACCGCCAGGGGGTTGGAGTTGTGAATAGCAGGGTTGAAGGTGAGATCGTCGAGCAGGGGGAGGTGTCTTCTTTTTATAAGCCACTTACTATCTACGTGTTTTGTTTAAACGCCAGATGAGCTAAGGTAAATATGACCTGAACCAACGCGACTAAAATGTCTTAAAACAAACAAGATTTTCAGATTTGTATAAAAGTCATACTTTTTACATCCAGTATTACGAAGGTTCATCAAATCAAACAACAACTTAGCACCAATGCTTAACTATTTGGAGATCAAATCCTTGATTGAAGCATGCACAGTACCACGCCGAAGTCCGCCATTGTTTTCAATGACAGTAGACTATTGATACAGTTATGAATATAATTCAAAGAAAATGGTCTGCAAATGTTTTTCAAATACTATATGCCGTCACTTTGTATAATTGATGGGTCGATGGCAGAGCGGTTAGCGCGCTGGGCTAGTAATCCAGTGATCGCGAGTTCGAATCCTGCCTCGACCGATTTCGTTCACCTATAGCACAAGCATCTATTTGCTTATTTTAGGGAACGTAGGAAGATGTATATGTACTTGTTTAACAAGGACATATTCATTTAAAAAAAAAATAATGAGCTGTCATTAAGCGGAGGTTTAGATTATTTGATGAAATAAAATTATGCGTTGAATTAATCAAAATCAATTTTTGTCTTGTGTGGGCCTTATATAATGATATTAAAGATTTTTAATTTAATTAATAAACAGTTTTCGCAATACATCATACATAGAAAAACATTGCCACCAAACTCATATTATGCACTTACAAAGTGATATCTATTGAAAAATTAATAGAAAAAAGTACATAACTAGCAAGATGAGCATGTATGAGACAGAGTATCAATGTTGTTGAGGCGATGGATTTGTTGTGATGTTATAAAAATTATTTATAGGGAAAAGTTAATTATTGGGAATTTTTAGTTTTTACGCGAACACTTAATTGATTTTGTCGAGTGGCAATATTTTTCTTTAATGATCGGTAGTTGTTATGATGTCAAATTTTATCTTTTACGAAGCCAAGCCGCACGGCAAGAGTGGAAAAATGGCAGCCGATATAACTTAAATTTACTGAATTTGGGGTAAGTTTATATTGTGTGTTCGTGTGACGTGATAGTTTTGCGAGAGATCATATTTCAAATCAATAATCCTGTATTTTTTTTCATAATCTAGATGCTGATATAAATGTCAGACATCCCAAATTCAAATTTCCTTAATATTTCACACCCACTCTGACGAGAACATTATTTGTAAATTTGTAATTGGATTACTCGAATTTACTTTCATATACTTTACAATAAGTAGCCTATTTATGGATATTATTTTGCAAATATCATGCCTGGATGAACGTAACGATAAATTTACGACAATTATTTCTACCTGGCCTGAAATTTTATAACATGTGATATTGAAGGAGTTATGGATAAGGAATTGTCAGTGACAATCTTCTACATAATTTAAAACTAATAAGGACACAAACGAATTTCTTCACTTGGATTTTATTTTAATATAAAGGGATCGAGAACCAAATAGACAACGAGAACTTCGAAATTTAAATACATTTTCTACACCCGGATTCATCTGGAAGATATTGGTCAACGAAGGGAACTTCTCATTCATCTGCGAGTCAATATTGATATTTAAAATGTTTACTCCATAGCTGTATGATGAGTTTTATTTTTATGATTTAATGTCTGTAACCATATGATTGTGAATCCATTGTGTTTGAACCTCGTATAATTTGGAATCATGATTTTGATTGTGATATGAAAGGGATTTTTTCGGTTTTGATTGTGATGTCGCTTCATGATGGGTGAAAATTTCGATCTTTAACAATTTTTTTTACATCAAATATTTAAAGTTCACTTTGGATTCAATTTCATTTTCCTCTTATAGGAAATAGTAACTATTATACAAACAAATTTTGTGCATTTTTAGAATCATTGAATTATACTTTTATTTGTGCAATAAAATGTAAATATCTCAAAGTGCGTTGTCTCTCTATTTTCCCAATACAGTACATCAAATCTCTCATATTCATATTGTATTTTATCTGATCTAATTAAATTTATTTAATTTCATTTGTCTTCATACATATTCATGATTAGGGTATGACCCTGAGGTTAAATTTTCATGAGTCTCATTGCCTCTATCGCTGGCTGACGGTGAAGGGAGTTCATATGGGGACTAGACTTGCACCTCGTTGAACTTGTTTCTCTTCTTTCAAATGTAAGTAGGTCGTGAGAGGATAGGTCCTGCGACTTGTTAAGCTTGTTTCCCCGCTATCTCACGTGTTCATGTGTGGACAAGTCTTACATTTTGCGTTAAGCTTGTTTCCCGCTGACGGTGTGGATAGGTTGTGTGTGTGGACAAGTCTTACATTATGTCAGGCTTATTTCTCCGCTACTTTGCATTTGAGGGGTCAGGTTTTGCAATTTGTTAAGATAGTCTCCCAATAACAAACCCCCTCTCAATGTGTCATTGTCAAGATAGAAGAATTCGGTGTTCGGATCTCTCTGCCTACCCCTTGAGGAAGATAGAAGTGGAGAGTATAAAATACACTTGTCTATAAAGATCAATACAATATCAACATGAAGTTGATCACTCAAATTTCCTATACAGAAGCTATTTTGCTTCTGATATATACATTTTTCATACAAATATGAAATTTATTTCACATTGATATGGCAGACCAAAGATTTTTTTCTTTAAATTTTGACAATCCTTGAATTCATTTTTGATGAGTGTATTTTTGTTTTATCGAAAGTTCAAAAAATATAAAAATACCCGATTTGCCAGACCGTGAGAGCATTTTCAAAATTTGGACAGGTGAAATCACAGAGAAGAACGGATATGTATGGAAAACTTATCAGCTCTAAGTTTATGAACTTTACATATATGTAGTTTATCAATATGAAGTCAATCGGACTTATAGTTTGGGCTGCAGAGATGACACAAAAAACAACGTATGTACATGATGAAATCATAGAGAAGAAATTAAAAGTTGTCTATGGAAAACTAATCAGCTCTAGGTCTATGCACTTAAAACATATGATGTTAATATGAGGTCGATCGGACTTATATTTTGAGTTGTAGAGAGGACACAAAAGGATAATCCGTGTGGCATACGGCGATCACCTATTACTGTGTACGCCATACATACAACACATCACGATGAAACTCATGATACCCGTTGCTATCGATGTAAAAAATACGCATAAAAATAATCCACTATTCCATAATGTGGAGAGTAAAAATAGACTGCATTCGCCTGTAACCTATGCAATCTCTACAACATACATTTACTTCCTTACATATGTACATACAGTTTCCTTACCATATCATAACTCTCATTCCCCTATTCAAAGTTCCCTTCATGGAATAATATGATTTTTTTTTATAATTTAGTGAAGCATGTTTGGCCAATTTCTTTGTAAATGATGTAACTGTATTATGATGTTTTTCTTAGAAAATCTGTTATGTTTCCGAAAAGATTCATGCCATTCAGATATTGATGGATTTCTCATGAATCCCATGATCCTATATTGACGAAATTAAAATGGAACCAGTTGAAAGATACACCCTTTCTAATGAAAAAAAGAATTATCGATATCGGGGAATGTGTTATCACTGAACATACATACACAAAAAATCACGTCAAATTGATATTCTCTTTTTTTGGGAGTAGGTTAAAAATAAAAAAAAACACCTTCCGTCCATTATTTTGTAAAGGGTAATAATATTATTTGAAAAAAAAAAATTCTTAAAATGTTTGTTATAAAAAAAATAAAGAAATATAATACACATTCAATATTGTATGAAAATTATAATAAATATCATGTGGTAAAAATATTAAATTTTAAAAAATATCTAGTAGATATACCTAATATATAAATTTAAATTCATATATACTTAATTTATGATTAATAGCCACAGTTGTACTTCAATCTGAATAAGCTTTGTTAATTCAATTTTGTATTTTCAGATTTTGCGATATACGGCCATCTTGTTCCAAAGTTATGGTGCGATTCTCTCGCATTGGACAAAGTGAAACTAATGAACTGCTTTCTTCCGCTGCCACTCAAGACACCCTTCCTATTACATCGTCTTAGCACTATGTCCTCAAAGACTTGGTATATATAATTCATTGCATTCACTGACTTTAGGGAGACGCGTTGTTTCAAGACGTGCAACTACAAAGATGTCGGCAAGGTTTTTTCAAAGTAATAAATTTACTCTTACCCCCATTGACAATTTTATTTTCCTAAAGGCATATACGATTTGTTGCAAAATCTTACATAAAGGAAGAAGTGAAAAACTGTATCAACTGTAATGAATACCAATGCAATCGATAAACAAACTTTTTTATGTTAATGCCAATAATAATGTCGTACGCGAAGCCCACTTTTGTTTCACATACCGCATCGTAATAATACTTACACGAAAAACGCACCCCTCATACGCACAATGAACACTTATAATCACGAACATCTGGATGTCGATATTTTTCTTTCAGGACCTAACTCATTTTCTACTGCCATCAGTTCAAGTAATAATGATTGGATTAAACTGGATGACTGAAGTATCAAGATTGATTGGAGTAAACTATGTGAGCTTGCAGGTACCTACCTATACATTCTCTCTTACTTTTATATAGACACACTCACACACATATACACATACATACACTCGTGCACTGTCATTCAGTTATAAATGTTTTTCATATGTAGCTTTAAGTATGTGAGGACAGCAGTCAAAATTTATTGTTAATTATGTGGAAATTTGTTATTGGTTTTAGTCTTATACTAATGCATCTATATAAAAAATGTTATAATACTGTAAATTTTCCGGAAATAAAATTAAAAAAAAATAACCAAAATTGAAAGGCACACTGAATGTATATATTTTATCAAATATATCTTAAGGCAATAATTGTCTAAGGTTTCCTGAATATGACAACTTGTTATTGGAATATACAATAAGAATATTCAGAGTAAAATAAATTATTAATAATACATAAAATATCCTTTTACTTTTTATATTTCAATAAATTAAACACTTGCTTATTCTTTATACGTTTATTTTATTTCTCTCCAGGACGACCGTTTCGCCTGGTGAAGGCCTTTTCAACTGGTGAAGTATATGGTGTGGTTTTTTCATATATATTCTATTACATTAGATAAAATTAGACAAAAAAAAAAGTAGGGGTGAGGGTGGGTGGTAGAAAGAAAATACAAGTGTTTAATTTTTTTAAAAATGGAATTCTACACAGTCAACGCTGTCAGTGTAAATAAAATTAAAATTACTTTTTATATTCCTAAATGTAATAACAAATACACTCAGAATACTATAGTTTACATGTCGTTCAATGGAAAATGACATAATATTTTTTTTCCTTATTAAAGCAAAAACATAACATTACCTCATAATTTTCTTAACATTAAGAAAATAAATTAAAACCTCGTATTGCTTTTGTTCTTGAATTACTCGATCAAACTCCATAGCAGGTACCTCTATCTCAAGAAGACCAATGTTTAAACTGATTCGGGTTGACCTTGTTATTAAGGATTTCTAGTCCTCAGTTCGAAGACGCTCGTGTTAGCTGAGATCTCATTCAAATACAATGTCCCATTAGTGAAGATACAACATACCATGAAATAACGTTGATTGTCCAGTTACTCAGTTCACTCTGTAGCTGTGTACTGTACTGTGTGGGTCCCAGAGATGGGTCGAAACTAACCCAAGTTGAATCCAGACGGCGAGATTAAATTTAACCCTTGTATTTCGGCTGGATGCCGGGAAATAGGTGTAATTTCACCCCCAAGATGTCCGTTTGGGGGCGGGGTACGCTCTGCGAGGGTTGTTTAATAAAATTACAAGTAGAGTAGACAGAAATTAAATAACTTTAATATATTATGTTGGCGATAGTTTTCAATTAAAACAACAGTCAAGACACGGACACGTCTACAAACGAAGCTACGGTGTAGATTAAATAAGTTTTGGGGGTGTGGAGTGTGTATGTTATCAAATATTCCGGTAGTTTATAAATTATTAATATTATTAATAAAGGATAATTTTCCCCTTAAGCACAGCATAATTGATGCGATAAACATGTTTTCATATTACAAATATGAATAGGTACAATATATTAAATGTGTTTATTTCAATAATATATAATAAACATAATAACAGTTCTCATGATTATCTACACTAAAGTAGAAAATAGCTATATGCAAAATAAATAACCGTAAGAATTTGTCTTAAACAATGATTTTAAGCTATATTTTTTGTATCAATTTTTCAGCGTGTATCATTTGGAAAGTACACATTTTAGACTAATGTCTTGAAGCTAATTGGTAACCGGAGGGGTTACCAATCAACAGTAGTTAGTAACCAGATGGGTTACTATTAAATATATGTGGTAACCAGAGGGGTTACCAGTAAAGAGAGTTTACTATATCCCAAGTGGATATGATTTGAAATAAGAACACAAGGACAGTGGTTGAGAGAGAAGAAGAAAGAATGGTCAAAAGTAACAATGAGTATATTGATCACAATTAATAGTTTGCTTAAGGGTAAATTTACAATTGATGAAATAACTTACAAAGGAATTTTTCTCACGATGAGTAGGTATAACGAGCGAGTTAGCGGGTGTGTTCGAAGTGTCCGAATCTTCGCATGGTGAAGTACCATCGTGCTCGCGAGGTCGAGAGATGACCGGTGGTCGAGAGACGAAGTGTCGGCGAGATGGCGTGGTCCATCCGGTCCGAGGAGTATTGTCACTTGTTTGACGTTGCGGGCGACGAACTCGGCCTAGCGATAAACAAATGTACTTGCCGTCACTAGGCGCGCGCTCGAAAGAAATTTCGAGATGTGGTCTTCCACAGTCTGATTGCTTATATTTTCTGTCTGAGACATGTAGGTACCATAAAATTGTCCTCTTTGCACTCTAAACTATAAGTTTAATCGATTTCATATTATTTTTTTTTTAATATTTTTCTTTAATAAATGTTTATATCATTTTATATTAGTAGCTGAAATATTGACCGATATATTAAATACATATCTGAATTAAGATGATGCCTTGTATTTTAATACATGTATAATATGCATGTATTATTATATTTTTTAACAGATTTTTAATTATCCCAATAGAGACGAAGTTGGAATATTTATTGTAGGAGAACCGGGAAATCAAGGCACCTACAGGGCTTACGACCTGTCATCGGCTGGTTTACGTGATCACTTTATGCGCTTGCGCAACGTTCACCAATTATGCCTTTTAATGAGATCCCTATCAATTCAATTTTGAAAGTTCTATATATTGTAATACTGAAATTCTTTTCGCTTGAAAATAAGGAATTTTTACTACAGCCATCTATGTGTGAACCTATGAACAACATTCTTAATCTTTTTATTTATTTTGTTGTAACGCCATCTATTGAGAGAATTGTTTTTTTGTAAATAATGAGAGCAACAATTCTTATACCTGAGGTGACAAATGCATTTTTTGCATAGAAGTCACCCCTGAATTGCGCCAGACTTATATGCTTAAAATATTCCTTCTCGGTACGGACAATGCCTTTTGAGGTGGATATGAATTATTATTATAATTTTGTTTCTGCATGTATATATTTTGTGTATTGCATATTGCATGGATGTATGTATATATATATATATATATATATATATATATATATATATATATATATATATATATATATATATATATATATATATATATATATATATATATATATATATATATATATATATATATATATATATATATATATATATATATATATATATATATATATATATATATATATATATATATATATATATATATATATATATATATATATATATATATATATATATATATATATATATATATATATATATATATATATATATATATATATATATATATATATATATATATGTTATATTTGATGTTTTCACGGGTGAAATATGTTATAATATTTTTATCTCGGTTTTCCCGTGTCAGTAGGTCTTGACTAAGACCATTTGTCTTCCGACGTTTCGCCTGAATATCACCAGGCATTTTCAAGGACTTAACGAAAAGCACGCGCGCGACACACGTCTACTCACACTGAAAGCTCTTGACGGTGAGCTTTCAGTGTGAGTAGACGTGTGTCGCGCGCGTGCTTTTCGTTAAGTCCTTGAAAATGCCTGGTGATATTCAGGCGAAACGTCGGAAGACAAATGGTCTTAGTCAAGACCTACTGACACGGGAAAACCGAGATAAAAATATTATAACATATATATATATATATATATATATATATATATATATATATATATATATATATATATATATATATATATATATATATATATATATATATATATATATATATATATATATATATATATATATATATATATATATATATATATATATATATATATATATATATATATATATATATATATATATATATATATATATATATATATATATATATATATATATATATATATATATATATATATATATATATATATATATATATATATATATACATCCTTGCAATATGCAATACACAAAATATTTAGATGCAGAAACAAAATTATATAAATAATTAAAAAAAATTATAATAATAATTCATATCCACCTCAAAAGGCATTGTCCGTACCGAGAAGGAATATTTTAAGCATATAAGTCTGGCGCAATTCAGGGGTGACTTCTATGCAAAAAATGCATTTGTCACCTCAGGTATAAGAATTGTTGCTCTCATTATTTACAAAAAAACAATTCTCTCAATAGATGGCGTTACATCAAAATAAATAAAAAGATTAAGAATGTTGTTCATAGGTTCACACATAGATGGCTGTAGTAAAAATTCCTTATTTTCAAGCGAAAAGAATTTCAGTATTACAATATATAGAACTTTCAAAATTGAATTGATAGGGATCTCATTAAAAGGCATAATTGGTGAACGTTGCGCAAGCGCATAAAGTGATCACGTAAACCAGCCGATGACAGGTCGTAAGCCCTGTAGGTGCCTTGATTTCCCGGTTCTCCTACAATAAATATTCCAACTTCGTCTCTATTGGGATAATTAAAAATCTGTTAAAAAATATAATAATACATGCATATTATACATGTATTAAAATACAAGGCATCATCTTAATTCAGATATGTATTTAATATATCGGTCAATATTTCAGCTACTAATATAAAATGATATAAACATTTATTAAAGAAAAATATTAAAAAAAAAATAATATGAAATCGATTAAACTTATAGTTTAGAGTGCAAAGAGGACAATTTTATGGTACCTACATGTCTCAGACAGAAAATATAAGCAATCAGACTGTGGAAGACCACATCTCGAAATTTCTTTCGAGCGCGCGCCTAGTGACGGCAAGTACATTTGTTTATCGCTAGGCCGAGTTCGTCGCCCGCAACGTCAAACAAGTGACAATACTCCTCGGACCGGATGGACCACGCCATCTCGCCGACACTTCGTCTCTCGACCACCGGTCATCTCTCGACCTCGCGAGCACGATGGTACTTCACCATGCGAAGATTCGGACACTTCGAACACACCCGCTAACTCGATTTGGGAGAATGAATGAGGAACGCCTGACGAAGAAAATATACACTGCGGACAGGAATGGAATGAGAGGCCCTAGTAAGGGATCGCACGACCATGTGAACGATATTCTGAAAGACGGAAATGTTAGAAGCGTGAACAACATAATATGAACATATATGAGACGATGCATGAATGTTGACGAGGCGATAGATGCGTGTCAGGATAGAAAAATGTGGCATTAGTTCTCTGCTTACTCCGCTAGGGGCATGACGTAATGGTATGTAAGAATGTATGTATGGAGAAATGGGTTCTAATTCCACATTAAACTGTCCTTTCAAGTACAAAAAAATAACCACCTAATAATAAGTTCGTAGAAATTTATGAGGATTTTTTTATTGAAGTAGTATCCTGAAAGTCGTATTGTAATTACGAACATTTATTTAATTATTGTTCATCTTGAAACACTTTAAGATGACATATAACGCTTAATCTGGTGACTGAAAACATCCGCGTAATACACTATGAAGATACGTGTTAGTAATGGTAACAGTAGCGTGCTCACGAAGAGTTTATAAGGCGTGATTTAATTTGTGGTAAACCCAAAATTTGTTGATTTTTTTAAATTTTAAGAATAAACCTTTTGAAATGGAATATTTTGATCGGCCATTTACTTTGATTTCATGCACTATTTAAGCACATCAAATATTTATTTCTCTACGATATACATATATAGTTATGGAGAAATTTAAAAAATTCCGTAATACAGGATATCTAATTAATTCATGCATATCTAAATATTTTTTTGGGGAATAACATCTGTATTTAAATATTGTGCAACGAATATTCATTAGAGATATATTGAATATATTTCAAAATAAATTAAGTCTACCTTCGTGGCTCAGTTGGTTAAATATCTGACTGCTGAGCCAAAGGTCCCGGGTTCGATTTCCGGTGGAGACACAGTTTTTAATTGTGTTTTCAGTCTGGATCTGTGAGATGATAAATACTCCATATCTCCAGAATGTGGCAACTTTTTGTCGGGTGCGTAGCAATAATATTTGACATAGTACCTGTTAGTTGCCCGAGAAGCAAATTTTTTTTTAAATAAATAAAAAAAAACAATTTGTTTTGGATTCTACATATTTTTTATTTATTGTTCGATAGCTATTTCGCTTTGTTAGGACATCTTCAAGACTATGACGGTGTGCGTTTTCTTTTTCGTAATATTCAGTATTTTTTTTTATTGGTCAGTATCGGCAAACAATGGTAGTAGAGTATCATCAATGGTAGTAGGAGAAAATACAACAAAAAATATTTCAGATTTTTTTAAAAACTAACTCATTAACACATTTAAGAAATTTGATTTAAAAATGCGATGTATAGTATATGTCCTATGAATACGCTCTCTTAATAATATGCACCATTCTGGGGTTAAATATGTTATCTTTGGTATTAAACGATTATAGTCTACATAATAATATATTATATCTTTTGCAATGGGATTTACATTTAATGTATCACGTTAAATTCACAACTCAAATGGTTTGTCAACCTACTAATAGATATAACAGCTTGCCAAGACTTTTATAACATAATAAATTAAAGTATAAAGACGAATTATTACCAGACAGTGTATGTGTTATTACAGTAGTTAATTATCATCAGGTATATGTACCTTATTTGAATTATATGGAAATTTAAAATTATGACGCAGGAATTCAACATACAGATATTATGTATGATATATTATTTTACTCGTAATAATAACTATACAGGAGAAATTCATACACTTGGTATAGCACCGGCTTAGTATAGTGCATCCATCTTTTTACTCTCCACACTATGGAATAGGGGAGAGTCATGATTCCACAATTATTAAGCGTATTTTTTTTCTATCAATTCCTCAATGGGTAGGGGAGGGTTGCCGAAGTTGGACCGGCTCCTAGATTGGACCGGTCCTGTTTTCGGCAATCCACGAACATGTGATACGTTTGTTTGGCAACAGTGCATTCCTAATGTAACCTCGTGGTTCTTCCAATCTCGCAACGCCACTCAGTCGCCTTCTGTACGGCATTGAGCAGCGTTGTGTGTTTTGTGCAGTTTTGTTGCTATTTTTTGTTGTTGCGGCTAGGGGATTCCTGATTCTGACGGTATGTTAGTAATTTCTTAATTAATACTAATCTATAATGCGCTTATTTAGTTACAATTTGTTGTCTTTATTTTCATATTCAATGCTTCAGTAAAGTTTTAATTTTAAATTTATTAAATAATCTACGTGTTGCTTGGTTTGGACCACTTAGAGTTTCCTAAGATGGACTGGTCCATCCTAAGAAACTTTTTACAAAAAAATGTTTGCTACATTTTATACAACCTAAGAAACTTTAAGAACAACAAAACAAAAAAATTCTGATGTTATTTTATATATCAATAACGAAAGTCTTATTATGTAATATTCTATTTCAGATAAATGATGTCTGAATTAAACAAAAACTATAGAGGGAAGTATGGAAGCTGGTCTGAAGATGATCTACTAAGAGCCATAGCAGCATATAAAAACGGAGACTATGGATTAAACGAGTGTGCGAGAACATATTGTGTGCCAAAAACAACCATAAATCGTCACGTTTTCCAAGACCATCATTTTGCTCCAGCTGATGTTCTTCTTCCTGAGCCACCTGAACAACCGTCCAACATTGTACCAACAACATAATCTTTAACACAAGCGGATTCTGAATCTTCAGATGAAATTGACGACAGCGACAATGATGCTAACTACCAGCCTAAAAAAATATAGAAAATTTATAAATGTGCTAAATGAAATATCACCCAAGCCGAAACTTTCGAGGAATCCACATAGTACCACAAGAAAGCGAAGATGCGGTGATGGGAAAGTACAGAAAGCAGTTCTTATAACTAGCAGTCCATACAAAATAGAATTGGAACAGATGAAAGAAAGAGGAAAAAAGAATGAAGTAAATAAAAAATTGAACATGCCATCAACCAGCAAATCTGAAGACATAATTGAATCTGATTGGTATTGTTTTCTTTGCAATAAAATTAAAAAAGATAGCATTATCCAATGCATGTTATGTGAAAAATGGGTGCACACAAAATGTGCACGTATAAAAGCCAGCGATAAACAATTTTTCTGTTTAAAGTGCATCGCTTAAAATTTATTGTTAAATTTCTATTACCTATTTGTTAAAAAAATTATATATTATATACTTAAAATTTATTTCTCGTATTTTTTTATAATCTTATTAGTATTTATTTTATTATATTTTTTTTAGTAATTTTGCATCTATTATTTGTTATAAAAATCTATATATTTTATACTTAAAATTTTTTTCTTACATTTTTTATAATTTTGTTAGTATTTTTGTTTTGTTCTCTTAATAAAAATAAAGACTTTTTTTTAAAACTTATTGGTGGTTCATTCTAGGAAACCAGTGGTTCAATTAAGGAAACTAGTTTTCTTAATTGGACCGTTTCCCGATGTTTAGATTTTTTTGATTTCCCAATTAACCAGTTCAATTTTCGTAAAACAAAGTATGTAATCATAAAGGTAATACTACAGGCTTTCGAACACCAGGTACCTTTTTCTGTTATGTTACCTCCTTTCTACGTGGTAAACAAAAATATAGAAAATGGTCCATTCTAGGCAACCCTCCCCTATCATGTAGAGAGTGCACACTGTGAGTTTCGTCATGATGAGTTTGAATGTATGGCGTACGGCGTATGGCGTATATCTATTAAATTTCACTATTTATACAACACCAAGAATCTTCAAAAATATTCTTTAAAATGTTAAAAGAAAAATATTCAGCGGTGTGAAAAATTATATTTTATTAAATGGATTTTGTATGAAACTTATATGCAATAAGAGAAAGTTTTTATGGTCAGTTCTTTGATTTCATATTGATTTAAGAATATTAAAAGCTTGAACTTAGAACTGATTAGCTTTCCATAGATATCATAAAATTTCTTCATATGATATCATGTGTCAAAATTTTCAAAATGTTCTAAGGCTCTTTAAAACATAATTTATCTGCTATTTATTTTTATTTCATACAAAATAAGCATTCTTCACCATACTGCATTAAAAGTTTGTCTATCTTAATATAAAAATATACTATCGTTAG
The DNA here is from genome assembly GCA_963576475.1 of Molanna angustata. Lineage (NCBI taxonomy): Eukaryota > Metazoa > Arthropoda > Insecta > Trichoptera > Molannidae > Molanna > Molanna angustata. The sequence goes on along the minus strand of OY754984.1, from coordinate 17,703,851 downwards.
AAAATAGTAAAATTTATTAAAATTAATTTTCCTGGTAGTAAAATTTAGAATGAATAAAAATGTATATAATTTTATAAATTTCTTATGTATGGAAAAGTTCAGTAATTTGATATCATGTTATAATGTAAAGAGCTTGAACATAGAACTGATTAGCTTTCCATAAATAACAAAAAATTTCTTCATATATCTGATTTATCAAAATATTTCATACAACATAAGCATTCTTCACCATACTGCATTAATTATTTAATGTAAAAATATTCGATCGTTTGAAATTTATATTCCTGGGGGTAAAATTTAGAATGAATAAAATATTTCATACAACATAAGCATTCTTTACCATATTGAGATAATCAATATTTCAAGAAGAATAAATGAACCCTTACTATGGTGTGGAGAGTTTAGTGTTGGCCACAACCCACTCGTTTTTATTAATTCATCGTTTTCGGGTGTCTCGTAAGAGCCGAGTAATCGAAAATACAATCGGAAAAAAATCTCTCATTATTTTCCAATGTAGTTCAGCGCAGAGGAAATGTGAATGACGTCAATATTAATGTTGGACACGAACGTCGCATTTTTGGCATATTATATTATTACACCATTATAAAAATTATTAAAAGTAAAAGAAATATTTTTAGAGGAGTGGTGGCAGAGCGGTTAGCGCACTGGTTTTGTAATTAGTGGTCGCGGACTCGAATCCAGCCATGACCGATTTCGTTCACTTATAGCACAAGAATTAATGTTTGATTTAGGGAATACACCAGGCAATGCTGGCTTTCAACAAGAAGTCGAAGATCATTGAGTCAAAGAACTTATACTTGAAGCTCCGTAAGAGACTTTTAAAAACATATGTGTGTAGCTTACGGATGTATGGCTGTGAGACATGGTGTCTTACCGAAAGAGACAGAAATAGACTAGAGGCTTTCGAGATGTGGAGTTACAGAAGAATACTGGAAATTTCCTGGAGGGATCACATCACGAATGCCGAGGTTCTCAACAGAGTTGAAGAAGGGAGACACCTACTCAAAACCATCTCCGAGAGACGTGCTCGCTGGATTGGTCACATCTTGCGCCACGAGGGTCTCCTACATGACCTAATGGAGGGAATGGTTGAGAGGACAAACCACAGGGGGCGCCCCTGTCGGGAGTATTTGGCCCAGGTGTGCGAGGACATGAACTGCGCCACATATGTTGAGCTGAAGAGGGCTGCAGAAGATCGAGAGAAGTGGAAAGCGAGACGTAGACTTCTTCTGAAAACCAATCCGCAGGATTGAGACTTTTAATAATTAGGGAATGTATCTATATATCTACTTGTTACAAGAACATATTCATCACAAAGACATAGGTATTTTCATACGACACTGATTCCAACCCATTCATTCATTAGCCTTAGCAGTTTCCAAATAAGTACACCTAAAAGAGTCTACACCCATCTTTGATTATATTCGCTATTTAAGCATATAAAAAAGGATATATTTAATATGATATTAGATTTTAACTAATGCTGAATTTTAAAATTTGTGTGACGAACATTTTTTTTGGTCAAAGATATTTTCTTTGGAGTCAAAGCATTCAATTTGATTCCATTGAAGTTGAAAAAAGGCTAGAAACATAAGTACATTTAAAAACGGAATAAAAAAGGAATATAAATACAGATAAAATTTTATTCAATAAATAACTTTACGAAAACTTACAATGACAGAAAACCACTAAAATCACACACATAATATTATATATGTATGTAAAATAATAAACTATTTCAGAATAGTTTCTTAACCTAGTGAAGCAGTTTACGTTTACATCTATATTTAAGAATTTTTTTGTATATTTTTTTGTATTAAAATGTATCTGGATGTATAAATGCAGTAATAAAATGTATTTTACAATAATAATAATAAAATATGACTATTTTTTAATATCTCAATAGAGACGAAGTTGAAATATTAAGGGAGAACCGGGAAATCAAGGCGCCTACAGGGCTTACGACCTGTCATCGGCTGGTATACTTACTCCAAAAAAATATGTAGATATATTTATAGAAATATTTTGGGGTTTTCCATATTTTTAAAAAAATTGGAAATATAGGCAGTTAAAAACAAAAATTTATAAAAAAAAAAGTTTTTTTTAATAAAAAATATTTAATAACTTGAAGGTTTTTTCGTTGACACAGTGCAAGTTCATAATTATAAATTGTAAAAAAAACTTATAAAAAGAAAACACAGTTTGATTCCACATTGAGTATGTTTAATTTGCCTAAGCGCTTTCGCCAGTCACAGCTGGCATCCTCAGAGGCACACTATATACTGACTTAAAACTTATACAAGTAATGGTCAAATGGGTATGAACAGGTAAGCAGGGGAGGGGGGAGGGAAAAATACTATCAGACATATACAGATATTATTAATTATTACATAGATAACAACTAATAGGTAGAAAGTATGGGAAGCCCGTATTAACAATGGTTACAATATAACAATGATTAACAATATAAATACAATGATTAGCAGGCAACTAACAATACAAAGATTATAATAAAGAAATAAATAATAACACGATTGAAATGGTCCTGTGAATCTATGATATATGTACAAAGTAGAAATAAACAAAATTTTTGAACAATAAGTAGCTAGGTATTCAGGTACATACACCCATAACTAATATGTGTCAATACAAAAGGGAGGAAGATTAATAAAAATATTTTTTTTACAATACCTATAATTAATTAATTAAATTTACAAGAATAAGGTACATAAAACTAAGATAGTATATATTATGTAACATACTTTAGGCAAAAAATAAATGTGATAACAAAGAAATATGATAACAAAGAACATCAATACGAGCTCGTATTGATGTGTTTTCTTTACAATTTATAAAAAATATTTGAGAAACTCTCTCACACTGGAAAAAGATTACATACTGTCGATGTCGATGTCTAAGTATTAAGATAAATAAAAGAAATACTCTTGAACGAATCGACAGTTGGAAAATTTTTATAAAAGTATAATTGACTCCCGACAGGGAAAATGTTTCAACGTATATGCAATTTTAAAAATATTCTAATAAAAAAAAAACATTCATTAGAGAAAAATAATAAAAACAATCTTTAAAAAAAGTCGAATGATATGATTTCAAATTGGGTTTTTTAGTTTTATATGTCCTCTCAAACTAACCAAATCCAAATCAATTTTCAGGAAATAGAAATTCGTATATTTTGACAATCATCATTTATGCTGGGTTGGGTCAGTATTTTCTCATACGACTGTATATGTAACAAAAACCATCGCTTCCAGAGCGTTCTGGTCGTTTGTGGCCATTTCCGTAGGTAATATTAATTCGAATTTCGTTGTGAAATGTTCCGGCACTTGGTAAAAAGCGTGATTTGCAATCTGTTTAGAAATGGTCTGGGCTTTTTGCGACTATGAATAACTATTGGCGGAAAACGTTAATGTGCAAACTCATACGGACGTATCGTTCATGTGAAATCGAATTAGATATTTCATCAAACGAATTATTTATCGTGGTGACTTTCATACAATGTGAAGAATGGAATGCCATTTGGGGGTATATATTTTTATTGATTATTTGAAAGGATTATTTATCAGAAGGATATCTTTATCGATTATTTAAAAGGATTATTTTCACATGTCTCCTTGTCTTTAAAGCACTCAATAGCATGGCCCCGGAATATATATCGGAACTTTGTGTTCCATTTTCACCTAACAATAAACAAAGTACGATAAGATCAATGACCCAATCCAATAAAAAACTAGTAGAAACCAATCTCACAAATAAGCCAAAACACCTATATCGATCTTTTGGCGTTTCTGGACCAAAGTCATGGAACAATCTTCCAATGGATATAAGATGTGCCGAAAATATCAATGAATTCAAGAAGAAATTAAAAACTTATCTTTTCCGCAAATCGTATCCAGATTGTCCTTCATCCGTTCAATATTGCCTTACTTAACTTATGCCTATTTACTCTGAATTGACTATTTTTTCATAAATAATTTCATCTGGATTATGTAATATATTTACGTATTTTTTTAGTTTTATTTTTCACCATTCCCAATGTGTTAGCTAACGAACTCATTTTAATTTATTTTTTCGCAAACTGAATGCGCCCTTGAGGTGACCACGGTTGTCAGTAAACGTCGCTTTATAAATTGTCCTGATTATTATATTATTATTATTATTAAATCAGAAGGATTCATGTAGTACCTAAATATTTAAAACATTTACCATTTGAACATCTACTTCCAAATTTGATACTATTGCAAAAGTCAAACAGTTCAAAATTAGATTCTCAATTTAATAAGTGGAATAAAGGATTTAATTAAAGTATTACTTACATGATCAACATTAGTATATTATTATGAACGTAAATACAATTAAATTATTTAAATTATAATCCAGCTGTTAATAATGTTTGGGTTCGGAAAAAATAAAACTACGATAAAGATTTTCGTTAACGAATTTTAAACGAATATTTTTATTATTGCATATGCGCAAACATTGGATTTTTTTCCCTGTCGGGAGTCAAAGATATTATTTAACAGATTTTTAATTATCTCAATAGAGACGATGTTGGAATATTTACTGTAGGAGAACCGGGAAATCATGGCACCTACAGGGCTTACGACCTGTCATCGGTTGGTTTACGTGATCACTTTAGAGAATTGTTTTTACAAAAAAACAATTCTCTCAATAGATGGCGTTACAACAAAAATAAAATAAAAAAAAGAATGTTTTTCATAATTTCACACATAGATGGCTGTAGTAAAAAATCCTTATTTTCAAGCGAAAAGAATTTTAGTATTGCAATATATAGATTTTTTAAACGTCAATATTCGGGAATCAGTAGGGTTGTTAGGTAGTATAGAGACCTCCTCAGAGCCTAATCCTTTGATGTGTTAAGTGTCTGGATAGGTGAATTATTCCCAATTGAAAGCTTGATGATGCATTTGTTGAATTTAATTTTGTTCTATTTAAAAATTTATAAACTCAATAAATAATTCTATATGTTTTAAAAAAAATTCTGTCTCAAATCAAACCTTTAATTTGAATTGATTAGAGTAGGTTAAACATTAAGGTCCTTACTTACTATTTAAAATACGAGTTAAATCCGATGCTAAGTCAGTTTCGGCAATACAATAAACTGGATTAGTATCAGTTTAAGGGGGGGACTGCTGCCAACGTACCTATTTTTTCAATTTGAATTTGCGCCATTACATACTACAAAACGAATCATTTTGAAAAAAATAACCTAGTTAGTTTGGATATTAATAAATAAAAATATACTTTAATTTTCTAATTATGTTCTGTATATATTCTTGTAGGAAAATAATAAGCATACCCCAATTTTTGACATTCATCTTAAATTTATAAAAAACTATAAGGTATAAAGCATTATATTTTTTATAAATTAAAGAAGATCAAAATATCTGGAAAAATACGATGTAACGTTACATTAATGCATGAGGTTAAGTTAATAAACCAAAAAAACTTATGTTTCGCAATGGCGCTGAACAGAAAATAAATGTTTTTTAGGTTTATTTTCTAAACCTGAAGCATTAATGCAACGTCACATCGTATTTTTCTAGATATTTTTGTCTTCTTTAATTTAAAAAAAAATATGTTGAACTCCGCCTAATATTTTATTAAAAATATAAGATAAATAAACGTTAAAAATCGGGGTATGCCATAATTTTTCTACAAGAATTTATACAGAACATTATCAAAAAGTAAAGATATCTTTTTCTTTATGAATACCCAAACTATCTAAATTATTTTTTTCAAAACGATTTGATAAGAAATAATGATGGTATATCAAATTGAAAAATAGGTACGTTAGCAGCAGTCCCCCCCTAAACACAATTTGCAAATAGTAAATAAGGCCCTATATGTCTTACTTACATATTACATTTCGTTAATAGCTTACTAAACGCGCAACTAGATAAGCACGACTAAAGTACTTAAGATCGGTATTAAAAATATTATTTATAAACGTATGTATACTAAGATATGACATACTAGTTCACTAAATTGTTTGAGAACATTCTCATTTTTTTATATGGCCGCATTGGCTTCACAGATGTCAAAAAATAGAAAAATTCATGCAATATTTGGATAGCTGCAATCGAAAAATGAAAACGAACACCGCGTTGTGTCGTGTTGAGTCAAATGAAACACGATTGCGATGAAGAATAACAAGGAAAATCGTTATAAGTATTAAATTTTCTGTCAATCTCAAATATGCGTCGGAACATATTATGTGAAAGATCCGCCATTTTGAAATATTTGGTATGACGTGTTAGTCAAGCGTTAGTTCTAACAACCTCTCGACCTGTCCTAACTTGACATATACGAAATTAAGGCGTAATAAAAATAGTCACGGTTTATAAATAAACTATTTAGTTAATCACGTTCTATTACCAGGTACTATATATAGTTTACGTTTATAAGTAAGACGGTAAGTGTTTAGGTTATTTGTATCTATGTGTTGGTCTTTAGAGAATTTGGTAAATGTAACCCAAACATTACATGTACAAGTCATGTCTCGTCTTTGTGAGGTTGTTGTGCTAGTGGCAAAATCGTCAGACACAATAAACAAAACATAAAGTTGCTTCTGTATCACCCATAGTCCGGACAATTAATACAACCCACATACATGTTCGTTAACCAAAACACCCGAAATCCTTTGTCGACAAGACCTCCAAACCACCCTATCCAGGTGTTATCTTGAAGGTGTTCGAACGAATGTTTATTAGTTTCCACAAACATTGACATCGAATAAAGTGACGCGTGAATCAGACAAATATTTGCGAATTTAAATGTTGAATTAAGTAGCTCAGTTAATCCTGTTTTTGATTTCTGAGAAACAATTTTTCAGTCTGAATTTGTCTGAATTTCTTCTTCTACTTCTGGTGCCCAGTCAGGAACCCCCGATGTTGGCGATCACTCTGGCTGACCTCTCTCTGTGCTGTGCTACCCGGATTATCAGCTACACTGTTCCGAAGCCGTTCATACCCATAATCTTACGCAACCAGGACACCTGTCTCCTTCCAGTCCCTCGCCGACCTTCTCTCTTGCCTTCCAGTATGAAAATCATAAGTACTTACTTTCGTATCTGGAACACCATCACATTCGTAGCCATATTCGGCCACTCGGATTCCACTAGTGTTTGCTACCTCTGTGCATGCATGTCGCTCCTATCATAGAACATTGTCCTGTCTTCATTGAGAGGAAGACATCTGCGAGTGTGGCGCCAGACAGGACAATGAAATTAGATGCCTCAAGTTCCCGGTTCTTCAATAATATCCCAACTTACTCTCTATTGAGATGTGTTATTGTCAGTAAAAACATCATTTGTCTCCCGACAGGGAAAAAATCCAATGTTTGCGTATATGCAATTAAAAAATATATTCGATTTTATATCTATGACACTCGAACAGAGCATTTTTTTTAAATAGACCCATCTGTAACTGAAATTCCGTCCGTCTATTTGAGATAGAGAAAAACTGAATTAACGAGAAAAGATTTATGACTTTGAAGCGCGAGACGGAGAGGCGTAATGTAACACTAAAGCAGCCCATTCACGATCGAGCCATTCGGCGTCTCTCCATATGGACCGGCGCCATTTGGAGCATTGTAAAATTTTCATCACACTCACGGGCGCGCCATCGAGCCATCAAAATTAGTATACGCAAGTGGTCGGCGCTTTCGCATTAATAAGTTCTATTTTTTTTAATTTTCAAGTAAAAATGAGTTATAATTCTGATGATGAGTTTTATACAACTGCTATATAGCGGTTAGTTTATACATAAAAAGAAAAAAACAAAGAGAAAATAATGTATTTTCGCATTCACGAGAGTGTCAAACAGCTCGGCGCGATTTCACACTCACGAGCATGCCGCACCGGCAGGACGCGCCACGCGGTTGGTCGCGGTACTACAGAGTTTCGATCGTTTGGAATTTCATTTTGGTGTGTCAGGCGCGACATTCACGAGCGCATTTTGTGATAGCAAGCCATTTGGAAGGATGGCACGATCGTGAATGGGGGCCTTAACGGAAGTAGGTAATTTACAAAAATTGAAATCAATTCGGCCGACGCATTCAATGGAATGAAAAATAAATTATTTCCATGCCGCCCGAGATTAAGTAGCTCCGAATGTTCTGGAAATAAACGTCGTAAAGCCTCTGAAATGGAAACAGAATCGACATAGTACCTATGTAGTCGCTTAATTATCTTACGGGGGTTTAACCATCCGGTGTATATCAGGTGGGTATAACTAAATATCCCCCTCCCCGAATGAAATGAGATACGAATAAGTGTATCTACTCGTTGTCCACCACCACCCTCAAAAAAGATTGCATATAATTAGTTCAATGATAAATGATAAGTCCTGTGAGTTATACAGTCTTAGGTCCGAATGCAGACTCCTACCTTTATACTAAATTCTAAATGCTAACCATGTTTTCATTGCACAGTCGCTCACTTAAGTTAGGAGATCACGTAGCTTCCTAACCGGAGGATGCTACCACGTTTTTGTGTGAGAATTGCATTGCAGAGACATATATTATCTAAATAGGTACTTACGCATGCGCGTCGGCGTAAAGTAACATTTGCGAACTTCAGAAAAATCGTGACATCGAGCTGTCAGTGTGAGCTTCCAGCGAATTTTCTGTTTGGTATTTGATTTGATAAAATTACCAAATACATATTCAATGAAGCCGATAAAATCATTTTTCACCGAAAAAATCTCGTATTTTAGTACTAAACCACTCGTAAGGTTCCTCGCTATCAACCTTACTTTTTGACAATTCGCAAATGTTAGTTTACGCCGACGCACATGCGCAAGTATTTTGATATGTCTCTGCAATGCAATTATCATACAAAAACTTCGTAGCATCCTCCAGTTAGGAAGCCACGTGACCTCCTAACTTTAGTGAGCGACTGTGCAATGAAAACATGGTTAGTATTTAGAATTTAGTATTTAGGAAGGACTCTGCATTCGAACCTTAGTTTCACTTAAAGATCTAGTATTTATTTTTATTGACAAACTTTTAATAACTCAATAGATACGTAGTTGGGATATTATAGAAGAACCAGGAACTCAAGGCACCTACAGGGCTCACGTCCTGTCATAGGTATGTGATCACTTTATGCGCTTGTTCACCAATTATGCCTTGTTCTATATGTTTGAATAATGCGAAAATATTCATTTGAAAATAATGCATTATTACTATTGTCATCTATGAAGTAACGAAGAAACCTTTTTAAGGACTATTGCTTTCATTGTTTACAATTAAATCAATTTCTAAATAGATAATATAACAAATAAATTGGGTTGGTTTGCACCATCTCACTAGGCTATGACTGTTCCGAGGTGGCAAAGTAGATTAATAAATAGTTTGTTTTAATATACAGATTTGTAATTTATTTTTAACGTAGTCAAATATATAACTTCTTGCGCGGTTCCAGTCGACTGTTTTTTTTTTCATTCAGTCGTATACTGTATAAAAGTACTATCTTTATCCTTTATCTAGTTCTTTGGCACGTTTTAGCGTACTCCTCCGATGGAGGGAGATAAAATCAAATGATGATTGCTTGTATCGTTGGTGGAAAGTGTCGTTCAACTCTTGTGAAACTCGAATGAGAATTTAATTCAATTCCAAAAGTGATATTGTGAATTTAATAGGATTAACTTTGTTATTATCACAGTAGAAGAACTATTGTGATGATCCAATTCATATATTACGTAAATATTAACCAGGTAGGTGAATGTATTGGCATTATCGAAGCAATTGAAATGGCTAAACAATTTAAATTTAAGAAAACGTTGATTCTTTCTGATTCCCTAAGCTCTATACAATCAATTTCACTAAATCCTTTTGATTCCCCTGCCAATTGGCTGTCATTGCATATTAAAAATATTATTTTTGATATGAAAAAAAAAGATCTCGAAATAGCTATTGCCTGGATTCCAGGTCACCGTGGCATTATTGGTAATGAGAGAGCTGATAATTTAGCTAGATTTGCTATTTCATCGGGTGATCCTCACAGATACAAATTAAATTTGATTCATGACATCCTTCCTCTTGTTCATTCTTATATGTTGAATGAATGGAATACACACTATAATTTATCTTCAATTTCAAAAGGTTCAAGATATGCATCGATTCAAAAATTTTTCCCCATCAAACCATGGTTTTCCAAATTTCGTTGTAGCAGACATGAATCTTCCGTCATATGCCGATTGAGATTCGGACACTGCTGTTCCCCTTCTCACCTAGCAAGGTTGGGTATTAACAACTCATCTCTTTGTCAATGTGGCCAAGAAGAAGGCAGCTTGGATCACATATTTTTCAATTGTCCTACATCTAAGTTCCCAATATCTTTAACACATCTGATTTAATTTAAAATATTTCCTCCTCATAATATCACCTCCTTACTCAGCCTTAATAAATTTCAAGTACTTAATGTTCTTACAAAATTTATCAGACAGAATAACGTCAAATTGTGATTTCATTTTCTACTTCCCATTTAAAAACAAAACTTTTTTCACAACTTTTTAAATTTTTAATTTCAGTATTAATTATCAATATTTTTTTTTTTGGTTTCCCACATATTTTATAATTTGTTGTTTATTTTATTGTAATTAACAAATGCACGATTTTGTAACAAACTTGACTCTGGCCAATGTTCCTTCATTTGAGGTTACAAGTGCCATTTAAATAAATAAATAAATTAACCAGGTAATAATTGACTCGGTAAAAATAAAAAGCGATCATACGAATTGGATTTTAAAAGATGTGAACATACGAAGTCAAAATATAATGTCCCTTCATATTTGAGAGAATAAATCCCTTCATAGCTTATCATGGACTCCCTCTTCGATCTAGAGAAGACATAACTCTTACCATCCCACCTCATGTTATTGCTGAATATTATTCATCTTCCTTTACAATTCATGCTGCCCGGTTATAGAGCAATTTAGCATTAGACATTAGAACTGCCAAATCACTTTCAACCTTCAAATCTCACCATAAACGCTCACTCTTCCTATTTTTTCTTTAACCAACATACATCTGATCCCAAAGACCTCCGATCGATTTCGATCGCTCCTCATCCTCTAAGTTTCCTTTCGTTATGTTTTTGGTAAAATGTAATTATATTTGTGTAAGTTTTTAACATAACTGTCATGTTGAATATAATGCCGAAACTTACATTCATCAATTGTTCTTTTTTTTTTAAATGAATATGTACTTGATCAACAAGTATATTAATATACATCTAACCCAAGTTTCTTAAAATCCTTGTACTATAGGTGAACGAAATCTGCCTAGCGCTAACCGCTCTGCCATCGACCCATCTAGTTTTTTATTTTCTCAGATTGTTGACCAGAAGAAATTGCTTCCGGGCAAAAAGTCCGCCATATATTCAATGCAATATTTTATGATTGTACAAAAAGTGTTACATAAATAAATACATATTTATTTTGGATGCATGAATGAAATGAGACAAAAAATATGTGTTAATAATAATAATAATAAAACGCTGTATATTGATACAGGATAACTCCAAGGGCGCTGTAGCTTATTTGTTGGTTCTACGAAACAAGGCAGTCTTAAGAAGTCTATCGAAGCTGTAAATGATCTCCACGAATGAGCTCCACGCGTGTCAAGGGGCAAAATGTAAGGCATATGTAGGTAAATTGCGTGATTATATGCGTGCGTGATATATTATGGATACAATTAAACATTGCAATGGTAAATGAAATGTAAACGATTATTTTTTTATTTCAAACGATGTAATATTTACCTATAACCTTTAGAAAAATGAGAAAAATAATAGTTGGAAAATACATGGTGGTGGCAGAGCGGTTAGCTCACTGGATTAGTTATCCAGTGGTCGCGAGTTCAAATCCTGCCACGACCGATTTCCTTCACCTGTATCATAATCATTTATGCTTAGTTTAGTGAATCTATGAGCATGCAAAATACGAGTACGCTCGTTAGAAGGACGTATTATTTATTTAAGTATGGAAAAAAATAACTATGGATTGCATCAAGAATAGAGTTTTTTTCAATAGGAATCTGGGTTTTCTATGAATATATTTTTATACGATGTAAATATTTTATTGTTGGTACATAATTTCTTTTACGTCTTATCATTCCTTTCATTTTATTTATATTTGAATTCCTTTCATTTTATTTATATTTGAATTATCTTGTACATACAATTTGTACACTGGCGGGCTTATTGCCTAATGGCAATTTCTTCCAACCATTCCATCGTAGATCAAATTAGATTTTTTTAAGACTCATATTGATTTTTTTTTTGTAACTTATCAAATAAATATTTAGTCTGGGTTGTTTTAACAAAAGTATCAGTAATAGTATAGTTAAAATACTTTGATTTCATAAAATTGTTCAAAATTGCATCGTTTGACGGCATTATATTTCAACGAAATAACCAAAGCTTTTGGACAATTTCATGAAATCTAAGTATTTTAACTATACTTTTACTTTAATCTTTGTTCGAGAAATAGAGTCTTAATAATCAATAAAAAAACATTAAAAAAGAAATGATCACAGAATTCCACACAAGAAAGACAAGAACATAAATAATGGAAACCATAATTTTCTTACTCTCTCATATTTTTATTTTATACTATGGACTGATATATAATTATACTTATCTCTTTATAAAATAAATTCAACAAAATATAAATATACTTTTATCATGAAAAGTTACGTAGTAAATTTTCATGTACCGCGTTAATAAATTCGTTAATTGCTATTCGGTACTTTGCTTGATTTCACCTTTATCACTAAACACCTCACCGCAAGTGATTGCATCCTAATGTACCTTCATATATAACCAGACCCAAAGAGAATTAAGGTTTAATAGTGTGATAACACAGGGAGCCTTAATTCTATCGTGTATGTTCATGAATTTCAGTAATTAATGCAATACATTACTGAGAAGTTGAATGTGCCAAGATGAATGAATTAATTAGACAAGCATGCTCACACTACGGTCGCGTCGGATTTATATACCTAATTTATGTTACAAGATTATCACAGCTACAAAGGTGTGTCTTGATATAATTATTATTAAATGGAATTCGACGCTAAAGGAATAAAATCTATAAATTGAATGTTTTTCAAGTTTTATTCAAATTTTTTAAAAGAATAAATAAATGAATCTCATGCAATCAACTTATTTATCTCAAAAGGACTAGTTGATAATTTACAATTCGACTAATGTATTCTAAAAATAAAAATATATATTGAGATCAAACAAATCCAATTCAGTATAAAAACAAAAGTACTGAATTGCATTTGTTTAAATTCCTTGTAAGAGTCCTATATACAATAGTTGTTCGCGCCATTTATATACTTTAATTGTCATAAAATAAAATAAAATGCACTGTATTCGATGAATTTGATGTCTTTGTGTATCGCCAGAAGAAGTAATGCACTAAGCCAATGGCCATTGGCAATCAAGAGGCTTCTTCTGGGATTCATCGTCTCCATCTGCACTCATCACCGCTTCAACTACCGCTTTATAAAATAAACCGCCTACTTACAACATATTGCAAATATTCACGCCTGTGTGTCGGCAACGTTATATTCTCTTTGTTGGCAACACTAAAAACTTCGTCTTCCCGCTTGTCATTCGCAGAGTACGGATCCATATTTTTTGTTCGTGTCTGTGTGACCGCCGCTTTTCGCCGATAAATTAAAAAACCCGCTTACTTTCAACCGCTACTTTTCACCGCATTATCTTCGCTTTCTTCATCGCTATTTTGTACAATAACATCGCAGATTCAACAGTTTTTACCCGCTACATCAATAATAAAACGCCCGTTATCACTGCAGGAGAAGAGTGTCCTCTGCCCAAGGATCTGCCGGCCAATTAAAAGGTAAGTGCATTGTTTCCTTTTGGCTTGTATACGAGGTATCATGTTTATTGAATTGCAGTGCATAAAAATCGCTTATAAATTCAAATTTTCCAATAACAAATATGTCAATGTTACAATGAACCAGCAAACCCCCGCTACACCAATAGTTGACATCGATAATAATTTATCCTTGTTATATAGCTTTATACAATACTTTTTTTGTGACGTGACTGACCTCAGATTTCAAGGAATTCTGTGAAAGTTTCATGGAAAAGTCGTTTAATTGAATCTCTGTCTGACTGAGGTTGGTTGGTTACCTTCAATGGTTTTTGGTCGTTTTGCTGCACTTAGCTGCCTGCTTCAATATTAAACAAATTCGTTTTAGCAATTATCCGGATTGAGAGTCGTAGAATACGATATTTGCATGGGAGATTTTGAAACTTGTAAGTAACGCCTCGATAGCCGCAATATATATAGCGTTTGAATTATCTTTGATCGACGCGGATGCAACGCAATACAATATTAACGTGTGATTCTTTTATTGAACAACGCCTTGATAAATGCAATTTGTATAGCTTTTTAAATTTTTCATCCAACGTTATAAGTAAATATTATATTTTCTATAATAATGGAAAATTTGAAGATTTGAGTTATTAATTGAATTGTAGAAATGTGAATACAAACTACTATTTTTACTTCACCATTTAAAAACTAGTTGCATGTAACACATGAGATCCAACTGTCGACAGCGATAGTATGTATAGTTGAAGAATAAGTACCAAACCCATAAATACAAATTATTTATTATTTTATGATATTTAGTTTTCTATACAACACATGTACCTAGGTAGTCAAGATAGGATAGTATGGAGGTCAGTCTTTTTTTCCTACCCGGAATATGAAAACAGCATGATGGTATATTGTATGTTTAGAGATGAAGTATCAAACTATTAAGTCTTCTTTGATATTGTGTATAGGTGACTACCATACAAATTGTATGAAGCGATGTCGTCACTAAATTCAATTTTTATAAAAATTGTTAAAAAAAATTTGAGATGTACTGCAACAATGTTAATATTTTTTATATAAAATTAAATTATCTAGTTGGGGTGTTTCGGCTTTTTTCGATATTTTAAAAAAAAAATGGAAATATAGGCAGTTAAACTCATAAATTTATCATAAAAAAATACTTTTCTTAATAAAAAATGTTTGAGAAACCCTGGAATTTTTTTGAAAAAAATCATTTGAGATTTTGTATTTGTCTATGTTTATACCAATTTTCAGCGTTCTAGCTTTTATGGTTTCTGAGTTATAGGGAAAAATAAAATAAAAATTCAAAAGTTGATAACCCCTGACTGAAAAAAAAATTCAAAACTCCGAGTATAAAAGTTTTGTAGGCCTGTAACTGTTTATATATTCTGAAATTTTAGGCTCTGTAAATTGAGCGGATCAAAAGTTATAAGGGGGGGACGGACACACACACACACAGACATACACACACACAGACACACACACACAGACACACACACACACACACAGACACACGAAATGTTCTACTCCGAATTCTGAGTAAATCCGTGTATGGAACATATATGCTGCGAAGCCTCTAAGTTGGTGTTTTTTGACTTCAAAGTTGGAAAAGCCGTGAAAAAAGTATACCTCTTCATACAATTCTCGCGTATTCTGGCTTGATACATTGTCGATATGTTAAGAGAACAAAGTTCTCCTGAACAAATCGACAGTTGGATAAAACAATATCTTCATTATGTTAATGATAACTACAATTTTGTATTGTATTCGTTCTTAGGTAACTAACAGGTTTCATGTCAAATATTGATTAAACACGCACCCAATAACAAGTTGCCACATTTTAAAAACTTCGTTTCATAGATCCAGACTGAAAACACAATCACAAACTATGTTTCCACCGAGAATCGAATCCGGGACCTTTCGCTCGGAAGTCAGATTTAAAATCAACTAAGCCAAATATAACCTCCATTGTGTACCAAATAGTCGTTTATTAATTGTTTTGAATTATTCTTTTAAAGAGTGAGTATTTTTGTTTATAGTCAATATCAAGTTTAAAATTAGAATTATTTTTATTTGACTTAACTTGAGAAATTGAAAAGGTGTAAAAAAATCGAGAGACTACGAGTACAGCAAAGGAGACCTAATGAATAAACAATTAAGAGGACATATAAACTGAAAATTCGGGTTTTGAAATTGATTTTCTCGTGTGATATGTATGTTTCTAAAAAATTACGATAAGTAATTTTTAACATTTTTTGAGTGAATAAAACCGTTACAAAAATTTATAATACCCTTAACAAAATATTAAAATATCCTTTCTTATTTTTTTTTAAATTACTCCATTAATTGTTTTGTTTTTAAATCATATCATAGAGAAGAATTTTTTTATTTAAGGAATGCATAAAATCAAAATAAATGTTCAACATGTATTTTTAATTTTATGTATGATTTTTTCTGGAAATGATAGATTCAACAAATTTTACCCTAATATTACATAATAATATAGAGAATTTGGCGGTTTTCATATGTTTATCATATTTTTTGTCACTTAAAATAAATTCGATATAATTATAGTGCTTCCAATCTTTTCTATTATTGTTTTCGAGTGTCCCGTAAGAGCCGGGTAATCGAAAATACAACAGGCAACAATTATAACATCTCACATAGTTCAGCAATGAGGTTCACCACCCATTCTGAATATAGTGCCTTTTGAGGTGAAACGAGACTGGTGTGTGGGTATACATAGATATGTTGTGCTCCCTTTTATAAGGCAATGCACACCCGCACACCTTTCGCTGGTTACCCCACATTGTGGGATATGCCGTGATGGTATTAATGAATGAATAAAATAAATTCGATGCAAATTGTAAATTGATTAGATTGATAATGTTCGACCTTTTACCCGTTTTAACGCTTTTTTCGATATTTTTTTTCATAATTTATTTAACTTGGCTCTTAACATTATGTTCAAAGATGAAATTTGGGTTTATATTAATCTGTTTTCTTTTTTTTTAGTGTCTTATAATCCCCCTTTTCTGCGTTACGTTAGCGAGTAATTGAATTTTTCTTTATCTTTTAGAAAATATTCATTATCACGTCGTTTCGCTTAAACTTCAGAAATAAATTGTTGCATAAATTTCCTCCAAAATGCGCAGAGATGAGCAGATATTGGACATATCCCTGGATAGTCTTATTTTCGCTCATTATATCTGACTTAAATATTTTATTTATTTATTTTTAATAACACCATATTAACAATGACAACAACAAGTAGATTACTGCTGCCCAACTAGGAAATCCTGTTCTAGGGCAATTTTTAATGGCAATTATGAAGCAGGTGATAATTCCTGTTCCACATTGAATAGGCACACAATCTCAGTATTATGCACTCACAATCACCACCTCAACAAAAAACATAGGAAGTACAGCTCACACAAAATAGATCAACCAGCTCCTAATTTCCGCTATAGTACCTGTCATCAATCCAATCTCTGACGCAATTTTTCATTTCAGAACCATAGAAAAAAGACTAGTTATGTAACTACCATGGTGAAGTTGATACGAATCAAAGAACATCGCAAACATAATACGCCATAGTTATAAGTGTTATTAATAATATTCATTGAATTTATTTGTGTAAATGTCCCTGTAACCTGTGCTTATGGTAAGTTTATTAATTGTTCTGAATGGTGATTTTGTTCAATTGATCACTTTGAAATCGGTCATGTAAAATAGCTTATACGTGGTTTCGTGGTTTAAAAAAAGTGAATTTATATAATTTTATGCATTAAGTAAACATACCTATACCTTTACATTACATATTTTTAAACACAAATGTATTCTGGGAAATGAATGCAATACGCCGACGCAGAAGTCAAAAGATTTACAAACAATGTCATATCGCTTGGCACACATACCTACACCAATTTCCACAGCATTAATTTTAAATTTTATGAAAATACGGGAGTGATTGTTAATACAGACGGTCTTAAATTTAGACCAATCTTTCACATCCCTATTAATGGGTAACTACTTGGAGAAAAATATGCTTTTAAAGCATATTTTAAGTTTATCTTCAAAAATTTAGTAAAAAAATTTCGCATGACAAATAGTCTTGTTAATCTTTATGTTATATTGCTATTCCTTTCGCTTTAAAACAAAACAATAAACCTTTTTAAATACTTTTTTTTGTTTGATCACAATTTTTTTGCTGAATGTCCAACAAATTTATTGGCTAAATTAAAAAAGTGAATTTTAATTCCACTTTTCTTTTGAGACATATTTTAGTTTGTTTTTAGATCCAACTCATGTAGTAAAAATCCTTATTTTCAAGCGAAAAGAATTTCAGTATTGCAATATATAGAACTTTCAAAAATTGAATTGATAGGGGTCTCATTAAAAAGGTATAATTGGTGAACGTTGCGCAAGCGTATAAAGAGATCACGTAAACCAGTCGATGGCAGGTCGTAAGCCCTGTAGGTGCCTTGATTTCCCGGTTCTCCTACAGTAAATATTCCAACTTCGTCTCTATTGAGATAATTAAAAATCTGTTAAAAAAACTGATATTTAAATATAAGACATTATTCATTGTCCTTCCTCTGCGAATAGGTATATACCTTTCGTCTTAATAGTAAGAAAGTACCAGCTGGTCTTTTGTTTTCCCTGAGTCTATGTACTATAATAAGCGTCATTGCTTTAGATTCTTATCAAAAGGGATAATAATTAAGACTTTTCATTATTTGTCAGAGTGTCTGTGACATTTCTCCGGAAATTTTTATATTATTTTATATTCGTTCGAGTCGGTGAAAGAGAAAAAAAAAGTTTATTACGACAAAAGAATTAAGGGGCAGTGCAAGAAAAAACATATTTTTTTGATTATCATCTCGACGTGGCTAAAATGTCTTCGTTTTTTTTTTGTTTCAACCGACTCCTTTCTTTTCATTTCGATATGATTTAAACAAAATGCGACCGGGAGATGTGTCCTTGTCGCGCAAACGGAGGTGATTAACCGCGCCAGTGGCGTTAAGCGAACACGTGCGAATATGCACAGCTGGATTATTTTTTTTTTGTTAAGATTTCTCGGAAGACCACCCGAGAGATGGAAGGGGAACTGAACATCCTCCTCCCAGGAAAGGACACCTTCACAAAAAATTCAAACGAAATAACCCGAGATGAGGATGATGAAGAAGAAGTTTAACGAAAAAGGGACATTAATTCAATATTAAAATACAGTTCTTCCCCCACCACCATCAGCTTCAGTCATTAAAATGTAATTAAAATTAGAAAATTGTATTAGGTAAATTGATAGAATTTTAAATGATGAATGCGTAGGTAAAAACATTTTATTTTGGTTGACCATCGGTAATTTTTAAATATCATTAATTAACTTTAATACAATATCAATCTTGCTATAGTTCTTTATCCAATTCAATTTATTCAAAATTCAAACATGAAGAGAATTCCCTTGTTTTAATTTATTTTTGGTAAAATCAATATTTTTTATTTTAACGCTGAATTATTTTTCACAATGAAATACACTCGATCAATGTAAATATGTAGATCAATTTATTTTATATAGTATCAATTATTAGAATAAATGTAATTTTGTTTATTAAAGCTTTGTCTTTCTTTAGAGAATCCCAACAACAAGTCTAATATTTAATATTTGATTTTAATTACTGAATTATCAGTTTTCTAATAATTATTTTAATTATTATTTGGTCTCATTCAAATTTATAACGAGATAGAACCCCCTGAGAGCCATTTTAACATCATTTATGGTAACAGAGTCATTTGTAATTCTATCTCTGAGCTACTGGTGAACGTCGATGACGATGGAATTGGAACCTGTAATAGGTCAGGCTCTCCAAAACCACTGGCATCGTCGCAAATAACTTCCCCCACAACGGCCCCTTGCAAAACTCTGAAAGCACACATAAGAGTCCGGAGAACTCTAACCCCCACTTTCACCAAGGTTCCTAAGCGCTAAAATCAATTTTTTGATGCACTCAGCGTAAAATTTCATTTCACCAAACAATCTTACTACCGTCAAGTGACGCCGGCGACTCAACTCTTAAGTGACGGTCTATTGTGGATCAACTCATTCATCAACGTATTTTGTAACTAAAAATATTACATTTTAGGATTTTTTGTTATATTTTATATTATATTTGATTTCTATATTATCCAGGTATATTATATTATCACGAAAGACTGGGTTTTAGAAAATAGTTGAATTAGCCAATAAAATGGACAGGAGCGCTTACCCAGGGCGAAATGAACAAAATAATTTATTCATGATGTCAAAACATTGCTTTTTGTATTTGTTAAATAAAATTGAATTTCATTTAAAACAGCATAATTGATGTCAACGAAAACAATAATGGCGATATGCACAATGACACAGGTAGCAGGGGTAGAATAGCAGGTATGCGATATGTTTGTAAACATGGTATCAGGTATACAGCGCTCACGGCCATTCACGACACTAATGCGAATATACCTACTGATGAGATCAAAGTATTACTATTTTTCAAACAATTTCAAAAACTAGTAAAAATTGTGAAATACACACTGTATTAATATTTGATTGTTATTTTAATAAAGGAAACAAGATAAATTATGTGTTCTTGATTTTTAAATATTTCTATATAATTTAACTTGAGTTCGTATTCCTGTACACCGGAAATTTAAGGAGAGTTGAGCCTAGGGCTCAATTAAGAATGTGGGTTTTTAGTTGGTGAAATACAAATTCACTGAGTGATGCACTCAAGGATTTGAGCTCCGAGCAGGTAGTTAGTTGATGATCCATTTGATGTTCCTTGGTGAACACGGCCATAAAACCTTGCAAACACTGCACTTAAGGTGCAAAATAGAGCTTGCACTTAAGGTGCAAAATAAAGTTGTGGGGAAAAAACTGGCTCACAATTTTTTTTTCAATGTAACAAATAACATTTAATGATTCGCCGGATATTTTGTGGTAGTTAATATTAACCATATTTGAATTATAAATAAGCTATAAACCACTCGTTTTTTGAGTCACTTCGCGACATGTTTCGGAAGCGCTGTCCTTCCATCGACCGGCGTGTCGAGACTAACATGTTGAATTTGTGTGTATCTGTCTGTGAAGCGAAGGAGGTGGCGGTTGAGGGTTGTTTGGGCTAGTGGGGGGGGGAGGGGAGTATTGCGTAGTGTTTTTGTTTTTGATGGGGAATATATTAAGTATTGGAGAAGTGTTATGAAAGGCATGATTATTTATAAGTTTTATGCCTGAATTTATGTGTTTATGTATTTCGAGTGATTCGTAGTTGTTAAGTCGGTATCCTTTATGTTATGTTTCGTGTAATAGTTTTAGTTTTTGGTTATTGAATGAGTGGTTAGTTTGGATTATGTGGTTAGCAAATTTTGAGAAATTATTGTTGTTTAAGCATTTTCTGTGTTCGTTTATTCTTATATTTAGGTTGCGTGAGGTCTGTCCTATGAAGTGTTCGTTACAGTCACCACATGTTATTCTATAAACTCCACTTTTTTCTTTGAATTTTTTTTTAGTTTTAGAATTTGATAATGATCTACTGATGTTGTTATTGGTATAAAATGCAGCTTTGATGTTAGTTGGGCGAGTATTTTTTATTTTTATAGAAATAGGTCCTGTGTATAGAATTTTTCTCCATTTTTGTTCTGTATTTAGGGTGTTGTTGTTGAATGGATATATGTATTGGTCAGTTGTTTTTTGTTTTTGTTTTTTGTCGAGTATGCTGTCTATTATTTTGTTATTGTAGCCGTTATTAAATGCAATTTGTTTGATGATATGTAGTTCGCGTTGGAAGTTGTTTTGTGTCATAGGTATATTTATGAGTCTGTTTATCATGGAATGGAAGCTAGCAAGTTTGTGGGAGATGGGGTGGGACGAGGATTTAGGTATGACAGTGTCTGTACAACAGTACAACAACATGTTAGTCTCGACACGGCGGTCGATGGAAGGACAGCGCTTCCGAAACATGTCGCGGTGACTCAAAAAACAAGTGGTTTATAGCTAATTTATAATTGAAATATTGATCGTGTTAATAAAGTGTACAAGAAGATATATCTTTTACTTGAATATAAAATATCAGAGTTTCACCCCAAGTACAAGATACTGTACAAAGACACTGTAATATATAAACACAAGCACTCAAAAAAACAGTTGAGAAAAAATATGAGTGACTTAAAGCAGCAAAATAATGCAATTGCACGGTTTTTGCTATTATAGCGGTCTTTCACCTAAAGTAGCTCGTAATATCGCACTCGGAAACACTTTGCGACGCCTCTGTCATATCGCTGAATATAATGTCCGTTATTTGTTTACAAGTTACGTTGCGAAAAAATAACGTTAAAAATCTGGTGGTCGCTTTCTGCGTTTACTTCGTTTAGGGGGGGGGGGTGTTCTGTTATCAATAGCCGGTATAATAATAATCCTTTGAATGGACACTGAGATAGAGAGAGAGAGAAAGAAATAATATTTTTTATTTCAGTCTTTGATGACAATGCCGTACGCTTATTGTTATTCGCGGTATCGAAAAACAATAGTAATAATAATTTTCGACAGTTTATTATTTAAAGAAAAATAAGGCATTTTATAAACAGATTGAACTTTGTTGAATTGCTAGTACCTTCTTTTTTCAGTGTATCATCTTTTATTTGTTGTTTGTTTGGGTTTAGAAATCGCAAGATAAAGGAGGATTTTATGAAGACGTTAAAAATAATGTCATTAAGTAGTTTGTTGATGTAAAGATAATAAACCATGAACGATACACATACGTTTATAAATCATAATTTAACATCTTGATACATAGGTACATGAAATATAAATCATAACTTAACGTCTTTAGATGTAGGTACATGAAATATAAATCATAATTTAATCTTGGTACTTAATAGGTACATGAAATATAAATCATAAGTTAACATCTTTAGATGTATGTAGATACATGATATATAAATCATAATTGAATCTTGGTACTTAGGTACATGAAATATAAATCATAATTGAATCTCGATAATTAGGTACATGAAATATAAATCATAAGTTAACATCTTTAGATGTATGTAGGTACATGATATATAAATCATAATTGAATCTCGATACTTAGGTACATGACATATAAATCATAAGTTTACATCTTTAGATGTAGGTACATGAAATATAAATCATAATTGAATCTTGGTACTAAGGTACATGAAATATAAATCATAAGTTAACATCTTTAGATGTATGTAGGTACATGAAATATAAATCATAATTAAATCTTGGTACTTAGGTACATGAAATATAAATCATAAGTTAACATCTTTAGATGTATGTAGGTACATGAAATATAAATCATAATTGAATCTTGGTACTTAGGTACATGAAATATAAATCATAAGTTAACATCTTTAGATGTATGTAGGTACATGAAATATAAATCATAATTGAATCTTGGTACTTAGGTACATGAAATATAAATCATAAGTTAACATCTTTAGATGTATGTAGGTACATGAAATATAAATCATAATTGAATCTTGGTACTTAGGTACATGAAATATAAATCATAAGTTAACATCTTTAGATGTATGTAGGTACATGAAATATAAATCATAATTGAATCTTGGTACTTAGGTACATGAAATATAAATCATAAGTTAACATCTTTAGATGTATGTAGGTACATGAAATATAAATCATAATTGAATCTTGGTACTTAGGTACATGAAATATAAATCATAAGTTAACATCTTTAGATGTATGTAGGTACATGAAATATAAATCATAATTGAATCTTGGTACTTAGGTACATGAAATATAAATCATAAGTTAACATCTTTAGATGTATGTAGGTACATGAAATATAAATCATAATTGAATCTTGGTACTTAGGTACATGAAATATAAATCATAATTGAATCTCGATAATTAGGTACATGAAATATAAATCATAAGTTAACATCTTTAGATGTATGTAGGTACATGATATATAAATCATAATTGAATCTCGATACTTAGGTACATGACATATAAATCATAAGTTTACATCTTTAGATGTAGGTACATGAAATATAAATCATAATTGAATCTTGGTACTTAGGTACATGAAATATAAATCATAAGTTAACATCTTTAGATGTATGTAGGTACATGAAATATAAATCATAATTGAATCTTGGTACTTAGGTACATGAAATATAAATCATAATTGAATCTCGATAATTAGGTACATGAAATATAAATCATAAGTTAACATCTTTAGATGTATGTAGGTACATGATATATAAATCATAATTGAATCTCGATACTTAGGTACATGACATATAAATCATAAGTTTACATCTTTAGATGTAGGTACATGAAATATAAATCATAATTGAATCTTGGTACTAAGGTACATGAAATATAAATCATAAGTTAACATCTTTAGATGTATGTAGGTACATGAAATATAAATCATAATTAAATCTTGGTACTTAGGTACATGAAATATAAATCATAAGTTAACATCTTTAGATGTATGTAGGTACATGAAATATAAATCATAATTGAATCTTGGTACTTAGGTACATGAAATATAAATCATAAGTTAACATCTTTAGATGTATGTAGGTACATGAAATATAAATCATAATTGAATCTTGGTACTTAGGTACATGAAATATAAATCATAAGTTAACATCTTTAGATGTATGTAGGTACATGAAATATAAATCATAATTGAATCTTGGTACTTAGGTACATGAAATATAAATCATAAGTTAACATCTTTAGATGTATGTAGGTACATGAAATATAAATCATAATTGAATCTTGGTACTTAGGTACATGAAATATAAATCATAAGTTAACATCTTTAGATGTATGTAGGTACATGAAATATAAATCATAATTGAATCTTGGTACTTAGGTACATGAAATATAAATCATAAGTTAACATCTTTAGATGTATGTAGGTACATGAAATATAAATCATAATTGAATCTTGGTACTTAGGTACATGAAATATAAATCATAAGTTAACATCTTTAGATGTATGTAGGTACATGAAATATAAATCATAATTGAATCTTGGTACTTAGGTACATGAAATATAAATCATAATTGAATCTCGATAATTAGGTACATGAAATATAAATCATAAGTTAACATCTTTAGATGTATGTAGGTACATGATATATAAATCATAATTGAATCTCGATACTTAGGTACATGACATATAAATCATAAGTTTACATCTTTAGATGTAGGTACATGAAATATAAATCATAATTGAATCTTGGTACTTAGGTACATGAAATATAAATCATAAGTTAACATCTTTAGATGTATGTAGGTACATGAAATATAAATCATAATTGAATCTTGGTACTTAGGTACATGAAATATAAATCATAATTGAATCTCGATAATTAGGTACATGAAATATAAATCATAAGTTAACATCTTTAGATGTATGTAGGTACATGATATATAAATCATAATTGAATCTCGATACTTAGGTACATGACATATAAATCATAAGTTTACATCTTTAGATGTAGGTACATGAAATATAAATCATAATTGAATCTTGGTACTAAGGTACATGAAATATAAATCATAAGTTAACATCTTTAGATGTATGTAGGTACATGAAATATAAATCATAATTAAATCTTGGTACTTAGGTACATGAAATATAAATCATAAGTTAACATCTTTAGATGTATGTAGGTACATGAAATATAAATCATAATTGAATCTTGGTACTTAGGTACATGAAATATAAATCATAAGTTAACATCTTTAGATGTATGTAGGTACATGAAATATAAATCATAATTGAATCTTGGTACTTAGGTACATGAAATATAAATCATAAGTTAACATCTTTAGATGTATGTAGGTACATGAAATATAAATCATAATTGAATCTTGGTACTTAGGTACATGAAATATAAATCATAAGTTAACATCTTTAGATGTATGTAGGTACATGAAATATAAATCATAATTGAATCTTGGTACTTAGGTACATGAAATATAAATCATAAGTTAACAACTTTAGATGTATGTAGGTACATGAAATATAAATCATAATTGAATCTTGGTACTTAGGTACATGAAATATAAAACATAAGTTAACATCTTTATTCATATTTCATCCTTCATCTTTCTGTAGATAATATAAACAAATATATTGTACACTGGCGGGCTTATTGCCATTAGGAAATTTCTTCCAACCATTCAGGTATATGAAATATAAATCATTATTTCACATGTTTAGACGTAATAACAATTACTAGGTATGTTATAAATCAAAAGTTAACATTAATAATCAAGCGCATCAGCTGTTTTGCCATTGCCCCATCTATATAATTAATTGGATTAAGTAATATTTTCTGTAGGGTAACGGAAAATAGTTCATGTTTCTTATAATACCCCAGTTAGACTTTTAATATTATGAAAAGTAATTGAAGTATCCAACATTTAAAATATTTCACGATATACCTAATATCACATTTAAGAGAACATACTCAACTAACAAATAGGCATATTGTTTTTTCTGAAACGATAAAGAACTCTTTAATTTGAAAATAGGGGCAAGTAGTGTACCTTCGAACAATTTACATTTTTTTATCTTTAAACGTAGATTTCACAGTTTCGGCTTACAGGGCGCGTAAAATAAATAATTTATTTTATAAAATAACATTTCTACTTTTCATTAATATACATAATTTTACTTCATTGCAATTATTTTAAATAAAAAATAGAAAAATGTTAAAACATTCATTTTTGTTCAGAGGTACACTACTAGTGTGTACCTCTGAACAGTACGGTGTGTACCTTCGAACAGTATTAAATAAGAATCGGATCGATTTGAAATGTTGTCAATTGATAGTATTTATGATGAAATCAATTCACGGAATAAAAAAGACAATGTAAATATCTTAAACTTTATTTAAAATACAAATAGTTTTGCCCAATAATATTGTGTACGTTAGGTACCTATAGAATCTAAAAGGCTTAAATTTTGGTCGACATATAAAAAATAAATTACAAGTTTTACTAAGAGTAGTGACAAGAGTTTTTTAAAAAATATTTGGTAAAAGAGTGAAGCAATTTTAAGTAATTTATATACTTCAAGTCAGAACCTACAGTCACTATCTTCGTTTGATATTACAAAGCATTTGTGGTAGATAAATAAATCATTGTCTTGTTCATCTAAAATATTTCTTTCATAACATTTAGGAATACAAGTCTTATGAAAATATAAATTACATGTTTTACGGTGTAGAGATCTGGTTTTTACGCATTCTCAGGCTCCACATTTAATGAATGTGATGTCATTCATTCTTCTAATCTTGTTTTTTTGAATTTTTTTTTTATTCTAGAATAATATCGAACTTTAATCAGGTAACTGGTGATCGTCTTATTTATTTTGACGCTTTATCTAATAGAGCGTTTTTTCTGGTGTATCAGTTAGTATTCTGTATTTCCATTTCTTGGTGAGGCCTTATGGAATGGACAAATGATTTAAGGAGAAAATAATTAAGGGCCTTTACTGGTTGATGGAATTGACAATCCGTTTGTATCATAAGGTGGTTGATTTAAAACATTGCTTTGTGACTCATTAGCTTCATGACAAATGATGTTCTCTTGCAGTACTTGAAAATTGTGGTTGGTTATAAATCACATTTTTCTGCAGCTTTTTTGACAGACAACCCTTTTCGACATTCTTCTACAACTCTGTCTAAGAATTCTGTCGATGCGGGAGATCTTTTAACACCTGATTTGCTTCTAGACACTAAAATATAAAAGATATCAAAATATTAAAATATTGTTTTACTTATAAAAAGATCTGAGTGTGCCTTCGAACAGCGTTCAAAGGTACACTTATTGATGTGTTCAAAGGTACACACATAGAGATTTTTCATTTAAAATTTAATAACAAATATTTAGGTTATGTTATTCAAATTGGTGTTTTCGGTAAAAAGTAGATGATTGTACACATAATTGTGTGAAATAAAACAATAGTTGAAATTATAAAAAAAATATCAAAAAAAAACTATGGAAAATTTTGAAAAAACTTACTTTTAATGATGAAAAACTTTTTTAAATCACAAAACACACTTAGTTGATCATTGACACTAGAGAACACAGCAGTGTTAGCAGTATGATAAAAACTATCAATAATGAGGATTTTCATGTTATTATTCACAGGGTTTTTTTAGATATAGCAATTGTTCGAAGGTACACCCGTTCATAGGTACACCACTTGCCCCTACATATATAGGCATCCTAAAACATGAAACAATTTTCAAATAAGTTATTAAGAGTTGTAGGTATTAAATTCGGTGTTCCACAGGGTTTGGTTTTATGTCCGCGGAATTTGGTAGGTCATAAAAAAAATAACATTTATATTAATTTCATTTAAAAGCATATTTGAAAACTGGTGTGGATTATTCGTGAAGAAATTCATTTATTTTGGAAGAAATTAATAAAGGACGAAACCTTAAACTTGTAATTACCAACTATAAATTATCAAAGGATATGTATTCAATATGATGTCACAACAGAACGGATTCTCTGAAGATGAGGAGATTTGGACTTGTAAGGATTCGCTTTGAAATGTTTTAAGGAAAATTATACAGATCTAAAACATCTTATGGAAATGGATAATTATAGTGAATATTGAGAGCAGCAGAAATACCCAATATTCCATGTCATACTCAAAAATATTATAACGAAAATCGAATATTTTTTTACAAAAGCCATAGAAAATAAAATTCATGATTAATCTTCTTAACTAATACAAAGCCATTTATTTGTTCTTTTTATAATATTTAAATTAAAAATCCTGAACAGTAACAAAGGGGATTATTTAATTTATCGATCTCAAAAAGTATAAAACCTGATATACTCTTTTACTTACTCTACTGAAGATTTAATTTAACTTCATCTATTAATGAATAATCTTTTGAGTATGAACAAACTTAATGGGGCGACTGCTGCCAATGTACCTATTTTTCAATTTGATATTCCATCATTATTTCTAATCTACACGTTTAAAAAAAAAATAAACTATTATTATTAATATCCAAACTAAGGTATTTTTTTTTTCAAAATGATTTGTTTTGTAGTACCTAATGATGCAATATCAAATTTAAAAAATAGGTACGTTAGCAGCATTCACCCCCTTTAGTGACGAAATTACATCAGTCGGCCTTCATGGCTCAGTTAGTAAGATATCTGACTGCTGATCCAAGGGTCCCGAGTTCGATTCCCGGTGGAGACACAGTTTTTAAAATTGTGTTTTCAGTCTGGATCTGTGATATGGTTAATATCGTTAGTCTCCAGAATGTGGCAACTTGTTATTTGGTGCGTGTTAAATAATTATTTGAGTTGCCCGAGAAACTACATAAATAAATAAATATATAATATAAACATTACACACTGAAAAAAAATTATGACGACCGAACTGGCTACATGCGTTTTTAGCCAAACCTTTGATATCAGTAATGAAAATTAATCTAATTATGACTGTACTTTTTAGCTAAACGCACAAAATATTTAGTAGCACAAAACGAAAAGTTTTGTAGTCACTATAATTTGGTTAATTTTAACATGCAATTTTTTTTGTTGCAGAGTTGTTATAGGAGAAGTTTATAGGAAGCTTGGCTATACCTACTTAATCATTAAGGATTTCTGGAATCTCAGCGGTGGCTACATCATTTGAATAAATATTCCATATAATAAAGTGTGCAGAATAATTATGAACAAAACTAATAACGAAAGAAACATCTCACATAATACAATTTAACTTTACATTGTATGCAACGACCACTGCCATAATATCCAGCATCCACACAACACCATAACTTGCATCCATTATTCAAAACGTAGTCCATTTATACCCCAAGGGTCCACTGCATGGCGTAATTTTCAACTTAAACAAGCACTTTTGACCATAAACATGAAATGAAAATTTCATTAGGTATGTCTGGCTGTTTGAGGATTTTAACAGCGGACTTTAAGTAATATGTGTTTTGTGCACGTTATGTTTCTATAGTGCAATATACTTATTTAGTTTACAATATCTCAAGTGCATGTTTCACATTTTAGTCGAATAGCATCTACAACAGAAATTTGTTCTCGGACTGATTTGGAGCACATGAAAAAATACTTTTTTAAATTAATTGAAAATTGATATATATAAAGCCAAGTTACTTTTTTTACAAAATATTTATATGGATTATTTACCGCTGCTGTTTGGTTCTTCTTCTTCGATGGCGCTACAGCCCGACTCGAGCCTTGGCCTCCTTCAACTTCTGCCTCCAACCCCGTCTGTCCTCAGCTGCCGTCCTCCAGTTTGTAACGCTTAAGAGCTGTACTGAATCCCTCCTCACCTCGTCCTCCCATCACAACCTGGGTCTTCCTATCTTCCTTCTTCCTCCTGGATGACCAATCATAATTATCTTAGGAATTCGCATATTTGGCATTCTCTGAACATTTCCAGCTCATCTCAATCTCGATAGTCTTATATATGTTGAGATATTGGGTGACTCATATATTATGTACAGTTCATCGTTTTGCCTTATACGCCACTCTTCCCCATCCTTCACTGGTCCACATATGCGGGGGAGAACTTTCCTCTCAAATATATCCAAAGCTTCAGCAGATTTTATTGTGAGTGTCAACGTCTCGCACTCGTATGTAACCAGAGTCCTTATAATTTTCTTGTATAGGATAATTTTGGTTTTCCTCTGGACGTTTCGAGACTTAAACACTGGCACCAAGGAGAAATATGTCCTATTACCTGCTGAAATTCTTTTCTTTATTTCCTCCGCTTCCTCACTGCATTCCGTGAGATGAGATCCCAAGTATGTGAATTTCACATTTTAGTCGTAGAGTGTCTACAACAGCAATTTGTTCTCGGACTGATTTGGAGCACAATAAAAAAATCCTTTTTTAAAATTGGTGTATATAAAACCAAGTTACTTTTTATACAAAATATTTCTAAGAATTATTTGTCGCTGCTGTTACCATAGGAATATCTAAAGAAGGCATAGTATCACCCTAAATCTAATGACTGAAAACATGATATATCAGCACCGCCTAATGCACTATGAAGTTACGTGTTATTAAGGGTAACTATCGCGTGCGTTAAAAAGGGTTTATACGTTATTTAAAATATCGGAAACCCAAAATTTGTTATTATTTTTGTATCTTACTAAAATACAAAAATAAATAAATTTTGTATTTTAATAATTCACCAATATTAACTTCAACTTTATCCACTCTTAAAGCACTAAAATGATTTATTATCCTCCGACACATATGTAATTACCAAATAACCATAATAACCAAACGGCAGAAATACCAAGAGGAATACATAGGTCTGGGCTGGGCCGCATTTAGAAAACTGAAACACTTATTTGAAAATAAAGAAATCCCAATATGTCTGAAAAGAAAGATGTTCGACACATGTATCGTACCGATGTTAACATATGGCATGGAGACGACCACACTAACAACAAAAAGCATACACAAACTGAAATGCACGCAGCGGGCCATGGAGAGAAAGATGCTCGGCGTGAGCCTTCGAGATAAATTAAGAAACTAAGAAATAAGACGCCGAACAAGAGTCACAGATATTATGGATCGAATTGCAAAGTTGAAGTGGATATGGGCTGGGCATATGGCTCGACAGGGGGATACTAGGTGGGCACCCAGAATCCTACAGTGGAGGCCCTGGACCGAAAAAAGAAGTGTCAGAAGACCCCCCAAAAGGTGGTTCGATGACATAGTTCAGCTTGCTAAACTATGTCATCGGACCACCGAAAAAGACGAAAGGGGAGAGACGAATGGAAAAAAATGGAAGAGGCCTACATCGAGCAGGGAGGGAGGAAGGCTAAAGAAGAAGAAGAAGACACATAATTATGGAGTAATTTAAAAAAATGGCTGTTCTGGGGAATTTATGCTGAATTTTAAAATAACATTCAGTTGATAAATGTTGAAAATACTCGAAAGTTCCCTTAAGTTGATTAAAGTTCCCTTCGAAACAATATTTGATTTTCGGTAATTGAAAACATCCGTTATGACAACATTTATTATATGAATTGTATAATTCAACAGACATAAAAGTAGTTATAGCATGATGTATAATATAAAAAGATATGGAGAAATGAGGGAATAACCGCAAGAAGTTATAGAAGTACCTAGTACCTAAATGTGGAGATATTTGTACAGATTAATTTCAGATAAACTTGCTTCCATTAGTAAGTACAGCTTTCAGTAGATGTTTTTGGCCATTCACAAGTATTTACTGTTTCGGCTTTGTGTATTTCTCACAACCAACAAAAACCTCTTTAGTTCAACGATATTCAAACTTCAAACGTTGATAATATTTTCATTCTGATGACCTATAAAAGATATCTCTAGGGTTTGCTTTAAGGTTGTGAGACATGGTGCATATTTGATAGAGACCGTTAAAGATTGGAAGCCTTCGAGATGTGGACCTACCGACAATAATACTCGGCATATCTTGGATCCATGAAGTTACGTGTACTTTGACGATCCATGGAAAGATCCATGCTTGGTTTATACCAGAGATAGAATAAGAAATGAGGAAATTAGGAAGAGAACCAGAGTAGCGGATATCATGGATCGCGTTGCAAGATTGAAGTGGCGATGGGCGGGCCATATTGCAATACATGACCCTATAGGTTGGACCTCTAAAATATTAAGATGGAAACATTGGGGAAACAAGAGAGGCGTCAGAAGACCTCAAAAAAGATGGTCCAACGACATAGCCGCTGTGGGGGGGTTAAAATTGGCTGCAAGCAGAAACCGACAGAAATAAATGGAAGGGTATTGAAGAGGCCTATATCCAGCAGTGGAGTACAGAGTGCTGAAGAAGAAGACCAACTTTCTTAAAAATCCAGACGAAGACAGTGAGAAACTGTCTTATTCGGATTCTTGGGCTCAGAATTCAGATGTATCTAAGTCAGCAAGATAGTTTGAAAATACTACGTTTAAGCATTAATTTTTCAACAATGCACTTTAAGAAATCGTTGATATTTTCCTCAGCCATCTTTAAACTGCTGGATATAAGCCCCATCCAGGTTGCTGTCTCTACCTTGCGCCATCTAAATCAAATTTTTCCCAGCAATTGCCATTATGTAGTCTGCCCAACTTTTTGTCGTCTAACGACACTTATTTTCATGTAATCATAAGTTAAATTATCTCAAGGTTTAATATCTAAAGACTGATATGAACGAAATGATATTTCCTGATAATACTTCCTTAATTTCTTCTATATTCTTCGGTAACCTCTTTCTTTTCCTCATTGCTATGTTCAGTGTTATTTTTAATAATCTTTTTTGCTCTCTTTTCTTTTTTTTTCTTTGTTTTTTTTTACTCCTATAATTTATTTTAATATCAATTTATTTCTTAATAAATACTGTACCAATTTAACTTCAGAGACTTCCCGTTGCTCGGGTTGGTTGGAAGAAATCGCCTTATGACAATAAATCCGCCTTTGTACACCTGTACATAAATTATATAAAGATATAAATAAATATTTTGTTTAGGGGTTTAGCAGTTTAGGGGTGACATCTGTGCGAGACCATTGTCACCTCACATATAAGGACTGTTGCTTTCATTGTTTACAAAAATAAAAAACGATTTCTTAAAATATGGCGTTTCAAAAGGTTTCTTTGTTACTTCATAGATGGCGATGGCGTTTTCCAGTTTATTTCTAACTATCAGTTTCTCATTTTTAAAATATACAGAAATTTAAAAATTTTCATCGATAAGGGAACTCAATAAGAAGGTATATAATTGGTGAACGTTGCGCACAAATTGATTACGTAAACCAGCAGATTACAGGTCGTTAGCCCTGTAGATGCCTCGACTTCCTGGTTATCTTAATTATAATAGTTCAACCCAAATTTTCAACATGAATAGATTGCAGGACAGGAGACTTTACTTTGACCAAATATTATAACTATACAAAATTTGCAATAACTTGATCGATTCCCCTGATATACTCAAAACTGTATCACTCCATGTACCGAATAGACATACCCGCTCACAAAATTTATTCAACATACCAGTATGCCACAGTAATTACAGATACTTTTCACCCATGTTTAGAATTCAGCGATATTATAATATACATTTCAAACATACAGATATTTTTCATGACACTTAGCAACATGACCAAAAACAAATAATGATGTTCTTAAACTCTAATACACAATCAAACAATCCCCTCCTCATTCACTAAAGATCCCTCTTCCTCATCCTGAAACATACTCGTTTACTGTATATGTGCATATCTTTGTTTTTTTATCTATTTTTTTAAATTATCTTTTTTTTTATCTTGTATTTTATTACGAGGTTTTCAACTGTGTTATCAATTACTGTATAATCATTAATTTAAATTGAATAGAGCAATTTTAAAATTAATCATTATAACTGTAGCTTTCTGAGAGAAAAAAAAACAAATAAATTAATAAATTTTATAGGCCCGGTATTACAGTCGGCCCTCAACTCATTGAGTTTGTTAAACTCAAGATTAATGTTAAGGGGAGATTGAATCCATTTCCGTATTACAGTGCAATATGACATGTCAGTTACTAAATCATCAATTATAGAAATATTTTACTTTTTCTGTGGTTATTATCTGTCAAATTTTAAATAACCTCAAATAATACGAACTACAAAACGGGACGCTACCACCTGAAATACTATTGTTTTATTATCCAGCATGATAAATTAATTTTTTTTCACCAAAATAATGCTTTTAAATGCCCATGTTCGTTTCAAACTGGCTGTCAGTTTATTTTGTTGTGTGGCGCCACCGTCGATACAACTAACGCATCTAGTGATAGAAACTGAAACTACACTCATTGCCTAACGCCTCTAGTGATAGAAACTGAAACTACACGCGTTGCCTAGCAAATGACAGTTGACT
This sequence comes from Molanna angustata, assembly GCA_963576475.1. Lineage (NCBI taxonomy): Eukaryota > Metazoa > Arthropoda > Insecta > Trichoptera > Molannidae > Molanna > Molanna angustata. The sequence continues at coordinate 17,668,933 of OY754984.1, read as the reverse complement.
CACCGTTAAGTACTTAATCCGCCAGAAACGTTGAGTTAAATATTTGTCGTTTTAGTGACGTATTTGAGGGAAGATTAGGCCTAAACGGACACTGTAATACGCTATATTTTTGTAAAGCTTGAGTTTAGCTCTTAAACTCAGACTGTAATACCGGGCCATAGTATTCCAACTTCATCTCTATTGAGATGTTCAAAAATTTGTCACAAAAATATCTTAAGGTCGCCATAAATATTTCGAGTGTCCATTTCTCAAAGTTCTGTCTTGCCACACGTTCTGTCCATTGCCACGCCACACAAGCCTGGTCAAAACACAGTTTATAATAATTAAATTTTATATATTACGTAAAGTAAAAGTCTGCCTGTTGGGCATTAATCTAGGATGCTTTTATGTTTTCTTAATAAAAGAGGAACTTGGCGTATGAATAAAATAGTTGTTGGAGAACCTTTAGTAAATGTTTACCGCAATCCTGTATACATACCTATAGTTACCTATCTAAAGTTGAACCTGTATATTTCAATAGTTTTAATACCCTCAACCGGAGTAAATACCCTCCAGTGCTCAAATATGAGCGTAAATCTGCCGATATGGGACATAAAAACCATCCCGTTTTTTGACGTTTTGGATTCTCTTTAAAAACTTATTTGCAAAACATTATTTCTTCCTTAGAATCTCCTCAGAGGATTTAAATATTACGATCTTTGTCTAATGAATCCCGGGGAGATTTCTCAATTGAGAGTGTTTAAAGAAAACATGAGTTGCCTAAATTAGTTTAATATATTTATGAGCCTTCCTCTTGGTTTAAAAAGAGCTATATGAAAATAAGCAAAAAAAAAAAAATTCATTCATACTTTAACTTTTTTATGATATTAATAACAATTAAGCAGTACAAATATAAACACTCAATTATTATTATTACCATTATATGCTTCCTCAAAAGAATTAGCAGATCAATGCATAAATTATTGTCAATTATTTAATAGAACAAAATAAAATGCAACAAACGCATCATCAAGCATTCAATTGGGAATAGTTCACCCATCCAGATACTTAACATATCAAAGGATTAGGCTCTGAGGAGGTCTCTATACTACCTATCAACCCTACTGATTCCCGAATATTAAAGTTAAAAAAATCTTTAACGATTCTACATGTATTCGTTATAACCGTTTTTTTGCATTTTTATTATTAAGTTTTTACATAAATCTAAAATTTCTAAATTAACGATTTTGGAATATTACCAGTGGCTGATATGATGAACAGTTATGTCTCTTGTTATTATATTATTATTATATTTATTATTATTTTTAAAATATTTGTCAAATTGATTAAATATTAAAATTTTTACTTCAATTTTTACTTCAAATTTTTTTCCAACCAACTTACCCTTTTGCTGTTTATTAAATAGGTACTGTTATTTTACTTATTTGGAAAGCCAAATCTATAATTTTAAATATTACCAGTACGCTAATTTAATTTTATTATTTTATGATATACATAGGTACTCATAATTTATTTATTATTTTTTTTAAACCCTCTTAGTGAGCTTTTACGTTATTTTAAAATTACTACTTCGATTTATGAAACACGAAGTAAAATACATACATACAAAGGTACAATTAAAAATGAAACAATGGAATAAGCAAAAAATAAAAATGATAAAATAAAAATGAATATAAAAGAAGAAGAAGAACCCAGTAGTTTTTCGACTCTTTTTATATTCGAATATTGAACTGCACAACATATCAATAGAGCCAAACTCATTACCAAGTCAAAATTATCACTGACCAGACTTGCCCCTCTGATCATAATATTTTTTACGGATAATTTTAGTAAAAATGAGTGTAGAAAGGACCCGTCGATTTTGACTTCATGCGTCATGAAATGTTAGCATGATTGCTATGGTGTGGTCTGAATAACATTACGGCATAACCTACATACAATGTAAATATTACTAGAGCGTGGAAAACGCATTTATCATTTTAGCAATGTCAGATGAGCTGCCAAAGATTACATTAATCGCGATAATTTAAACATAAAAAATAACAATACTTACCTATACATAATAAACTTATTCCTAACCTCAAATGGCTTCCCGCAACCAATTTCTATTCAATTTATAAGTCGCTATTATCATTAAACACTAACTAAACCTTCGGCCTTCGTAGCTCAGTTGGTTGGGTATCTGACTGCTGATCCAATGGTCCCGGGTTCGATTCCCGGTGGAGACACAGTTTTTAATTGTGTTTTATGTCTGGATATGTGAGACGATTAATATCATAAGTCTCCAGAATGTGGCAACTTGTTATTGGGTGCGTGTTAAATAAATATTTGACATAGTACCTGTTAGTAGCCCGGGAAGCAATATTGTTGTTGTTGTATATATTTTATTTAGATGTAAAAAAAATACAATTTCTTTCATCTAGTATAAACAAAAATAAAAACAAATAATAAAAAAAAAACAAATCAACATCGGATGAATAAATGAACACACAAAAAAGACACGTACCTATCAATAACAATAAAACACAAAGTAAAAACAAAAGGAAAACACACCACCACAATAGAAGACATCAAAGAACATGGAAAAAAAACAATAACATAATAATATAGTATCAAAACAAGCAAAACAGATATTATAGAATCTTAGAACATATATATACATATATAAACAATAGAAACACACGATTTTAAAAAAAAACTTTTGTTTTATGTATTCAGCACCTAAGCGACGAAAAGAGGCAAGACTAGACGCCTCCTTTACAGATTCAGGCAAATCATTATAAAGTTGTAAGCCTTTGTAGTACACACTATTTTGTGTACCTGCCAGGTTTGTCTGCGGCAGTCTAAAGTCCCGCCTACTTCTCGACGGGTATTAAATAAATAAATAAATATTTAATAAACCTAACCGAATATTTCTTACAATTTTCAATGTTCATTAAAAAATTGTAAGTAATTTTAATGGAATTCCATCAAGAACTTTCGATAAAAAATATAGGTATCTAACTAACCGAATATTATACGAGATGTAATAATAGTATGATGTAATAATAATAGTATAATAATAGTATACGACAACGAAATAATAGTATGATGGGTACGTCAATATCCATTCCCATCAATATTTTGGTAAGGTTTAGTTTTTACTCACGTGAGCGAGTTGATTTATAAATTGAATGGGAATTGGCGGCAGAAATAATTATATCAACATTATTATGATTTCGCATTTGATAACATTTTTCAAAAAAATTAGTTTTTTCGACATATTATTTAAGTAATTGTATGATAATAATTATTTTTAGTACAACTTATTATTTTTTGTGTCGAAAATTTTCTAGTTTAACATCAACTTAGACAGCTCTTCCGACATTGGTAAAATGAATAGTGCGTTTTCTAAGGTCTAGTGTAAATATTTGATATTTGAAAAACAATATTAAATTAATACATATTGTGGTGTTTGATTACTAATGACTTTAAGTGCTATAATATTCTCTTTTTCGCACAGAGAATCATGTTTATCTTGTGAATTTTTCAGTTCAGACTTTAATTGCGAGAGTTCGTTAATTCAAGGTGAGCGCGAACTAAAATGAAATTTCAGCGGACGTAAACGAAAAAGTTTTTCAATTAAAATTTAAGAATTTCCCAAATAAAAAATTGAAACAATCTTATTTTGATATTCTTGTAATTTGAATCTGGTAATCGATATCCTGTACACGCTTTTCATTAAGGAACCATTAAAAAAAAATTCGAGAAAGAAAATGAAACTACAAAATCAAATCGATGAAAAAGTGAAATGAGAGATGTTATTGAAATTGGAGTCGAAAATCAATATTGTTTACAAATTATTGTATTTTTTAACAGAATTTTCTTAAAAGTGTGGCAGACCACTTCTAGAAATTTCTTTCAAGCGCGCCTAGCGACAACAAGTATATTTGTTTTTTCGCTAGACCGAGTTCATCGCCCTCGGCGTCAAGCGAGTGTCAATAAACTTCAACAGGGTATGATGGTTCGATGAAATGATCTAGAAAGTTCGAGGACAATTGAACTTGCCACCCTTAGCACAAGAGCTATATAAGGGAGTTTACGCCTGTACACGATGTCACTTCACGCTGTTACGACCCCGCGGACACGCTTTTTTTTCACTACGCGACCACTGGTCACTTCTCGACCACGCGAGCACGGCGTCACTTCATTCCTTCCCCGCGAGCACGATGGTACTTCACCATGCGAATATTCGGTCACTTTGACTCGCTCGTTATACTTACTCATCGTGAGAAAGTTCCTTTGTAAGTGTTATATTGTTTGTAAATTTACCTATAAGAAAACTGTTAATTGTGATCAATATACTCATTGTAAGTTTGAACCATTCTTTCTTCTTCATACCCTCAAAACCGCTGTCTTTGCAATTTTAATACAAAGCATATCAAATAACTTTGATTTAATATAGCAACTGGTAACCACTTGGTTATCAACACACTTTATTGGTGACCGCTTGGTTGCCAGTACCTACGCAAAAAGAGTATTTTTTCGGTAAATGTGGTAGCACATCAAACCGTTTCCTCTACCACAAGGAGGTAATGCTATAGTTTCCGCCAAATATATCGAACCAGAGATCCGGGTGCGCACAGCGCAAATTTGTGTTTTTGCTTCGTTGGTATACCTAACCTTTTTATAACGCCATCTATTGAGAAATTAGTTTATTTGTGAACAATGAAAACAACAGTCCTTATAAATGAGGTGACGATGTCTCGCTCGGATGTCACCCCTGAAGTGCGCCAGAAATATTATTTCATTTTACTTATATCAATGTGTAGGGGAGACCCGCCTAAGTTGGCGATGTTAAGGGATTTGTAAGATATCACCTTTGATGGAATGTTTATTGAAAAAAAATGTTAGCATAATTATAGAAAATATATTTGCCTTCAATAATGCAAACATTATTTTTTGCGAAAACATAAGAATTTATAGATAAATTGTATTTTAAAAACATCGTCAAATTCGTCATCTTACCCGTACAACGGGTAAGATGACTATATGCATAGGGAAAGTTGACGAATTGCACCACAGTATGGGTTATGTCTTACAATTCTAGGTTAAATTAAAAAGATAAAGGATTAAAACATTTTTATTGCATTTCGCTACGAGTTGACACATAATATCATACATATGTACCTAAATAATTTTAAAAAGTCAATATGAAATTTGGAAGTCTCTTTCCGTCGTTCTTTCATATGTGTACGGTATTTTATCTAAAATAAAAATTAAATATTAACAATAAGTCAATCAAGATATATATAGCTATTTACAATATATGTATTTATGAATATATTTAGAACATAATAAGTAACTATTATAAAAAAATATTAAAGATAACTGCTTCACTAGACAGAGTCTGTTTCGAAGCAATTACTTACCTGTAAAGTGTATAAAGTTATTACATTTTATAATACAACATGTATATTGATCAACCTTAACAATAAAAAAGTTCACAATAGAAGATGACTATCAAAAATATAGTATATACTATGCAGGGTTAGATGACGAATTCGTCAACTTACCCGTGTCATCTTTCCCGTGAGTGACATTTAAAAAAAATATACAAATATAATTCATAAATATAATATTAATGATTTAAATTTACTTACAGGATACAGTAAAATACACCTTTATTTCAAATATGTAAACAGTTTTTTGCTTAAGTATACCGATATTTTTTAAAACACTATTTTTAAACACAGTTTTTTTACATCAACGACTCAAAAAACAACAAACTGCGGTTCACATGCAAATACCTTGCCGACACGAGACAGACTTATTTGATCCGTAGTCAGTATACTATTCTTTATTCTTTTCATCGCATATTGTATTCTCACTAATGCATTACACAGAAAAAAAAAAGCATTCGTCATCTTAGGCACTTCGTCAACTTTGGCGGGTCTCCCCTTTGTATTTTTTTAGTTCACGTTATTTTATATCAATCAACTTAAACCTACGCGCCGTGCTCATATAATACCCAAATCGTGTTTGGAGGTGGTGTTTTATGTGTTGTGATATAGAGGCTAGTGGGTTCCTTCCTTGACCTGAGGAACTGTCGATTCTGAGGAAGAAGTTCGCCACCATGTTGGTGCAATATTCCTTTCTCTCTATATCCAACAGTACTGATTGTGGATTTGTTTCATTTGCTCTTCTTCAGTAATTGAAGAGCAGACTTGACTTGAGTCACTCCATTAGATCGGTTAGCGGCCTCTGAATCTCTTGTCCTCCATGGTTCACATTTTAACGAGTTTTTCGAGGTTATCAGGGGCCTTTGGGCCTTTTAGAGGTTATCAGGGGCCTTTGGGCCTTATCGAGGTTATTAGGGACCTTAAGTGTTTTATTTCCTTTTTTATTTTAAATAATAAATATGTAACAAGTCCATATATATCCTCATACATTCCCTAAATTAAGCATATCTAAATGATTGTTATAGGTGGACGAAATCAGTCGTGGCAGGATTCGAACTCGCGACCACTGGATTACAAACCCTGCGCGCTAACCGCTCTGCCACCGACCCATCTGTTTTATTTTACATTTTTTTCTAAACAATTGTATAAAACATTTACTACTGCCCTATTAAGTTTTTCTGTTTTAGGGCTATTTACGAACAATTTAAAATATTTGACAGGGAGACCTTTTTGTACAATTTTTTGACAAATATACATATATCATACGTACATAGCATTTCAGAATATTCCACAATGTGGAGTAACTAGCAACAGGTGTGCGAGCTTGCATTACCTTATAAAAGGAAGCACGACGCATATGTGCATGCCCATACCTACACTAGTATCATTAGATAAGTATCATTAATCAAATATTCGTTTATAGAAAGATTTTTGTGTGATTAATGTCGGCATTCATGGCTCAGTTGGTTAGGTATCTGACTGTAGATCCAAAGGTCCCTGGTTTGATTCTCAGAGGATACACAGTTTATTGTTGAGTTTTCAAGCTGGATCTATGAGTTGATTGACATCGTAAGTCTCCAGAATGTGGGCACTTGTTATTGGGTGCGTGTTAAATTAATATTTGACATACATACCTTTCCGTTACCTACCACATTAAATACCGTGAGAAGTAAACAGCTAAAAAAAATGATTTATTAAAAATAAATAACCAAAGACATAAATATGATTGGATTGTGGCCATCGTTATACCAAGTTTTCACCAAAGAAAATTTTCAGAGGTTCTACAATTATTTTCATTTAAATATTTCATAGTGAAAACTTGACAATTCTTCAATACCATTCAATGAAAGTGATGTCCCATTTAGCAATTTGAAAATAAAAATATCAAATTTTAAGTTTCCTGAACTTGGGGTCACTTTGAAATATTTGAAAGATAAAAAATTGAGAGGCACTGATCAGATATCCTTCAAAACTATTAATGATATATAAGCGAGTATTAGATGTACAGATTAACAAAAAATTGATAAGAATTTAATAAGTACTTAGTCTTTAATCGATAAAGTAGAATAAATACGCCGTACATAGTACATACATAGTGATGAAACTTTCAGAATACAATCTCAGCGTGATACTTGTCGAAAATCTGCAATTAAAATATGACCTAAAAATTGCGAATTCATAGCTCCCCCCACCGTTCAGGTAGTGAGGAGTACAAATACGTAAAGTGCTTACTTCAAGTTTTTTTTTTAAATAAATAAAAATTTTGTACTTTACATATCACTAAAATATGATTCTAAGCAAACAATTTGCTGGCGGAAAATGCTGTTCATAAATTTGTTAAAATAGCACTATGCGGTTTTGACATTTCTAGTAATGTCGGGAAACGTATATAATATGTAGGGAAAGCGGAGGAGTGTTACAAGCGTATAAAAATAAATATCCCTCGAAGGGATGAAGGGATAGAGTGTTATGTACTGTGTATAGTTAGTAGGTGAGTCTACAATATCAAATACATCATCAGCGGAGGTGGTGTGTTGAGCACAAATGCGCAATTAACTATAGCAGATGATTTGAATATGGTAATCATTTCCCTCACCTTTGCTGGAACCGACTGAGACTGTTGGACGCAGTGAACGAATTGAGCGCAGTGTATTTTTTTTTTGCGATCCACAAGATTAATAAAACACATGATAAAAAAGATAAAATATGCTTAAATAATATTAATTCAACTAACAAGGTGAAATAATAAAACAGGCAAACAATCGGGTCAACTGATACGATTTGTAAAAACAATACGATTGTAAAAACAGTTTTAATATCACCTACGTACAAATTTGTAAGACATGTAGAACATCTTTTCTAACAACTTTTTTTTTTTTTAAATGAATATGTCCTTGTTAAACAAGTACATATACATCTTCCTACGTTCCCTAAAATAAGCAAATAAATGCTTGTGCTTGACTTTTATGTTCATTTTCAAAAAATTTGTAGCACATATTAATATTTACATTATTAAAAGACAATTAGAATATTGAACCAACAGAAAATGATGTGCATATTTCAATCATATCAGAGATAAACTCCTCTCTGTGTCTCCTTGTCCTTTCGCTACCTTTTTTGTTTTGATGAATTTTACTATTAAAGCTATCGCCAATTCACTTGAACTTTTAATCGAGAATGGGGGCGATTTGCACGTTAACCAACGAAGCAAAAAGACACAAATTTACGCTCTTTGCAACCGGAAGCTCGTTCAAGATGAAAATTATACCTTAGTGTTACTTATATTTCTTTGTTTTTTCACTTGCATTCTTTTTTTTGGTATACTTAGGCATATTAGAAGAAATTGCATTATTGCGATTGAAAGAAATATCGTAAGTAAGATGAAAATAAATGCCCTAAGGTGGTTCGGCCACATAGAAAGAATGAGTGATGACCGTCTGACAAAAAAAGTATACAAGGCTGATAAAAGAGGAACGAAAAGTAGAGGTCGGCCAAGAAAAAGTTTGTACGATCACATAAATGGGATTAAGAAAGATAGTGATGTTAAAAGTAAGAATAATAGAAGAGCGTGTATGAGACGATGTATGGACGTAAATGAAGCGAGGAATGTATGTCAAGAGAGAGTAGTCTGGCGTTCGGTTCTCTCTGCCTACCCCAAATAGGGAAATGGCGTGATGGTATGTTGTTGTTGCATTATGGAAATGAGTCAGTTAGTGTGCATATATTTATTAAATAAATAAATACATAATAAATGAATAAATAAAAAAAAATAAAAAAAAAAAAAAAATAAATACATAAATAAATAAATAAATAAATAAATAAATAAATAAATAAATAAATAAATAAATAAATAAATAAATAAATAAATAAATAAATAAATAAATAAATAAATAAATAAATAAATAAATAAATAAATATAAATAAATAAATAAATAAATAAATAAATAGAAAAATAAATAAATGAATGAATTAATGAATGATTGAATGAATGAATAAATAAATTAATACATAATTAAATACATAGACAAATAAATACAAAGAAAACACGATCGATATAGAATAACCTAGATCGAAAACACGGGGATTGAATAACCTAGATCGAATAACACGGAGATTGAATAACCTAGATCGAATAACACGGAGATTGAATAACCTAGATCGAATAACACGGAGATTGAATAACCTAGATCGAATAACACGGAGATTGAATAACCTAGATCGAATAACACGGAGATTGAATAACCTAGATCGAATAACACGGAGATTGAATAACCTAGATCGAATAACACGGAGATTGAATAACCTAGATCGAATAACACGGAGATTGAATAACCTAGATCCTAAATAAATGAGATGTCAAGAAGCAATGGTCGATTTTTAAGCAACAATCGTCAATTTTGCGAAGAAAATCCAAGGAATTCTTGAAATTTGCTGTATATCATTTCTTCCTTTTTACTTCAGGAATAGGAAAACGTCAGATGCCATGGCTTCGCAACATTAAACATTCGCATCGTGAGTGAAATAGTATCAGAGATGTCGGCTAATTATTCCGTATTAGGGGTAAGTGAATGTGTGTGGTGTGTACTCTGAAGCCTTTGTATTCAGTGATTTCTACTTTTGACATTTTTTCAATAAAATTATAAATACTTCAATTTCTAGGTTAAGGTAACAACAATACGCTGAATTTGTTTGGGGTGAAACGTTAAATCGTAGCTAACTGTCCCATTTGGTTATCTGGCTGTATGATAACGTATTATCTCTAAAGTTTAACTTTGGGTTAAATGGGAGACTGTTAGGTCTGCCTGCCGACTTAGTAACTGGAATATTATTTCTGTATGAATAATGCAAATCAGAAAAAAATACAGATATATTCAATGAAATATTCAGCTAATTTTCAATAGAATTTTAAAATGTCTTCATTCCACAGCTAACCGACCTAACTATAAATGTAAAAAGAATATATAAATACAAAAAGGGGTTTCGTAATGGATGGTTAGGAAGTTAATAGTCTTTACCATTTTTGAAAACCAAATTCAAATGGATATTTCTTTGGGTTGTCAAACTTAATAAAAAAAAATATATTTTTAGAAAAAAAAAATATCGATACCTATAGTTTCCAGCAAATATCTCGAGAATTTCTGCCGTGTATGGGGGCGGTTTGCACATATACCAAACCAAGCGAAAACATATAAATTTGTGCTTTGCACACCCCACATGACAACATAGTCAAGGTATTTGTCGCTAGCTGTATTAATATTGAAATTAAAATTTTATATTTTTAAGTTAAATTCTAAAATATGTATTTATTCGTATTATTTTATTTGATACATTTATTGACTTTGTTTTGACCCCACGAGGACCGAGAGGTGCGGGGACAAGCCCTTCCGTTCGATCGGTGTGCCTAGGAGGTTGCCCCGCCGTTTGAGGTTGGATTCTCGGGGGCAGTGGTTGAACCTGATGGATAGTGGATTTTTTGTGTTGTCCGACGTTGCGGCTGCGTCCAGGGGCGAACAGGACCAATGGGTTCTATAGCGTCACCGGCGTGGAAGTGGTATAGCGATCTCCATATTGACTTTGTTTGAACCACAAAAGAATTATACCTACGACAAATTTCGAACCAACCTTTCTTTACGCTACTCACACCACCACCCGTTCTGGGGCATATGGGGACTGTAATCGGCCCCTTCACAGAACAATCGATGAATGTGAATGGAAGTTTCACACTCGTGGACTTCATAACTTTTAAAATAAGAAACATCAGGGGTATGACCAAGATCTATGTAAAAAATATAAACCTTCTGGGAATCTAACAATAATGACCTTTCTTTACACAAAGAGTAAATCTGTATCTCCACCGAAAACAGAATCCGGAACCTTATGCATAGGAGTTCCAAAGTGCAAAAATCTTATTTGTCGTCGATTGCATTTTAATAAACAATTAATTAGTCTAAAATATATCTGGTTGATCGGAATAAATTGCCTAAAAGCAATAAGCTCGCCAGTGTGCAATACATTTTTTTATATTTTGAAAAACATAAACAATAATATAACATAAACATTTCATATTTTAAAACTATTAATTAAATATGCTCAAAAAAATAATTATAGATGAACTACATTAGTGAAAATACCTACGTAAAATATAATGAGGGTTAAGAAGATTGAGTGACGGAGTCAAGACCAGACCGGGGCCAAGATTTTTTTTAAAGATTTTGGCTACCCTATTTCCATTCGCCGAGAAATTATGCCAACGACAAAATAAATTTACATGAAAACAGTTTTTGGATCCAATATAAAATACAATAAAAGTTAATATTTATCCTTCTATGGAAAATATCGCTAAGGTCAAAATCTTCGGATGTGTTTTGGAATGAAGGATCTGAGAGGCTTTATTGGTAATACGGTCATTGTTGCCAGAATTCAAACGACCATTCTTGAAAATACTTTGTTATTTGAATATTTTATTAGCTCAATACCAAATTTCCTCACACACGGGAATAATGTCTTAACAATGTTGATATTTTATTTTTATTTTTTATTTTATTTATTAACCAAACAAACATACAGTCATTACAGAATATATTAAAAAGACTAAAAAAATAATTACACATTATAAACCATTTCAGTTTGCGGATAGTTACATAGTGCAGTGTTAACAAATTTATGCTCATTTATTATGGAAAGTTTTATGGAAAATTTACTATGGAAAATTTATACAGTTATGGAAAGGAAGAAAAGGATAATAAATTAAGAATATTAGGGGGAAGGGAAGCTGTTGGAATCGTAGTCAAATTGAACCAAGCAGAAACCAGTTATCGCGAGCCTAGAAGGGCGTCTGATATGGCACTTTTATATTTAGTTTTAGAGTGTCTAAATATGTCGACTGTCTTAAAAAAGTTATTATAAATATTGCATGCTCTTTGAAAGAAGGAGTTTTGGGTATAATTGGTCCTACAAAGGGGAAGTCTAAAAGTTATATAATTGGTCCTACAAAGGGGAAGTCTATATGTTAAGAGAAATAAACTGTCTTGAACAAATCGACAGTTGGATAATATTGATCTCCAAACATTATTCTCTCGAGCAAATCGACAGTTGGATGATATTGTTTTCCATACATAATTCTCTTGATCGAATCGACAGTTGGATGATATTGTTTTCCATACATAATTCTCTTGATCGAATTGACAGTTGGATGATATAGTTTTCCACAGCTAATTCTCTTGAACAAATCGACAGTTGGAAGATATTGTTTTCTACGCATAATTCTCTTGAACAAATCTACCGGTGGATGATATTGTTTTCCACACATAATAAATATCTTGAACAAATTGGCAGTTGGATGATATTGTTTTCCACGCACAATTCTCTTGAACAAATCGACAGTTGGATGATATTGTGTTTTCTACACATAATCGACCATAGTAAGAGATAAGTAGATCTTTGGTATTTTATTAATATACTATTTAATTCAATACGTGTTGTCGATTGAACAAATTAACACATAGGTACATACCGTAAAAAGATCGTACATAGAAATATAGATTTTATTAAAATACCGTGCTTTAATGTGAAATATAATTTCGTGACTGATATCATTGATAAGTATTAATATTTTAAAACATACCATTACGTCATATTCATATAATATGATGTAACCAGCGACAGGTGTGCGGTAACGCATTACCTTTTAAAAGGCGGTAATGCATGACACAAACGTGTACGCCCACACACTAGCCATTTTCTCACCCAAAAAAGCAAAAAATCAATATGCAAATTAAATGTATATGTAAAAAATTGTACCTACCTACTTATTTTTGTACATAGGTACATATCTAAAATCATAATAACAATACCACGATCTGTAATGAATTTTAAAATACGCGAAAAATCGGATAATTTTTGACTTGAAAAATTTCATCAAAAAAATGATCGCGGTGGTTTCTAATGCAATTAACATGTTAATACAAAATCAAGGAAATACCGTATCGGCTTTTTTCCTTTGTTTAATTTAATTTTACCCTGACCGTAACCATTTTTATTTATTCAGGTAGAATATATAAACATTAATTTAGAATATTGGGGTGACCAATGGTAGGTCACTAACGGTACCTTCCGATGAGGGACGAATGAATTTTTTATACACAAAATTTAACCGATTAAAATTCATATCACGAGTAGGTTATTTTATTCATTTGTAAATTAGGAACCCATATCAGCACGTGATTCTAAATATCACTGAAATGGTCACAATTTCTTTTTTGAATATCCACTGCTATGTATTGTATGCTAACTTCCGATGGCCGTACATATTCGGTACAGCTAAAGCCTCCTGAACGATGGATTTCCAAGCCTTTCTGTCATTAACAGTGGACCCTTCATCACAAGTATTCAGATCTATGGTGTCCATCAATCTTTACCTTGGTATTCCCAGAGGTCTTTTCCCCACATGGTTATTTTGCGTTTCGTTGCTCTTTTTTCTGCTGATTTGACGCCATATCCAATCTAGGCTGATCTTCTCGACTTGATCTCACTAGTGATTTAATCACTGCTCTATATTTATTTAATTAATTTTAGGGGAATCTATAGCAACTCGAAGATTTTAAAAGAAGATACTAAATATTAACCATTTGACAAAATAGTTCCCTCATCATACATACATGATGCGTTGTGAGTGCCACTGGTTTTACCCAGTGGCAAGAGGAAGGAAAAGAAGGAATATTTGCCGACCTTTCCTGGTGTGGTTCAGAATTAAATTTTCCCAATATCTCCTGATGCTCACTTCACACAATATTCACATTCGATGCTCACTTCACACAATATTTATAAATTGGATGGCGATGTTTGATTTGAATGAATTATTTTTACTAGATTTGATGAGAGTCCAAAGTTCAAACGGCGTGTTCTTGATGATGACTGAATTTTGTTGGAAAATTTGTAGGTATGAAAGGAAGCAGGCAGGATAAAATGAAACAATATTAAATCTCAAAATATTGACATGTCATTACATATACCTACCTATCCATGTGCATATATGTATGTATGATAATATCGTTCACTATAACATAATTTAGTTATCATGCGTAATATAAAAAAAATCGATGTCGACCTTCGTGGCTCTGTCGGTAAGGTATCTGAGAGATGATCCGAGGGTTCCGGGTTCGATTCCCGGTGAAGACACAGCATTTAATTTTGTTTTCAATCTGGACCTGTGAGACGATTAATATCGTAAGTCTCCAGAATATGGCAACTTGTTATTGGGTGCGTGTTAAATAAATGTTTGACATAGTACCTTCCTAACTGATAGTTGTTCAAGAAACGAGATAAAAATAAACAACTAATATAAGAAGTATCTATACCACAGACTTCTTTAAACATAGAAGTATATAGAAGTCTGTGATCTATACCTACACTAGAGTGAGTTTGAAATTAAAGATTTAAAGATATAAGAGATGGGGAAGAGGGAGGTTTCTAACTCCTCCGTATGGGATTTTTTTTCACAGGTGAGACTAGTACGTATAGGTATAGGTATAGGTATATACCTGTCTGATACAAGTAGGTATAAGTATAAATTGAAATTAAAGAAATAAATATATAGGAAATTAAAATTGAAGATATAAAGTTATATCAGAAATTGAAATTGAAGATATAAAATACAAAAAAATAAGTACCTATTAGAAAAGTAATAAGTAAATTGAATATATAAAATATAAAATTAAAACATACAGATGATAATGATGTATGATGGAATTGGGGAAGTGGTGAGGGAAAAAGAAGTAAGGTGTTCAATGCCTCATAGGTATCACTGCGTCATTGCCGATATACTCCTGTGATATTGCGTATGTGTGTTGTTGAATATACCTATCAGTGTCACAAAACCTCGTATGATACTTACTTTCTTACAAAAATTCGAGGAAAGCGTGAATTAATTCTGTGATCAAAGCTATAGTGGAAGGATATTAGTAGAAAGAAGCATACTTTTGCAGATTTTTGAAATTCATACAATTTCTGATCTGGTATCATAAAGAGAGTGCACACTTTAAGTTTCATCTTGACGTTTTCGTGTAGTTATAGCGATGACATACTATAAAATCGCATGTTTGTCCAAATTATAGTACAAATAAAATAAAAATTCGATCGACTTTATCGATAATCTATAATACTAGTGAAACCCCGCCAAACTTCGTATTGCCTGTATAATTAAAAATGGTCCTTCATTGCCACCCGTCGCTTCAGACCCTTCAGTACCTCCCGTCCCTTCAGTACTTCCCGTCCTTTTAGTACCTCCCATCCCTTCAGTTCCCTCCCGTCCCTTCAGTACCACCCATCCCTTCAGGCCCTTCAATACCTTCAGTACTTCCGTCCCTTCAGACCCTTCAGTACCTCCCGTCCCTTCAGGCCCTTCAGTACCTCCCGTCCCTTCAGGCCCTTCAGTACCTCCCGTCCCTTCAGGCCTTTCAGTATCTCCCGTCCCTTCAGGCCCTTCAGTACCTCCCGTCCCTTCAGACCCTTCAGTACCACCAGTCCCTTCAGGCCCTTCAATTGCTCCTTCCCTTCTTTATCTCCCGTCTAAGAAGACCTGCGAAGAGATGAAAGGACTCATGGACCTTCTTTTTCCAGGATTCTTAGGTAAAATGAACAAATACACGATAAAGAAGAAGAAGAAAAAAGATTAAATCCAGAAACTGTCCTGGAAGACCTGCGAAGAGATGGAAGAAGAGTTGGAGCTTCTTCTCCCAGAGTATTAGGTCATTTTACCTTCATAACTAAAATGACCTAATACCCGATGAAGAAGAAGAAGAAGAAAAATTTCATAATCCAGAAACCATCCCGGTCATATGCTCGACAATTCACCAAAGTTTCATTGCAATCGGATGAACGGTTCCCAGGATAGTCCACCTTCATAGGTAAAATGACCTCATACTCGATGAAGAAGAAGAAGAAGAAAAATTGTTTAATTCAGAAACCATCTTGGGCATACGCTCGACAATTCACCAAAGTTTAATTGCAATCGGATGAACGGTTCTCAGGATAGTCCACCTTCATAGGTAAAATGACCTATTACCCGATTAAGAAGAAGAAGAAGAAAAATTTCATAATCCAGAAACCATCCCGGGCATACTCTAAATAATTCACCAAAGTTTCATTGCAATCGGATGAACGGTTCCCAGGATAGTCCACCTTCATAGGTAAAATGAAGGTGGATGAAGAAGAAGAAGAAGAAAAAAACTTTGATCCAGAAACCATCCCTTGTATACTCTCGACAATTCACCAAAGTTTCATTGTAATCGGATGAACGGTTTAGGAGCGCATTCAACACATACATAGATACATACAAACATTAAAATTTATAATATAGATATGTATCTACATATGTGCAAAATACAATAAGAAGAAAAAGAGCTGATTAGTTTTCTGTGGACAATAATATATTTTAAATGTATGATTTCATGTGTCCAAAATTTTATTTCTTTTTACAAAAAATGGCCTCCGAGAAAATGCATCCAGGGATTTATTTATCTATTTATTTATTTGTCTATACGACTAGAAGCTTTTTACAATAAAAAATATATAGGTACAGTAGTTACAAAAGTATTTGACAAAAAAAAATTGGTGAAATCGATGAGCTACAAAATAAAATAACATATATACATACCACCACGCCATGTCCGAACCGAACGCCACATTTTTCTATCCTGGCACGTATCCCTCGCCTCGTCCACATTCATGCATCATCTCAAGCATGTTCGTCTATTAATCACACTTCTAACATTTCCGTCTTTCGAAAATTTCGTTCACATGGTCGTGCCATGCCTTTCTTGGGCGTCCCCGACCTCTCATTCTATTCCTTTTCGCATTCATCTCAATGAGTTCACTTTTATTCTAATAATGACATCTTTCTTCATCTTACATTCTTTCCTTGTGTCCTCATTTCTTACCCGGTCATACATCGTTCTATTACAAATCCTTCTTAACGATCTCATTTCAATTGCATTTATTCTACTTTCATGCGTCTTCTCCCATGTCCAGGTTTCACTTGCATACGTCAAGGTTGGCACTACGATGGCGTTATGAATGGCAACTTTGGCATCCTTTGATATGTTGCGATCATTCATAATTAGTCTTAGTGCTCCATTCACTCTGTTTCCTGTCATAACTCTTCTTTCGATCTCTTTATCGAGTCGTCCGTTCCGTTAAAATATGCTTCCCAAGTATACATATTCGTCGACTTGCTCGAGTCATTCGTTCTCTACTCTTATTTTACACGCTGTTCTGCTTTCACTCTTTTCAAAGACCATTGTCTTTGATTTGCTGGCATTCATCCTAAGTCCATTCTCTATACATAATAATAACAATTACATATAATAATAATAATGGATTCACAAAACAAAATCAAAAAGCATAATAACTAAAAATCTAGTTATGATATATAATCACTATATACTATACAAAAAACCGAAACCAAGAATGTAATTAAAAATAAGAAATAAAAACACATCATAAATTATTATGCAAGAGATATATTATGCAAGAGAAAAATATATGCATTTGTACATACATACAGGAACATCACCGAATGGTACGATAAGCACACAATACTTACATAGATTTATTTTATGTGTGTAGTTTTTTGCTTCTATTTTGTTGAATTTTTTTTATTTTTATTCAGATTTGTCTCTTTGATTTTGATTTTGTGATTTTGATTTTGCATTGATGATGTTTATGGGAGTCCTACAGTAATATATGATGTTGAAAAGAGAAAAAAAATAAGTATATATGTGTATATGAAGTAATGTAATATGATGTTATATAATATAATGTTATGTGAAAGTGTATAATATAATAAGTATAATGTTTTGGAATATGATGTATATGGTGTGATATAATGTAATATGGTCGGATGTAATATGGTGCTATGCAGTATAGTATGTTGGATTATAATATAATGTAGTGTAACATGATAAAATATTGTAAATTATAATGTAATATAGACCACCAACACGGGTAGGTACTCGCCTACCTAACCGGGGACACTATAATGTTAATAAATAAATATTAACTAAAATAATTCAATAATCAATGAATTTATTTCATCTACCTATTTGCCATACTAATTACAGATATCACTCGACTATTTACAGAATTCAACGTGACAATAATCTAAAATTTAAACACACTGACATTTTCCATGACTCCATAGAAACTTACCGTAAACAAATAAAGATATTTTTCAACCCAGTTCCCTAATTCCTTCAAACAAGCTCTATCCTTCACTCCAATAATCCCTCCTTTTCCCCATTTTATTTTCATTATGTATTGTATTTTTTTTATTATCAGTTGTTTTTTTTTCTTCTCTTATAATTGTTATTCTTTTACCTGCTGCTCAGCATACTAGTTATTTGTAATTCATTAATTTAAATAGAAGAAAACAATATTGGCTTGTAATAATTTTAAAAGCACCAAATGTAACGAAACAATTAACAAAGCTGTAGTTTTCTGAAATAAAATAAATAAATAAATAAATAAATAAATAAATAAATAAACAATGCACTAAAATGATGAAAAACCTTATGTCTGCATGACGGCAGTAGCGTTAGCGGGGTGTAGGGCTCTAAGCAACGCGCTCTTGAACTGAGACAGACCAGAGTTAAATATATGTGCATACCTATTACCTAGCCTATGCAGTTTAGGTATAAGGGAATTTATGTGTGCATTTGTTTTGATATTGTCACAGTAAAAAAAAATGAAAATTATTATTAATCGGATTGTTAATTCTTGAAAAAAAAATGTGTTCTTTTATGTACTTATGGAGACCGACCGTTTTCGCCACTAAATTGAATTTAGAGGTTGGTGCTAAAAGTTTTATTTCCACAACGTTTGCCTCTAACTGTCCCAATATCTCTGCTTTGTGCGGAGTACGACATTAAAATTTGTCCATTGTTTTGTCGAAATTCAAATTGGCCGGATCAAATGTACGCCGTTTGAAATCGTTGGCATTGTTTAGCAAGATGACTGGGTAGACTATAAGGGGGATGAGACCTGGGTATTAAATATTTGGCCAGATCCGATTTTCATCGAATACACAACGAGAGATAGAGGACATTAACAGCCAAAAGTGAGCAGCAAGAAATGTAATATTCCAGCATCGTAAAGATATAACCTTGTGGGTATGGTCTTCTGTTATCGAATGTTGGGTCTCATGTTTTTGATTGTTATCTTTATACTTGAAGCGAAAACTTCGAATCCATTTTTAAGCAAACTGCGCGCACGAAGGAGTGTGAGTTAACACATACCTAATCAAAGTTTATATGGAAAAGAAAGTGCAGACAGCATTTTTTTTACACTTCACCTACCGCACACTGCACAATGATAGACAACGGTAGGAAGGAAATATTTACCCACACCATACGTATTTTTTCTACCTACTGGTTGCATGTAACACATGAGATTCAACTGTCGATGGCAACAGTATTGTGTATGTAATTGAAGAAAAGGTACAAAACTTAAACAAATTAATACATATTTTAAGATATTTTGTTTTCTATATAAAACTTGTAGGTATGTATCTCAGAATATAAAAGTATGGAGATCAGTCTGTTTTTCCTACCCAGATATGAAAACAGCATGATGGTATGTATGTTTGTTTGGAAATTAAGTAACTATTGAGTGAGATATTATTGTGTAGGGTATACTGCCTTACAAATTGTATGAAACAATACCTATCGTCACTAAATTCAATTTTTATAAAAAAATAATCAAAATAGTTCGAGATGTACAACTACAATTTTATTTATTTATTTATATAATTTATGTACATGTGTACAAAGGCAGGTTTATTGCCATAAGGCAATTTCTTCCAACCAACCCGAGCAACGTGAAGTCTCTTAGTTAAATTGGTACAGTACTAATTAAGTGAGAAATAAATTGATAAAAAATAACATAAAAGAGTAAGAAATATAAAAAAAATTACAAAGAGAAAAAAAATGAAAAGAGAGTTTAAAAATAAAAGAATAATAAAAATAACACTGATCATAGCATTTTTTTATAGAAGATTAAATTTTCTAGTTGGGGTATTTTGCCTTTATTCGATATTTCTAAATACTTTGGAAATATAGGCAATTAAACACATCATAAATTTATAATAAAAAAATGTTTTTCTTAATACAAAATGTTTGAGAAACTGTGGAAATTTTTCGAAAAAATGTAGGTAGAGATTTTGTATTTGTCTAAATTTCTACCATTTTGCAGCGTTCTAACTTTTATTGTTTTTGAGATAAATGGAAAAACAAAGTAAAAATTCTAAAGTTGATACCAGACTGGAACAATAATTCTGAATATAACATTTTTGTAGACATACAATTTTGAATAACTTTTGAAATTTTGGGCTCTGTGTATCATGCAGATCAAAAGTTATAAGGGGGGAACAGACACACACACAAACATACACACAGACACATACACATTAAATTTCCTACTATAGATTCTGAATTCATCCATATCCATCTGGTCATCTAATAAAGCAATGCAACATTGTCTGTTTCATAAACCAAAGTAAATTATAATATAAAAAACAGTGTATATTATAATTTAACAGTGTATATTAATCACATTACAAAATTAATAAAGAGAGCAGAAGAAAAAAACAAAGAAGATAGCATAAAAGAACAATTAAAAGCAATGATAGGAAAACTAAAGGATAAGGAAAGGTAGAGGAAAGAAAGATGTAATCAGGTGTTGTCAGATAAATGTTTTTGCTTTATTACGTTATTTTTACAAACAAATAGGTACAATCAGCATCGAAAAATATATCAAATTAAATTGAAAATACATGTACTTACATAGTTTGGATTAAATCGATGCATCTGAATTGATGAATAAATTATTTAAACGAGGTTGAAATGAATTTCGTCCTGGAATTAATTTGTTGTATATTTGTGTGGTGAAAGAGTATATTACCATAAATAGATGAAAATCAATATTTGAGTATTGCCATTATAAGCAAATTATACACGTGACGAGTGTGTTAAACTAATTTATGTTCAGAAATTTATTTTTCAAAATAATATTTTTAATAAAGGTATCTAATTACAATGTCTAGACTAGTCTTTTACGGTCTTTCTTATTAGACTTATGATATGCAACGAATAGAGAACTGTCTTATCAATGGTCTACAAAAATCAGCCAAACAATTTCTTAAAATGGCGTTCAAAAAACAGTACATTGCCACTAGTATCAAAACATATTCTGCAGAAAACAGAGAAAGTGTTCTGATCTACTACACAATTGAAAATAGTTCTGCAGAAAACAGCCAGTCCACACTAACCGAGATATGACCTCTTTTTCTTCCAAGTGAATTTTTAAATCCATTTAATAATATCCTAGGGATTACTTTGCTTCATGTATTGGGTATGTGTAAAATAATTGATATTTGACTAAAATAAACAATACTTTGATAGAATATTTTCAAGATATTAGCGATTTTATAGCAAAACCTGTTTCTGCAATAATGATAATATTTTGGGTATTTGTGTTATGCAGAAACCAGCCAGTCTACCTAAATATTTTAGTACCTAGTATCGAAACATTTTACCAAGAGAAATATACTGTTTTTAAGAAAATACATACAAAAAGCATTTACATATTACATACACACTATATACAGTATCAAGGCCATGTCCCTTACGGGGTAGGCAGACTGAACAGTGAGCCATATTATTCTATATTGACTAAACATTAATCGCTTCATTTACTCTCATGAACCGCCTAATACATATTCGTCTGTAATTCAGGCTATTAACGTTCCCGTGGGAAGAAAATATACAACTGAAAATAACAGAGTGAGAAAATGGGGTCAACTGAGAAGGGATTGGCATGATCATGTGATCGATTTTTGGAAAGGGCATGTTGCAAGAGTCGGTTGAAAGAGATTGCTTTTTGGCGAAAAAACCCGTCGTTGTGTCCATGCAGTACATAAATAAAAACAAATATAAATATATCAAATAAACAAATATATAAATTTCTTCCAACTAACCAGTCCCATACAGCCAATTCCGGTCGCAGAATTTTCAAAGTAGTCACAAGTAGTCGCAGTTACTAAAAAGTGTGGTAACAGTTACTACACATTGCGACCGAAAAAAATTCGGTAACTTTTTGTCGACACTGTGTAGACACAAAGTCTACACATTTGTGTACACTTTCATTGTATACACTTTGTGACTAGTTTGCGATTTGTTTGTGACTAGTGTACACTTAGGGAAAAAGTGTAGTAACTGTGTGGTAACAGTGTGGAAACATTGTTACCAGAATATTTAAATCTGCACACAATGTGTGGTAACTGTTTCCACATTGTTACCACACTAAGCGCGAACATTACAATGCTAAATTTAGAGAAAAATTCTCAAACTGTTTTGATAGCATGCCTCGTATCGTTATCAATATATCATTCATTATGAGTAAACAACCAAAACGATTCCGTCTCTCGTCGACTTTTTACAGAAAAGTTAATAAGTTAATCAATTCACAAAATCTAACTCCAATTAAGTATTTTTAAGATACATATTTAAATATTTCATTCTCACCTTCTCAAACTATGTTATACATATAAGCTTTTTATAATTTCACAATTAATTTCATTTAATCGTATTGCTTACTGACGTGTCGTGTGATTTTCTCTGGCGTGATAGAAAGCTTTTTCATCTATATGTCATGTCATATATCAAATATGCTTGAAGTAAATAAATAAATGTGCAAATGATCGTCTATCTTAAACAGGAATATTTCTTTGTTAGTTTGACGAATATAAATTAGCGGAACACTTAACATGGTAACATGAATATTTTTTCATACTTTATTTTAATATAATATATATTTTTTAATTATTTTTTATAGGAGATATTTGTTTTCCTTTAAGTCTTTTTGTGAAGAAAATAAACCTATTATTATTGAGTCGTAGGTCTCGTAGTCTTCAAACGTTCTCAATGTAAAAACAATTTTATAATAATAATAATAAAAATTTATAAAGCGCCGTTTAGTGATACAAGATCACTCCAAGGGCGCTGTAGCTTATTTGTTGGCTCACAGAAACATACCAGTCTTAAGACGTTTACTGAAGGTGTCAATGTTCTGAGCTCCACGTATGTCAAGAGGCAATTTACTCCATTTTAAAGGCCCGTTCACACTGAAACCGCGATCATAGTAAGCCGCCTAAAAAAATATGCAGCGATGACGCGTAGCAACACAGCACTGGCGCGTGCACACTAGACTTATGACGAGCGGCCGCTTCCCCGCACTATGGAGCATTGATGGACACTGTTAAAATTTTTTTTTATACATTCAACAATTTGCTTTAAATTTTTATTTTAATATAAATAATTTAGTAAAATATTTTGAAAAAAAAAATATTTTCAATACAATAAAATATTATCAATATTTTCAAGACAATTTGCACATAGAAACGGAAAAACTAAACAAAAAACAAATTACAAAATTTTCTTTTCACATAAAAAAATATTTAACACTAATATATAGATAACACCATGTGCTTTGATTTTGCATTTTATTTTTCTCCAATTCCCGGAAGGTACACTAGTGTCATCTCTTCTCAGTGCTTCGAGATCACTGTTTTTTTTTATTCTTGGCCAAAAGAGGATATCTTCTACGATTCAGGTCATGGGTATAAGCGATATAAGCTTTGATGAACCCTCTCTTGTTAAAATGATGAAAAGGGCAAGCTGCGTTTTGTTTTGAAAGTTTGAGAATAACTGTAAACGAGAAAAATATGTGAATCCATTTTGTAAATTTGGTAAATGTCAGATGAAAATATTTTTTTCCATTATTCACCAATATTATGGTTATTTTTACTCATAAAACTATATTATTAGAATTATAATTGATTATTCTATCAAACAGAAACATTTTAGCTATAAAAATGTATGACTTATTGAATAAAAATAATTCGTACATTTCGATATTATTGTTTAAATTACGATAATATGATGGCGCGTTGGTTAAATTCAACATATTTGAACGAATTACACAGTAAATTTCTTTTCCCACTAAAAATCTAGTTACATATGTCATGATAATCAACATTAATAATATATATGTATGTACTTATATTGACAAACTGTAATGGCGGTGTTATATTGTTTTTTAATATTTTATGCATAGATTTTATCACTCACGAAAAGATGTCAAACTATCTAGTGAACGACGAGGGGCGGAGCTAAAAGTAGTCGCAAAGTGGTAACAATGTGTCCACACGGTTACGGAACATTGTGACCGAAATGTTACTGTGTCTACTGTTCCCCATTTTCGGTCGTAGTGTAGGAACAGTGTCTACTTTGCGACCAGAATATGTTACTAGAATACATCGTGTCTACACATTTGTGTCTACTTTGTGTAGGAACGGCGACCGAAAATGGTTATATGGGGTGTTTCCAGCCCAGAGAAGCAATACTTGCGTGAGAAATGAATTTAAATAAATCGAACCCAGGACGCCCGCACAGAAACCGAACGGCTTACCAACTATTTGTGTTACAACGTTACAAAATAATTGTGTTACAACGTTAGATATAAGTTTGTTTTTCAATTTTACTGTAGTAAAAGGGGCGATTATTTCAATACGGTTAAGGAACACTGTTCTTAGCCATTGGACTCCTTAAAAATGCATTTAAAACTTATATTTTACCTTTGGATAACCAGGAATTGGGCGTGCCTAATCTTTACCAATCCGCTCAGTTCACTGTAATTATCATATTATTTCACCGGTGCAAGCTAAGCTAAGCCGAGTCGAAGCTGTAAGCGATATCAATTTAGCCGCTCGCCAGGCCACGCTCGTTTGTCCCGCGGGCTAGCGCTGAAGCGAGTATATCGCCGTTACTGTCCCGGAGCTAACACAGTGCCAAAATTGAATTTTCGCGAGTCACGTATTGAAGTAGTTTTGGATTAGAATTCTTGGGGAATGTGCAGGAACAAAGAGTGTACCTACGTATGGACGGTCGACCCGAGTGACTTTGACCCACAGTTGTAACATTTATTTTATCATTTATTTATCTTTTATCACACCATATTTATAATGACAACAATAAGTAGATTACTGTTGCCCAACTGGAAAATCCTGTTCTAGTATGAACCAGGTGATTGCTACCGTTCCACACTAAATATGTACACAATCTCAACTTTCTGCACTCGCAATCATTACCTCAACAAACATATGGGCTCACACAAAACAGATCAACCAGGTCCCAATGTCCGCCATAATACCTGTCATAATTCCAATCTCTGACGTGATTTTTATTTCAGAGCCATAGAAAGAGACTAGTTAACTATGTTGGTGTTATTAATATGAGTCACATGGTTCCCATTACATTTTCTAATAAAAATATTTTTTTTCCAAAAGACGGAGAGACAGAAATTTGTATATACATCCCAAAAGTAGCAGCATTCTGTTAAGTTTTAAGACGCAGAACTATAATTTCGACTGGTATTGATCTTTTATACGAATAAAAATATTTCAATGTCCTCGAACGTTCTTGATCATTTCATGGAACTGTCATACCCTGTTGGAGCTTATTGTCACTCGTGAGACATCGCGGGCGATGAACTCGGCCTAGCGACAAACAAATACACTTGCCGTCGCTAGGCGTGCGCTCGAAAGAAATTTCTAGGAGTGGTCTGCCACAATTTACGGTTATAAACAGAAACAATTACAAAAAAAAACATTAAATATGACAAGTAGTATTACTCGCTACTTCCACCACCACCCGCTCCGCATATGGGGACTGTCAACGGCCCCTTCGCAGAACGCTAGAATGAATGACAAAAAAAAACAATGCATGGCACGAAGAGTAGCTCATGGAGCCCTCTAGATTAGCAATCTCGGCACCATGGTGCAAAAAGAACAATCAACAAGTGCGAATTGAGATTCACACTTGCGGACTGTCGGCGACTTCAGATCCATATATATAGGGCATCAGAGAAGTGACCAAGATCTCTGGAAACAGAAAAGTCAGTGAGAATCTTCGGATAATAAGGCATCGTATCTATGGCAAAATCGTTTGAAGGCTTTATAATTGTTCTTCGAGATCACTAAGTCCGCATGTCCTATGGGACCTTGAAGAGGCCCACGGACAGCAACGAGGAGCTCCGATCTGTAAGAGGACACATTTGGGTGGGAACACTCCCAAAGGATGTGATCCGAAGTTTGGTCCGGACATTGACAAAACTGACATGAGGAAGAGGGAGCAATGTTGAAGCGATGGAGATAGCTTTTAAAGTTACCGTGTCCTGTGAGAAATTGAGAAGTCCAAAAGTCTGGAACAACCCAAGGAGATTGCAGTCGCGTAGTATTACTCGCGTAAAGTCCAGAAAATATAAGAACAATTTTACATAACTAATAAACCTACATTTTTCCAACACTGCTTGTAAATATAATAATCGCCACTTCTAAAAAATACAATTAATAATTGCAAATGCCTTTGTCAACCTAGAATGAGGTTGTGAAGGAAAACAATATTTCCAGTTGAAAAATTTTGAAAAGTTGGCCAAAGTAACCCCAATATTATGTCATGCACGGGTCGGCAAATCTGTATCGAGGGATAGTTTCCAGCTTCATATGACGCCATTTTGATAATCGTCTCCGACCCTTATAATTATAATAACAACATAGTTATTTTTTTAAATAGGTTTTTATCATAAAATAAAGCCATTTTGGCCAACGTACAATGTCAACAGCAAATTGGTTCTTTTTAATATTTTTTTACAATAAAAAATATTTTCTTGTTTACTGTAGAAGTTTATGCAACCAAATTTTGTATTTTTTCTTCCAAATGATTGTAATAGATTGTGGTTATCATAGTGGTCAAGACACGTACACTGGTGTTTTTTTTCACGAAGAAAACGCAAATTTCGCAAATTGTAAATTCAACTCTATTTCATTTAATGATTCGGCGGATATTTTGAGGTAGTTAATATTAACCATATTTGAATTATAAATTAGCTATAAACCACTTGTTTTTTGAGTCACTTCGCGACATGTTTCGGAAGCGCTGTCCTTCCATCGACCGACTTCTCCAATACTTAGTATATTCCCCATCAAAAACAAAAACACTACACAATACTTCCCTCCCCCCTACTAACCCAACCAACCCTCAACCGCCACCCCCCTCGAATCACAGACAGGTACACATAAATTCAACGGCTTTCGTGGATCAGTTTGTTGGGTATCTGACTGCTGAACCAAGGGTCCCGGGTTCGATTCCCGGTGGAGACACAATTTTTAATTGTGTTTTCATTCTGGACCTATGAGACGATTAATATCGTAAGTGTCAAGAATGTGGCAACTTGTTATTGGGTGCGTGTTAAATAATGATTTGACATAGTATATGTTAGTTGCCCGAGAAGCTACAAAAAAAAAATTATAATTCAAATAATATGGTCAACTTAATTTTCTTGATGTGGGCACGTAAACACCGATTTCCGTTTCCAAATAATTTTATTTAGTTTTTATTTACTAAGCTTCATGTTCAATACTGTGTACAATGGCGGGTTTATTGCCACAAGGCAATTTCTTCCAATCAACCAAAGCAACGTGAGGCCATAGATAGTATAGTGGTAGGGACATTAAATATAGATTAAACGGAAAGAAACACGTAACATTATTAAGAGTAAATTAACAGCAACAAAGGAAGGAAGGAAATAGAGGTAGAGGGAGGGGAGGGAGGATGGATATGGGGTGTCAGTTAAGAATTATTAGACAGGTAAAACAGCTTGAGTTTCTTTTTGAAAAGTCGAATCGATTGTGACGTCGTAGTATCATTACTTAAGGTGTTCCATAGTCTTGCTGATTGTACTTTAAAAGAGGAACTGAGAAATAATGAGCCCATTTAACTAACAAGTAGCAAAATTAAAAATATACTTACAAATACTTCAGATGGTTGGCGGCAGAGAGTTTAGTGCGCTGGGTTAATAATTCAGTGGTCGCGAGATCAAATACTGCCTCGGCTAATTTTGTTCACCTAGAGCACAAGCATTTATGCTTAATTTATGGAATTTATGAGAATGTTTATGTAATTCTTACAAGGATATATAGCAAATGGATTTCAGGTATGATTTATATCTTGATTATTCATTCTTCATTCAAACATGATAGGCTGCTCAGGACAGAGAATGAAAAAAATATATATGAAAAATAGATAATAATGGCAAGTATGATAAGCCCCAGTTTGTGTTAAAGGATGGAGTAAACGTGCTAAATGCAAAGTGATGTAACTGCGAAGAGTATGGCTATATCGTATACCATATTGAGCTTCCACTTTGAGTAAGTACTAACATACAAATTATAATTATAATAATAGGATAGAAAAATGTGCAAAGGACTCTGTGACCCGAATGCAGAGTCCTAGATACCTAAATACTAACTCCTAAACTCACTGGAGAATTAAGAATTCTTTAGTCAGCAATTGCGTTGCAGAGACATCCCTAACTAAATAATAAATACTACACCAAACTTAAGGTTGATGGCGTAGAATTCCACATTATTGTGTTCAAAGTAAAGAGTGGGCTTAGAAAGCTATCTATACATATCTTTTATGACGTTTGACATTTAAAATGTTTTTGCTATAACAACACAAACATATGTAACCAATTTCACACTAACTTCACACTGACAGCTCGATGTCACGATTTTTTGAAATTCCACCGAATCTTCGTCATCTCGTATGGATCGCTGAATACTTTGTTATTTTATTTGACAAAATTTACTAAAAACATATTCAACGAAGCCGATAAAGTCATCATCCACCGAAAAAAATCTCGTATTTTAGTATTAAACCACTCGTAAGGTTCCTCGCTGTCAACCTTTCTTTTTGACAATTCGCAAATGATAGTTTACGCCGATGCGCATGCGCTAAGTATTTAGATATGTCTCTGCAATGCAATTCTCATAGAAAAACGTCGTAGCATCCTCCAGTTAGGAAGCCACGTGATCTTCTAACCTAAGTGAGCGACTGTGCAATGAAAACATGGTTAGTATTTAGAATTTAGAATTTGGGTAGGACTCTGTATTCGGACCTGTGACTACAATAATTT
The DNA here is from genome assembly GCA_963576475.1 of Molanna angustata. NCBI lineage: Eukaryota > Metazoa > Arthropoda > Insecta > Trichoptera > Molannidae > Molanna > Molanna angustata. Next base: position 17,639,405 of record OY754984.1, on the reverse strand, counting down.
GCCAGAACAACTAAAAACTATGAATGAAAAATCGAATATTTTTATTATTGCATATGCGCAAACATTGGATGGAAAAAAAAATCCAATGTTTGCGCATATGCAATAATAAAAATATTCGATTACTTACACATTGGTACAAGTAGGTAAATAAGACAAAAATGACCTTATAAGTCTGGCGCAATTCAGGGGTGACTTCTATGCGAAAAATGCATTTGTCACCTCAGGTATAAGAATTGATGCTCTCATTATTTACAAAAAAAACAATTCTCTCAATAGATGGCGTAACGACAAAATAAATAAAAATAATAAAAATGTTGTTCATAATTTCACACATAGATGGCTGTAGTAAAAATCCCTTATTTTCAAGCGAAAAGAATATCAGTATTACAATATATAGAACTTTCAAAATTGAATTGATAGGGATCTCATTAAAAAGGCATAATTGGTGAACGTTGCGCAAGCGCATAAAGTGATCACGTAAACCAGCCGATGGCAGGTCGTAAGCCCTGTAGGTGCCTTGATTTCCCGGTTCTCCTACAGTAAATATTCCAACTTCGTCTTTATTGAGATAATTAAAAATCTGTTAAAAAATGAAAAATCATTCCAACGGCAATTGATAACCAGACTTAGTATCATGAACTGAAGTAAAGGGTTGCTGTATATGAAAAACTAATATTTTGAAGATGAAAAAAATATCTTTAAACATAAAATAAATAAAAATAATAAAAATGTTGTTCATAATTTCACACATAGATGGCTGTAGTAAAAATCCCTTATTTTCAAGCGAAAAGAATATCAGTATTACAATATATAGAACTTTCAAAATTGAATTGATAGGGATCTCATTAAAAAGGCATAATTGGTGAACGTTGCGCAAGCGCATAAAGTGATCACGTAAACCAGCCGATGGCAGGTCGTAAGCCCTGTAGGTGCCTTGATTTCCCGGTTCTCCTACAGTAAATATTCCAACTTCGTCTTTATTGAGATAATTAAAAATCTGTTAAAAAATGAAAAATCATTCCAACGGCAATTGATAACCAGACTTAGTATCATGAACTGAAGTAAAGGGTTGCTGTATATGAAAAACTAATATTTTGAAGATGAAAAAAATATCTTTAAACATTAAATAAATATTTTTTTTTGACAAATTCGATAGAGCGTATTGATATTACTTCGAAATCGCCATATTATCGACTGTTTGTGAAGGAGCAGCGGGGCAACATTGAATCAAAGGACAAAAATACGGAAACCGAGGATTTTTCTCTTCGAGAGGGTATTTCGTTCCGCGGTGAATAAACGGTCGGTGTTTGTAAGAGATTGCCATTCAATTTTATTTGTTTTGTCTCTCAGGGGGGTGGGTATTTCCCGTTGAGAGCTTTTAAAGATTGTATCAACAAGCTAATGTGTTTCCCGACTCTAATCAGGGCACTCGCGCTAGAACAATATTTATACAGTTTGGTACCACAAGCCATGGGGCAGATGCTTCGAAATATTTACAACATAATAAAGATATTCCATTACAGAAAAGCCATAGATTTACAAATACATAAAGACGTATCATCATGCCTTCTCGGGGTAGGTAAGGACGTCACACTTTTCTATCTTGATACATGATATCACGATTCGTCCATTGATATTTCCATCCTTGTAATATCGTTCATATATTTTTTTTTTATAATTGAAAACCATACATACCATCACGCCATGTCTCTCTCATGATTCTCTCTGCTTACACTTACGGGGTAAGCAGAGAGAATCGAGCTCCATACTTATCTATTTTTGCACACATTTCTGGCTTCCTTTACATCCATGCATTGTCTCATACATGCTCGTCGATTGTTCAAACTTTTTTATGTTTCCTTCTTTCAAAATATCATTCACATGGTCATGCCATCCCTTTCTGGGACGACCTCTGCTATTCACTCCATGTATATTTTTTTGGTCTGTCGTTCATCGTTCATTCTTTCTATATGTCCAAACCACCTCAAAGCATTCACTTTCATTTTACATATAATATCCTTCTTTATCTTGCATTATCTCCTTATGTCCATATTTTTTTCTCATTTTTTACTCTATCATATATCGTTCTAATTGAAAACCAAAGTATATCATACATAATATTGTCCAATATACAGGGGTATATTGGACACCCCTGACCTAGTTGAAATGATAAAATTCAGAGTACCTACAAGGTTTGCTTCACGTCAAAATGCACCTTTTCATATAGAGAATCTTCGAAATAACTTTATCATTAACTCACCAATACATAGATTGCACCGCCTTGGAAACCAATATAGTGCTGTTGATATATTTAATGTACACACTATAGATGGTTTCAAAAGGATGCTTAACGCATATTATAATTTTTGATTTTTACTTTGCTTTGTTTATTTTTGTTGTTTAAATTGAATATGTAATACTGTTTATTTTTTTTCTTCTTTTATGTCTAGTTTTTTTTATCATTTACCTCTATTTTCTTTTATTATGTTGTTTTATATTGTTCTTCCTTTAACTACTTACGTTTTTTTATTATGCCCTATCGTTTTTTTGTAAATGCCCTATTAATGGCGTATATATAATAAATAAATAATAAAAAATATATTTCAATTTATACCTTTATAACTTTTTTGGTATAAACCACCTTACTAGACTGAGTCTGTTCCGAGGAGAGAGAAAATTTCTTGCACTGTATATCACAGAAATTTTTTTTTTCTTTATTCATATCATAACAAATATACGAACATACAAAATTTATACATTATATAGTTTACAATATCACCTACCTCTTAAAGCTTATTAGCTTGTGTAGAGTGAGGATGTGTGCTATTAAATGACTAAACAAAATGTGAAATAAAAAGAGAAAATAATTTGATTGAACCAGCATATACAAACATAATTATGCATGTATTAAGCACAATATTACGTGAATGTATTATAAAAAGTATATTGGTTGGGATCCATTTCTCGCCTAATCAATTTCTATCACATTACACAAGAAAAATTATTAAAAAGTCTGATACACACACGATAATGTACAATAACCACCATCACAGAAACAACACAAGTCGCAAACAAATACACATGTGCCAAAAACTTCTAAACCTGTACAATCATCCCCGTGAAGAATTTTTCACAGTGGTATTCATTTTTTTATGGTTTTCAATTCGACGTATTTCAAGCGGAAGTTCATTGAAACAATTTTCTCCCAAAAAAGAACATACCTACTGATACTCCAAAAGATTTCAAACCCCTGCACTTGAAAAGAAGCAAGTATGTGATTTATATTATTATCGACTCATTTCTATGAAATGTCTAAAGATAACAGTCAATACATACTCTGCTTTGACGTGGAACACTTTTCCTGTTATTTTTCTCAAAAAATAACAGGAAAAGTATCGAGTATATTGACTAAGAAATGTTTAACTGAAGTTTTGGCTGCGTTGAAAAGTTAGTGGAACCATTATGCAATTTATTTTTTGCTCGTCAGGCAATTTTATTTTCTGTTTGTTTGATCGTTTGAATTAATTATAATAATTAACAAGTTTTGATCCAAAATATAAGGATATATGACTTGTAAAACAATTATTATAAATACTAAGATTTTTCTTTATTCACATTTTTACTCTCCACTACTATGGGATAATAAAGTCATCGTTTCACAAATTTAAAACACGTTTTTTGACCTCAATTTCTCAATGACTATCATGTAGAGTAGAGAGTGCATAATTTGAGTTACGTCGTGATATTTTTGTGTGCACGTATGCCATAATCCATATATGCCATAATACGGATGCCATAATCCATAATCCGTATGCTTGAAAAAACAATGAAAAAAACTGTACAGAGGAGTTGAGATTTCGTTTAATATGTTATTAGGTACCCTTGAAGCACATAATTCAACACTTTTCCCAGCAAATAGTTAAATAAGTACATACGTACCATCACACCGTTGCCCTGTTTGGGGTAGGCAAAGAGAATGAATGAGTCAATATAGAAGACTCTTCTATATTGACATACATTTCTACTATTATTCTGACTTTGTTTGTAGGTATATGTTTGTTCTCATCTTTCAAAATTTCAGAGAAAGAGAGAGAGAGAGAGAGAGAGAGAGAGAGAGATCAAAACAAAAAAGCATCAAAACAATAAATTAATTTAAACCCCAATTTTTTTACCTTAAAATTCTTTTTTATTCTGTTACCTAGCGTTTCATAATTTGACTGTCTTATATCCGCTGCTGGATAAAGGCCCCTTCCAAACAATTCCACTTATGTACATAGTTCTATCTTAAGCTGCTTGCTGCCAACCACGACCGGCTGCCAGCCGGACCATGTCATGTATCCATCTTTTTAGTGATCACATTTAGTTTAAACTTGACATTAAATAATCGTGAATCACTTAAACCTCAGCTGTTTCTCGGAGGATTATGTAAGCAATTAATGTGCAGTTTAAAATGGGACCATTGGTAAATACCTGACGAATGAGTCCCGGCTCGATAGGTCGTTAATATTCCCGTCCAAGATACGGAATTGGCATTCAGTTTGATTCACCGCTTTCCTATCTGTAAAATCGATATAGAAATCTCGGTATATCGTCAATAATACACCTCCCAGTCTCCACCACCTCCCTCATGAAATAAATTCCTGGTCGCCCCCCGGAATCCTTCACTGCTGGAATTCCTCAAATCTCGGAGAATTCCATAGACCAGAGAGGTATGGAGAACGACAGATCGTTGTGTTGCGAATACACATATAATAATTCATATATTTAGCACGACTAATAGAAAATTGATGTGGAAAAAAAACTGACATTCATACCAACCACTTTGCCATATTTAATCGTGGCATAAAATTATTATGCTAGTAATTTTCTGCCTCCTCGAAGCAGGCTTAGCCTAGTGAGGTGAGATCCCATGAGATAGTTTTGTAGATAGGTCCACGGTCTTATTGGCAGATCGAATCTTGGAGGTACCGCAGTTGGAGCACCCATGTACCTATATTATATCCATGTTGAAGTTCCCTAGTCATTGTGCCAAGTCTCATTCGAGCATATACATACTAAACGAGTGGACTATGGCCAACGCTAAACACTTCACGAACAAGTCATTCTATATAGGATTCAAATTTTGTATAGAAAATATTCAGCATCTTCATGAAATGAGTTTGAAATATTTGAAAGTTAAAAAATTGAGAGGCACTGATCAGGGGGGCAAGTCTGGTTCGACCGGCGAAATCAAAACCCTAGTGATTACCCATATCATGGATATAATTATTATCGTATGGAGTTCTATGACATCTAAAGATATTATAGAACTCCATATAATAATTATATCCATGATATGGGTAATCACGAGGGTTTTGATTTCGCCGATTGAACCAGACTTGCCCCCCCAGATATCCTTAAAAACCTAATGGGGTCTAAACGAGTATAAAATGTACAAATTCAAAAAAAATTTCAAAGAATTTGATGAGTACTTAAGTCTTTAATCGATAAAGTATGTAGTATAAACACGCCGTATATAGTACATAGCACACACATATACAGATAGGTACATTGTGATGAAACTTTCAGAATACAATCTCAGCATGATACTAGTTTATAATCTGTAATAAAAAAGCCTTAAAATTGCGCAATCATAACTCCCCACTAACTCCCCTTTGGGTTAGTGAGGAGTAAAAAACATGGATATTTATTCGATTAATTGTTGTGAAATGTTCCAAGAGCATTTTTGGACCATTCTTAGAATTTTGTCTTCAAACTTTTGGTATGGTTGTCTTCAAACTATATTTAAACCCTCTATGTATGCAGCCGTTCATAATGTTCAAAACTATTAATCTGCGATACCTCAACGATTTTACTTGAATTTGTGGTTTGTATGATGTTTTTACTGTTTAAATATTTTTATAATATCATCCTATACATTTTTAAGTTTTATATTTGTAAAACTTTTGTTGAATGATATACTATGTTTTAATTCATCTGAGTTACTTTGAGTTATAAATATGCCCTTCTACAACTTAATAGTTTTTTTTTGAAGATATTTTTTTAATAAAAACTAATACAATTACATTTTCACACTTAACTGCAAAGCAGTTTTTTGCAGAGCCGATTCTCTCTTTCACATAATAACTTAAAGCAAAAATTAAAGAACAGAAACTAAAAGAAAAAAGACAAAATACCGGAAAAAAATTAAATAAACCTTATAAATATACATTATACATATAATCAATCATCATCACTCAACAATAATAATTCAGAGTCTAACGAACGCTTAGTTTAACGTTTTCATTTTTAGTCTGGTTTGATCTGAAAATGCAAAAAAAAAATCAACCAATTTTGGGTTTTATATTATCATTGGTTACGCAAAGTTGGGTACACACGCATATACACACACACACACACCTTTCCTATCCTATCCTAGTTTACCTCGGCCTAAAAACAACCTACCTACATACCTGCCAGCTATATGCAAAAAAGTATTGTTGCATATAAATTTTCTCATTATATCAACTGTCATCTTGACTAACACACCGCACCGCACTGCTCTTAAAATTATATCTTCGAAATCCGCTGAAATTAATTAACTTGTGAATTACTAGTGAAGTGTCAAAGTTTTCATACTACGCTGTGAATGTGGTGAAAAGATTATTCAGAACCAGCACAATAAATATCGAGGCAAGGTACCTATACCTTCATCTTTTCCACCATATTCCTTGGTCCTTCGTCCCGTATATCTTGTATTTTCCCGCATTCCTTGTTCCTCTGTCCCGCATATCTTGAATTTTCACGCATTACTTATCAAATTTATACATTTTTATACAAAATTAACATTATACATACGCTATTTACATTACATATTTCATACATACCCGCATTGATTGTAGTACCTAAGTACTTAATCAAATTCTTGTTTCATTAATTTTATTGTTGTTTAATCAATAATGGCTTCTTTAAAAATATTGGAAGCTAAACGGTTAAGTTTATTTGCAATTATTCAGAAAGCTTATGACTTGTCGAAATCATTAAATACCGCTGAAGAAAAAACTAATTTTCTTATCCGCATACAATCGATAGATAAAATTCGTTCTGAATTTTGTCAAGTTGTAGAAGAATTAAATTTGGGAAAAATAGCTGTAAATCCAGAATATGTTCCGTCTTTTCAATCTATTGAAGCCCTTGACGAATTATACTGTAACATCAAGCATATTGAACAATCTTTAAAAACTAAAGTTGACTATGTTCCTCCAATTATTAAATCATTTGAAAAAGACTCTCAAAGAACACACAAATTGCCAATATTGGAACTTGTTAGTTTTAATGGTGATCCAACGAAATGGCCATTATTTTATCAAAATTTCAAAGATCTAATACACGACTATATTAATTTGTCGAATGGTGAAAAAATACAATATTTAGTGTCAAAATTGACAGGTACCGCTTTAAGTGTTATTTCTGGGATACTTCCTGTCGCATCTAATTATGATATTATATGGGATAGGCTTGTTGATCGATTCCAGGATTCACGAATTTTAGCTACGCATTATTTAGAAAAAATAATCAATTTTAAACCCTTAACACAATCAAGTTCAAAGAATTTGGATTATTTCATAGAAAATTTTTGCTCTTCATTTGAAGCTTTAAAATTATTAGATATTTCTGATTTAACTGATTTCATCATAACGCACATTGCTCTTCTTAAGTTAGATAGAGAGACGTTAAATTTATTTGAGCAACATATTAGAAATGAAAAAATTCCAAACTTTAAATTATTACAATCTTTTCTGAGAGAGCAAAGCAAAATTCTCTCTAGAACGCAGGTTATATTCCACAAAAGTGCACCAAATGATCGACGAAAAAATAATAATAATTCACATTCATTTGTTATAAATAATACGCCAATGGATATCACAAAATGTTTTTTGTGTGAATGTAATAAACATCCATTGTATTCATGTAAAAAATTCTTACAGTTGGATGTATTCACAAGATTCAAAATAATCAACAAAAGATCACTATGTAAAAATTGTTTTGGTACTCATTTAACAAAAAATTGTAAATCGGAAAAAAATTGCTTTTATTGTAATAAAAGGCATCATTCATTGATTCATTTTCCTTCTTCACCAACATGTGATGATGAAGATAATCAAAATAAAGATAATTATCATTCAAAACAGGTTCCTAGCGCAGCTGATATTGTTAAAAACGATGATAATATTACCTCATTCGTCAATTCTGACCGCAATACGAGCACTTCGGTGAATAATATCGGTCGACGACATTTGGATCAACCATATGAACCTAAATGTCAAATCGACAATTGTTTGTTGATCAATAATGTAAACTGTTATCATGTAATACCAACCGCTATAGTATATATAAATGGAAAAAAAAAAAACCATCCGCACATTAATAGATACAGGATCAAATGCAAATTTTATAACGGAAAAGATATGTAAAAAATTTAATATAAACATTACGTACGAAAATGCTTTTGTGTACGGTATTGGGTCTGCTGTAAAACCAATATTAGGATATGCTATATTTACAATTTATTCAAGATATGATACAAGATTCTTTTACGATATTAAGGCTTCGGTTGTCGAAACTATTACTAATGATTTGCCTACGTCAGCCTTAGAAATGACAGATTGTTTTAATAATTTGCCGCTAGCGGATAATAATTTTAATCTTCCTGCTAGTATCGATTGCATAATCGGAGCTGGTTTATTCCCGCATTTACTTTTACCTGGGAAATTAACGCATAAAGAAACTCGTATGATCGCCTTACAGACTACTCTTGGTTATTTGATCATGGGCGAAATGCAAATAGATAACTTCTCATCATGTCAATTTCAACGCACGTTACACGCAATTGATGATTCTAATTCAAAAAATAAGTTAGATGAAATGATTCAAAACTTTTGGAAACTAGAATCTGTACCATCACGTCAGTATTTAAGTCCTGACGAGCAACTTTGTGAACAAATTTTTGAGAAAACAGTCTTGCGAGACGACGAGGGTAGATATACTGTATCATTACCTTTTCGTGAAAGTCCCACAGTTTTGGGTCATTCAATAAAAAACGCTAAACATAGGTTGCTTTCATTGGAAAAGAAGTTGCAATCAAATTTAGATTTACAATATGGTTATAATGCCACTATTCAAGAATACATTGACAAAGGTTTTTTGAAAAACGTTACAGATACACAAACTTCAGATTGTGTTTTTTTATATACCACATAGAGCTGTATATATTAGAATAGTTTTAGACGCCAGTTGCAAAACTTCCTCTGGAAAAAGTCTCAATGATATATTGCATTGTGGACCTAATTTGCAAACAAATATTTTTGATTTACTTATAAATCTACGCCTGTACTAGGTAGTTATTTCTGCTGACATAGAAAAAATGTATTTTCAATTGAAAATGAATCCAGATCATAAACGTTTTCAAAGGATACTTTTTAGATTTAATAACTCAGATCCTATTGACATTTATGAATTTCAACGCGTTTCTTTTGGGCTTAAATGTTCCCCTTATTTAGCAATGGAAGTCATTCGCAAACTCTTAACAGATGAAGGCGATAAACTGCCTGAAACCACACAACTTGCTATGAAATATTTTTATATGGATGATTTTCTTTATTCAGTCAATTCACCTGAGGAAGCTTTACAAATTTATTCTCATTTACATAGTTCACTTATTTTCCTCTGGAGGTTTCTGTCTAAATAAGTGGATTTCCAACTCTGTACAATTTTTAAAGCACATTCCAGATAATCTACGTGTTAACCAACACATTACTTTTAATTCAGATTTTGACGATAAAACCAAAATTATAGGTTTGTCTTGGAGTCCCACCTCTGATTGTTTCACTTTTAAAATCAAACCTTTCTCTTTAGATACGTTAGTATGTACGAAAAGATTAATTCTTTCTAATATGGCATCATTATATGATCCTCTAGGTCTCCTTGCTCCAGTTATCATCGGTTTGAAACTTCTAGTGCAAGAGTGTTGGAAAAGAGAATTGTCTTGGGATGAACGGGTTCCCGAGGATATAAATAAGATTTGGTTGAAATTTCAGAGTGAACTCGAAAACTTATCAAATATAAATATACCAAGACATATAGGTATAGTAAATGATTCATTCATCAATTTGCTTGGTTTCTCAGATGCTAGTGAACGTGCCTATGGGGCGGTTATATATATCCGCATTGGATCACTTGAATCTAACGCCTCAAACGTATCACTACTATGTGCCAAGTCAAAAGTATCCCCACTTAAAAAGGTATCTTTAGCACGTTTAGAGTTATGTGCCGCACACCTTCTTGCATTATTAATGAAATCTGTTCTCTCAACTATTGAGATTAGATGTAAGATTGACAAAATGTTTGCATTTTCTGATTCAACTATTGTACTTTCATGGATACATTCCTCACCGCATAGATGGCAAACCTTCGTTGCCAATCGCACCGCAATTATTCAAGAAATTATTTCTGAAGAAAATTGGTTTCATGTTCCTGGAACTGAAAATCCAAGCGATATTGTATCCCGCTCCGTTACTCCTAATGAATTTTTGAAAACCTCTTATTGGTTTAATGGTCCAGCCTGGATCTCATTGCCACAGAGTCAATGGCCTGTGACTAATTTTAAAAAGGAAAATGCCTATCAGAGTATACCTGAATCTAAAACTGTTGCTCTCATACAAATTAAGACTCAATCTGAGCCTCACTTTATTTATTTAATCGCTAACAGGATCTCTAAATGGAGTAAATTATTAAACATACTTGTTTACGTTCTTCGTTTTACAAGAAAACTTAATACGTCTGGAATGATTACGGTCTCAGACTTAGAAACTGCTGAAAATCATGTAATTAAATGCATTCAGAACAACCATTTTTCTCAAGATATACATTCTCTTGAACAGAATAAATTGAGTAGTCCTGTATTACGCAAACTTTTACCATTTTTAAATAATAATATCCTTAGAGTTGGTGGTCGAATTCAAAATTCATCATCAATGTATGAAACGAAACATCCAATTTTATTGCCTTCTAAAGATCGTATTGTTCAGTTACTTATTGAATATTATCATTATTTACATTATCATACAGGCCCTGCATTATTGTTAGCATTATTACGACAGAAGTACTGGATTTTATCTGGTCGTAGTTTGGTTCGTAAGATTGTTCATTCTTGCAACATTTGTTTTAAAAACAAACCAAAAGGAACCTTCCCGTTAATGGGCAATTTACCCGATTTTCGAGTAAATGAAATAAAATGTTTCGCAAAATGTGGAGTAGATTACATGGGTCCAGTGTTTGTAACTCTGGCAAAGAGAAGAGGCGTTAAAAAGCAAAAGGCATATGTTTGTTTATTTGTTTGCCTAGCAACAAAAGCTTTACATATAGAATTAGTTTCAGATCTCTCATCTGAAATGTTCTTAGCTGCATTTAAACGTTTTATAGCCAGAAGAGGACCTGTCACTCTCATTGTAAGTGACGGTGGAAGAAATTTTGTTGGAGCTCGTAAAATTTTAAATGAATTATATAAGTTTGTTTGTTCCGATGAATATAATAAAGCAATACTTCATGAATTGACGCCTAGAAAAATAGAATTTCGAATAAATCCTCCGTATTCTCCTCATATGGGTGGTATATGGGAAAGCAATATTAAGTGTATTAAAACACATTTATTTAAAGTCATAGGCTCACAAGTATTAACTTACGAGGAAATGAATACCGTATTGATTCAAATAGAGGCTTTATTGAACTCTAGACCGCTTTGTGTATTAAGCAATGATCCTTTAGATCCTGCCGCATTAACCCCTGCGCATTTTTAAAATTTAACTCCGCTAAATTACATACCCGCTTACAACGTTGATGATATTTCAATAACCCGCATTCAACGATATGAGTTGATCGATAAATTAGTACAGTCATTTTGGAAACGATGGCATGTAGAATATCTCACCTCTTTACAAATGCGTGAAAAGTAGAATACGTACATAAAACCCATTACACCTGGCCAAATAGTTATTATTAGAGAGGAAAATCTCCCTAAATTATCTTGGCCACTTGGCATAGTCAAGGAAATATATCGGGGAAAAGACAACGTCATTCGAGTTGTAAAAGTTTGAACCCGGAATGGTACATATTTAAGACCAGCTATTCGATTATGTCCGTTACCTTCCCAATAATCAAAATGTTTTTAATTTAATATTTCTTTTTATTTTTTAAGTTAGTTTACGTTTATTTGAATTTTTCACTCTATTGTTTAAATTTGTATTCTTCTTTTACCATCCGGTGAGTCATATGTTTTTTGAATTTTTTGTTGGAGTAATACTCCAAGGCCGGGAGTTATGGTTACGCAAAGTTGGGTACCCACGCATATACACACACACACACACACACACACACACACACACACACCTTTCCTATCCTATCCTAGTTTACCTCGGCCTAAAAACAACCTACCTACATACCTGCCAGCTATATGCAAAAAAGTATTGTTGCATATAAATTTTCTCATTATATCAACTGTCATCTTGACTAACACACCGCACCGCACCGCTCTTAAAATTATATCTTCGAATCCGCTGAAATTAATTAACTTGTGAATTACTAGTGAAGTGTCAAAGTTTTCATACTACGCTGTGAATGTGGTGAAAAGATTATTCAGAACCAGCACAATAAATATCGAGGCAAGGTAACTCCCTATACCTTCATCTTTTCCACCAATCATTTAATCACAAAAAAATCCTTTTTAACGCACGCAATACATACCGTTTACTAACGCGTACGTAGCTGCCATAGAATAATAATAATATAATCTTGTTTCATTTAACGTCTCAAAAACCCAAGCCTGCCTAATTTCTACGAAGAGAAACACCAATGAATTGCAAGTGTCTTTCAACGGAAGCACCCTACCTAACAGCAGCCCTATCGACCTGCTTGGAGTATCTATAACGAACCAGTTACACTACAAGGGCTCCATCGAAGCTAAGGTGAAACTCGCCTCCAAAAAATTGAGCGTACTATATAGAGCGCGTAGATATTTTACTAAGACCCAGATCTGTATACTCTACAAAGCGAAAATACGTCCAATTATTGAATATGGCAGTCACCTCTGGAGTGGCGCCCCCCAATACCTACTGAATACTCTCGACGCTGTCCAAAAGCGTGCTATACGTCTGATTGATGATCCATCACTGACTGATGGATTGCAATCACTAGAACACAGACGCAGAGTCGGTATTTTAAGTTTATTCTATAGATACTACCACGGGAATTGGTCAGAAGAACTTGCATCTTTGGTCCCTCCTCCACCCACTCGCAACAGAGTCACTCGCTTCACTCAATCGCAGCACCCATTCACAGTGGACCTTCAACATATACGAACAAGTCGCTTCTCGAACTCCTTTATTAATACAGCAGCCCGACTGTGGAACGATCTTCCGAATTCTGTGTTTCCACCTTCGTACAACCCGGGTCTTTTTAAAATCCGAATTAATAAACTCTTTTCTAGATTGCAAACCCCTCCCAACGCTACGTAGTGCGCTTCTTCGGAAGAGTAAAATGGACTCAAATCCTAATAGCTGGCGTCCCCTACGTGGACATGTTAAAAAAAGTATAGAATACTATTTAGACTGCAGTAAACGCGACTGCTTTATGTTGACTAATTTGGTCAACATTTTGCTACGAGCATTCAGTAATCATTTGGCCGTCTGCGTGATATGTTCTCCAAATAGGGAATTTTTAACTGCTTGCAAAATTATTTACGCAGTCATAATGAGTAGTACTATACGAACAATGTCTACCAGCAGAGTCATAAGAAGGCATAATTGGTGAAAGTTGCGCAAGCGCATAAAGTGATCACGTAAACCAGCCGATGACAGGTCGTAAGCCCTGTAGGTGCCTCGAGTTCCTGGTTCTTCTATAATATATAATTTAAATGTTGGTGTTTTCTTGATTTTGGATGTATTTTTTTTTGTTATTTCTATTTTTATTCTGAAATTGTGTCCTTTTTTATATATAATTGTTAATTGATTTGTTTTATGTATTTTATAAGATTTATTTTATGTATTTTTTGTGAAGTATTCATATAATGTAAGCAAAGAGCTGCTGCTTTCCTAAACACAAGCTTCTAGCTTAAATTAGGAAAGGATATAGTAATATGTTGATATATATAACCAAATATTTGTAAACGTATGTATCGTATAGTAAATAAATAAATAAAAAAAAGTAATTCAATTGTTATAATGAACGGCGTTGACTATAGAAATAAAATGCAAATTTTTTTAAACAACGACGACTTCAAAAAGCTAGAAAAAGATCCGACGAATAAGTATCAAGATGCCATAAAGAGCGCTTTAAAACTTTGCAAGAGTGATATAATAAAAAAGATACGCCCAAATCAGTTAGTAGATATGAATCCAAAAACACCCAAGTTATACGGCCTTTTAAAAATACACAAACAGAAAAAACCCATTCGCCCGGTAGTATCGTGTTGTAATTCCCCATCATTTAAACTATCAGCCCATATTGTTAACATAATAAATCAAGCAAACATATTCAAACCTAAATTTACAGTTAAAAATTCCATTGAACTAGTAAATACAATTACAGACTTAGTGATTCCAAGTAATGCCAAACTAATATCTTTTGATATAATAAGTCTCTTTACTAATATACCAATAAAAGAAAGCAAAAACATAATAGACAGTTTACTTAACAACTCGGATCTCCCCTTAGATATAACAAATGATTTGAAACGATTATTAGAGGTTTGCTTGAGTCAAAACTATTTCCAGTATGATAATGTTGTTTACCAACAAAAAGAAGGATTACCAATGGGAGCCCGTACAAGTCCACTTATAGCCGACATTTTTGTAGATTTCTTAGAAAATAAAATATTTGGATCAAATTCGGTTTTATTGAAATATATATTTTTATGGAAGAGATACGTGGACGATATATTTTGCATTTTTACCTGTACTGATCGACAATTAAAGTTGCTCTTAAATTTTATAAACTCGTTTCACCCTAAGATTCAGTTCACATTGGAAATAGAAAAGGAAAAAACACTTAATTTTTTAGATTTAAAATTGACAATAGTAAATAATAAAATTGAATTTGATATATATCGTAAACCGACCTATACAGATACAACTATCCACAATACATCCAACCATCCAGCATCCCATAAACATTCCGCTTATCTTTCCATGGTCCATAGATTACTAAATATACCACTATCATCAAATAATTTTAATAAAGAACTAAATACAATAAAACAAATTGCATACAATAATGGTTATAACAGTAAATTGATAGACTCTATTTTAAATAAAAAAATAAAAAATATTAACGTCAATAGATACCTACATAGTTATAATACAAATATCAAAAAAGATGAATATAGTTGGAGACGCATATTGTTTGTCAATAATTTATCCCAATTAGTCTCAAATTTCTTACCGAAAGACATAAGACCGGCATTTTACACTGACAATAATATTGGAAAAAGTTTAATGAATTCCAAAGATAAAGATAATAAAATGGAAAATTCCGGCGTATACCAACTGACATGTGGAGACTGCTCTGCAGTCTACATAGGAAAAACAGGACGGAAATTTGAGACTAGAGTAAAAGAACATATTAGATGTATAAACAATGATAATTTTTCGGAATTCGCAGAACACTTAGTACTTAATGATCATCAATTTAATATGCAATCGGGAACAAAAATTTTACACGTCAACAAAGTAGGTCTCCGTCTTGATAATTTAGAGTCGCTAGAAATTAAAAAGTGTATTAATTCAAAACAGAACATAATAAACAATCAGTTAAATTTATCTTTCAGTCCATTATTAAATATGTTTCCTTTTACTTCTAATCCTTCAGCCAATCGGACCCACCCTGCACAAGACCCAACCCTAAGTACCCCCACCCTACCTCTACCTCCGCCCCCATAGATTTCTTGTAAGCACGTCGTCACATTCTGTTTCAGTTGAAAGTTAGCCTGATGAGGGAACGGTTAGTTCCGAAACCGGTCGCATCGTTTCAACCAAAAAACGTGGTTAATACAAAGTTATATCTTTAAATTTAATTTGTTAAATATGAACCACAAAGTTAACATTCAAACATTTGAAAAAAAAATATCCCTACTTTGTCTCTATTGAGATGTTGAAAAAATGTTTGTCAATAAAAATATCATTTTACTCCCGAAAGGGAAAAAAATCCAATTTTTGCGCATATGCAATTAAAAAAGAATATTCGATCATCGTAATTATTTTTTTGTTAAAAAATAAAAAAAAATATTCCTCAATAAACCAACAATCAGATAAGTAAAAAATCTAGTCAGAAACAAACGAATTTCTCTCTCTCAATATTGAAAACCTAAGTCGGTATAAGATAACCTTATTTTCCCCGTGTGACATATTCCATTTGATTGTGGTTCGGTGACAATAATTATTTATTTAATGTCGTTATGTTCCTTGACGCCGGATGTAAATCTCGCGCTATAACGTTGTGTTGTGTTTGTACTTTACTTCATAATTATAACGGAAGCATGCTTTTAATTATCCGCATTCGGATTCCATGAGAAAGGATGAAGTCAGTACATGTTAATCGGTGGTTTGTTTTATTCGAGGAACAAAATCTATTATTTGTCTGTTTCCCTTTATTTTGCGTATTTTATTTATTTATTTATTGAGATAAAAAACAATTACACATCACACATACACATTTTTGCTATATAAATAATATTGTTTTTATATATGCGGCGCTGGCCGATTTACTAATGATATTAATAACAATTAAGCACTACAAATGATAACACTCAATTATTATTATTACCATTATACACTTCCTCAAAAGAATTAGCAGATCAATGCGTAAATTGTAATTTATTTAAAAGAGCAAAATAAAATGCAACAAACGCATCATCAAGCTTTCAATTGGGAATAGTTCACCCATCCAGATACTTAACATATCAAAGGATTAGGCTCTGAGGAGGTCTCTATAGTACCTAACAACCCTACTGATTCCCGAATATTAACGTTTAAAAAGTCTTTAACGATTCTACATGTATTCATAATTACCGTTTTTTGCATTTTTATTATTAAATTTTTCGATAAATCTATAATTTCTAAATTACGGATTAACGATTTTGGAATAATGCCAGTGTCTGAAATAATGAACGGTAATATTATCATTTTACGAGAATGCCAAAGTCTTTTAATCTCGTTACCTAAAGCGGTGTATTTTCTAATTTTTTCATCAAAAGTTTTTATAATATTACTAGAATTTGGAATAGCCACGTCGCAAATATATGTTATTTTTTTAATTTTATCATGTATTATCAAATCGGGTCTGTTATGTTGAATTGACCGGTCAGTTAATATTGTTTTATCGTAATAAAGCGAAATATTATTATTTTCTAAAAATGAAATCGGATCATATTCATAATATGGTTTTATGTTTATCGCGTCAATTAATTTATATTTAATAGCCAAATTTTGGTGTATTATTTTTGCTACTTGGTTATGTCTAAATGTATATTCTGATTGCGCGAGAAAAGAACAGCCCGATATTATATGCTCGATTGTTTCCGGAAAAGCCAAACATTTCCTACAACTATCATCTACTACATTTATGTCTTTTATTATATATTTTTGATAATTTTTAGTTTTTATTACTCTATCCTGAATCGCTATTATTAAAACCTTCTAAATCCGCGTCCATATATGTATTTGCTTATTTGCTTAATTTATATTTTATATGTATACTGGCGGGCTTATTGCCTAATGGCAATTTATTCCAACCAACCAGAGTAAATTTAAATATACAAAACAATGTGTAGGTACTATGGCAATAAGTTAATCACATTACAAAATAAATAAAGATTGCAGAAGAAAAGTAAAAAAAAAATAAAGAAGTTAGCATATAAGAACAATTCATAGCAATGATAGGAAAACTAAAGGAGTTCAGTGAGATAGACGACGAGAAAGAAGATGTTTAGTGAGATAGACGACTTTATATCAGGACTTAGGCTAGCGCTGAAATATGTACCTGAATGTACTTCAAATGAAGAGCTAAAATTTCAGAATTACGAATAGGGATAGATAGTAAAGCACGTTCAGCAGATCGAAGTGGACGCCCGTGGCTTGAAAGATAAGTGAATGTATCTTTGAGATACTGAGGTAAATTTGGATTAAAAAGGACATTGTATAGTAATAACAAGATATGTACCCATATTGCGTCATTGTCGTATCTTAGGCCAATGAAGAAGATTACGATAATGAGAAATATGATCGATTTTTTTTAGTCCAAAGATAAAACGGTTGCAAACATGTGCAATCACAATATTTCTCATAGAGAATTTACAATGTAAACATAGACGTGCTTAGAGGTAATTATAGAGATAAAAGAAATACAATATAAAAAATCATTCTTGTGTTTGGAATACACAAGAATGACATCACTCATATAACATTACTTCCTCAACAGTGCATTCTAGCCATACCCCCTTAGAGGTTGTATCAGTGATCTTTTTTTAAAATTTCCCTTTTGAATATAGATTCAGATGCAATAAAATGTCAATGTGGTCATAAGAGTTTTTACATATTCTATAAAGCAGTATCTTGAATCCTGCATTAGTTCTTGGAGTATTTGTGGAAAAAAATTGGCGCTGTCTCGTTATTCTAGATGGAATTAGAATTTGAAACACACTACATATTTAATTGAATGCAATCGAATTTACTATGGAATATTTTATGTAGTGTTAATGCATCAAATATTTTCTTATATTGGCAAGACTAATCATGTTATACCTTTTAATTAAATCGTTGTATTGGATCTGACGTTCATGACTTGTGTACTGCATACATCTAAGAAATTTTTGTATCCTTTCAATATTATAAGAATACTTCGTATAATGAGGACTCCAAATAACTTTTCAAAATTTTTATAATAACATAATAATTTCTTCATTTCTAACAAGAGGAACCTGTATATTTATAATATTTTGATATTTCCTCATTGGTGACCCCGACATAATCGTATAAATAATAAACTTTAATTATTTAAATATTTTGTATCTTACAATTATTTGTTTTGACGCGGAAGTATATTTATTTCTACTATTTATTGTTTTAAACTACAAATTGTTTATCTTACAAATACATATCTTGTTTGACTTATTGATTTATTTTTTTTCGTACAAAAATATTTATTTATTTATTTATTTATTTATAAACGGCATAAAATGCCTTTTACATACATAGATAAAAACACATATTGATGATAATAACAGATACAATAAAAAAGCAATTAGGTATGCACTTGGTAAAAAAAACTTAAACCTAAACAGAAAGATACTGTTGCTTTGTTTACCTTAATTTGTTTCTATTAATTAGATATTATTAGATACCTAATATTGTTGCTTTGTTTACCTTAATTTGTTTCTATTAATTAGATATTATTAGATACCTAATATTGTTGCTTTGTTTACCTTAATTTGTTTCTATTAATTAGATATTATTAGATACCTAATATTGTTGCTTTGTTTACCTTAATTTGTTTCTATTAATTAGATTGATGGATTTGACGTTAACGTTGTGGTAGTCCATGATGACAATAATAATGGTGCAAATACTTTTCACAGAATACCACAATGAGTAAAAATATTAACACATCTAGTTTCGGGAGAGCAATCCTCCCATCGGCAGGTGTTGACTGTCGTTTTTTCAAGAGAATTCATTTCTGTTAACATATTGACAAAGTATCATACCATGATACGCGAGACTTGTATGGACAGGTCAAAGAAATCAAAGGTAGGCAGATTAAGAAGACTTATGTTATTCTTATTTATTACATTTGTTTAAAAAATATTATTGTTCTTTGCCCATTTTTTTAAATAAATAAAAAAAGTGCATTGGGTTCCACCATATCAGTTCTAGAGATTTTTAACGAACAAGGGTTTACCGCGTAAAAAGATTGAATACTACTCGATTGTATAATGTTATACTGCCCTCAGTGGCGGATCTACTAAAGGGCTTTTAGGGCTACAGCTCAGGGCCCCGTGTATACAAAAGTCCCCCAGCTTCCATTGAAAACAAATTGTTATCAATGATTATTGATAAAGCCAACATTATGTATATCTATCTCAATATCAATATAATTATCTAATAAAGTCATAATACATAAACATATAAACAAAATATTTTACTGTCCTTTTTTTTCCTACACCGCATTACTATAGAATATTTTTTTGATAAAAGGCAAAAAAATAGGGAGGCCCTAAGTACTATTAGCCCAGGTACCTCAAATTTACGATCCGCCCCTGACTGTCTTTGTCTCAGAATAACGAAAAACCATGTCTTTATAGGCCAATTATGATTGTTAATACAATGAGGCATAGAAATTGTAATTGTAATCTTTGGTACACTCAAATAATTTAAATATACATTAAAGCGATACTATTGTCAATTCAACTATTATTTGAACGTACATATAAGCATGTTAAAATATTTAAATTTCAAACAGACGCTGGTTATAATAGGTAACATTCATGTTTATTTTAAATATTGTCATTATGAGGTTCCGGCAAAAGCCACTGATAAAATCAAAATTTACGGTGGGATATTTAAATATTGTATATTTAAATTTTATTCATATGCTAGGTTGAAAGGCATGTATTGATTTTCTCAGGAAGCCCTTCTTTGATGCCGATCTCCAGCTATCAATCTTTTAGGTGTTCGATTACCAAAATTGATTTGTTGGGAGACAATTCTGGAAAATCTGTAGTCTCCTATTCTTGACACATGCTCCCACAAGAATCGTTTTTGTCTCCTGCACCATTTGACGATGTTCCGAACATAGCAGTTCTTAATCATTCAATTGGTATTATTGAAAAAATAAGGTCAATTACTGGAAAAACTCACCGAGATCATGTTCGCGATGTTCGAATAAGGAAAATATGTGGACATCGCTCGGTGGAGTAGATCCTGAAGAAGACATTGGAGGCACCACGTAGCCATGATGGACAGTGAAAGCCCTTTGAATATAGCGGCGAATGAAATCTCTTCTGGTCGCCGCCCACCCGGAAGACAACCCAAGAGATGGAAGGATAGTTATTTCATAATGACAAAATAATTATTATGTAAAACCAAAATGTCAAATATTTGGCTTGGTAAAATTGTAAACTGCTAACCTTAGAACAGGGTTACCTAGTTGAGCAGCAGTAATCTTCATAATAGTCGTTTTTTTATAAATGTGTGAAAAATAATAAATTAATAAATAAATAGTTAGATTTTACACAGGAAGTCTAAAGAATTCCTGGATTGTAAAAAGACGTAACCAACTGCAGAGACATGGCCTAGAAAACATAGCACAGGACAGAAGGATTTATAATTTAAGAGGAGTGCTGTTCTCACCAGTCGGCAAAAACAGATTTGCTATATTTGCAGCCAAGGAGAAGAAAAATATAGTTTGATTATGCTCATACCCTTCCTACAACCTTGAGTCTTGGTTAGAAAGACCAATTTTAATCTTTTTTGTCTAGAATTTCTACGTCCTTTTTAAAAAAAAATATTTATTTGCTTTTTAACACACCATATTTCAAAATGCAACGATATGGTATCAGTTATGAGGAATCTCTAAAACATTACAAAATGTTACCACTCAAAAAAGAAGGGGTATAACTGATTCCTATATAAATTCCTCAATAACCATATAGATAGTTCGTATCTCTTAGGACAAATCCTCTTCAACTGTCCCGCCAGACAAAATCGCCAGAACCTTCTTTTTTACACTAAATATTCAAGAACAAACTATGCATGCAAACAACACTTTTATTAACCGTTGCTGCAATATGTATAATAGCTTTAATCATAAGCCAAATATTCATAACAATAGCTTAAATCTTTAAATACATTGTAAATACATTCTGTACCAAATTGCATAATTTTTGGTATGTCCAATACTGTATTGAATATAACAACTCACCCTTTCCTCCTGTCCTACCATTCTCCATAACACACCCTCGTTTCATAAAATACACACACACACACACACACACACACACACACACACACACACACACACACACACATCACAATTCTACACTTACACCGCACATTTAACTAATCTCAAATATTTTTCTTTTCTTTTTCGCTTGAATTGTCTTTGTTATATTTAATTATTATTTAATTTATTATTTTATTTATTTATGTAAAAATATGTAATGGCTGTTTTGTTTCAAATAAATAAAAAAAATAAAAAATAAATAATGTGAAAATGTGATGATAGCTTCCGCTGTTCATGTGTAGTAATAAAAAAATAACCACTACTTCAATAAACATCAGGGGGGCAAGTCTGGTTCGACCGGCGAAATCAAAACCCTAGTGATTACCCATATCATGGATATAATTATTATCGTATGGAGTTCTATGACACCTAAAGATATTGTAGAACTCCATATAATAATTATATCCATGATATGGCAAAAGATCCAGAGGGCGTCCCAAAAAACAATGGAAAGACCTGGTAGCTGAGAACATGCAGGAATGTGATGTCTCTGAGGACGATGCTCAGGATAGGGCGAAGTGGAGGAGCGCAGTGAGGAGAGCTGACCCCACCACCATGTGGGATACAAGCTAAGGAAGAGAGAGAGAGAGAGAGAGAGAGAGATATATGGGTAATCACGAGGGTTTTGATTTCGCCGATCGAACCAGACTTGTCCCCCCGAAAACAGATTTTGTTTATCTTCAAAGTAGGTACCTACTCTTCATCAATGCGGTTGTATTTTGGTAAGGAGTCTATTAATTGATTAACTGTGGACTTCTGGCGACACATAATATCCAGATGTTATATTTTGAATTGTCGTCCTATGTGGAATTAATTTCCATATATTATAATATGATATTGTTAGTGTCGATGGCAAACATTGAAGCGCATTGAATCGTTGGATCCAAAACATGATACCAATGGCAACGGTTAATATTCAGATGTCGAATTTGAATAAGTCAAGTACAAGTTCCTTGAGAAAGTGTACACAATTCTTGTATAATAATATTTATTTTATTTATTTGTTTAACAATATTGTTTATAGTATCTATAATTTATATTGTAAAAAATAACAAAACAATACTTTTTACAGAAATAGCCTCAATAATTACATG
This sequence comes from Molanna angustata, assembly GCA_963576475.1. Taxonomy (NCBI): domain Eukaryota; kingdom Metazoa; phylum Arthropoda; class Insecta; order Trichoptera; family Molannidae; genus Molanna; species Molanna angustata. Next base: position 17,616,228 of record OY754984.1, on the reverse strand, counting down.
CATTATTACAATGGTATCCAAATAATTAATGGTTCATTTTCTAATTGAAGCTAGAAGCTTGAGTTTAGGAAAGCACCTGCTCTTTGATAACATAATAGTTAAAAAGAATTTATAAAGCAAATCACATAAATTAAATAATAAATTAATTTATAATTATGTAATACACAATTTAAAATCAAAAGCATTACAAAAAGGATAAAAAATATACAAAAAAATTCACATAATTTAAAAAATAAATTAATTTACAATTAAGAAATACGCTATTCCAAAATCAAAAGCAAAACAAAAAGAATATAAAAAAAACATTTCAAATCACGAAAAAAACATCACAATTACACGTATAAATATAAAAATGAACCACAAGCACACCAATTTTTGAGAATGTAATCCAACTGTCATTTTGTTCAAGAGAAATTTGTTCTCTTAACATATCGACAAAGTATCAACCCAAGAGATTTGTATACGTGAGATTTTGTGCAGAGTCTGTATTTTTCACGGATTTTTCAACTTAAAAGTCAAAAAACACCTACTTGGAGGCTTCGCAGCATATATGTTTTATATAGGTTCAGGTACTTACTGAAATACTGAAATTATTTTTTTATGTTTATGTAGGTTGATTCACGTATTGCACGAGATCTGCATTGGGGAGTCGGTTTCAATCAATTTATTTATGTACCCTATCAGTGTGTTTTATAATTTATTTTTATTTTTCATTTTTATTCAGAAATACAACAGCTTATACAATAATATAATAATACAGAAAGATAAAATTCTTGTTGATAACGCCAATTACAGTATTTCCTAGTGGGTGTTACAATATAATATAATATAATATAACATAACACAATACAACACAATGCAACAGAATACAATACAACAAAGTGTAACATAACATAATATAATCTTCACTGCTAGACTGCCCATGGAGATGGATACGACGTGATGGGACACACTGCGGGGAGGGGAAGGGGGGGACGTATATATGTAGTAAATCGGCCCTCGCAACGTGCGACCACAAACACACCACTATACAAAGCATTCATACTTATACACTGATACCACCATTTGTGGTAAACAACATGACGTCGATTTGAAATATGTTCGTCTATAATTGGCTTATTTAAATGTCATCTCTACTGTTCTATGTATAATAATCTCTACTGTACTTTTGACAATAAATTAAAAAAATAGTTATTACATTTACTCAGAATTCTAAGTAGAACATTAAGTGTGTCCGTGTGTGTGTCCGTGTGTGTGTGTGTGTGTGTATGTGTGTGTGTGTGTGTGTGTGTGTGTGTGTGTGTGTGTGTGTGAGGGTGTGTGTACGTGTGTGCGCGTGAGTGCGTGCGTGCGTGTGTGTGTGTGTGTGTCTTTCTTTCGCTCTTCTTTCGAACTTTTGATCCGTTCAATTTGCAGGTCGGCATTCGTTGTTCAGTTGGTTAGGTATCTGAATGCTGATCCAAAGGTCCCGGGTTGGATTCCCGGTGGAGACACAGTTTTTAATTGTGTCTTCAGTCTGGATCTGTGAGGCAATAAATATCGCAAGTCTCCAGAATGTGGCAACTTTTTATTGGGTGCGTATTAAATAATTATTTTATAATTATTATTATTGGTTTTAGTCTTATACTAATGCATCTATATAAAAAAAAATATTATACTGAAATAAAATAAAATAAAATACAAAAATAAAATATGAGAAGCTACATAAAATAAAATAAGATACGATGCTCAACTGTGAGTACGTAGGTACATAGTATTTGACTTGGCTTTTGTCAATGAAAATACCGACCGTGTCAAGAATGAAATGCAAGCAGGATTACGAGGAACAGTATCGCTGAAGAACATCGTAAACACTATTGCCGACCCGAACGGTGCTATGGTGTTAGAGTACGTACATACTTTGATATTATAGCTGTCTAAGTGAAGTATGAACCAAACATCGTATATAAACAGGTTCAAACAACACTCTCATAGTAAAATGTAACTATTGTTCTTGTTTTTGAAGGAATTTTGTCAATATTGTGGTGTTTTTATTTGTCTAGACTTTTTATTTCTACAATAGATAAACAATATAAGTGCTATGATTTCGTAATTCGTGTCGGCCTTCGTGGCTCTGTTGGTTGTATATCTGACTGCTGAGCCAAGGGTCCCGGGTTCGATTCCAGGTTGAGACACAATTATTATTAAACGTGTTTTCAGTCTGGATCTCCGAGTGATTAATATCATCAGCCTCCAGAATGTGGCAACTGTTATTGGGCGCGTGTTAAATCAATATTTGAGATAAAGCCTTTTAGTTGCTTGAGAAGCATTAGCATAAAAAAAAAATAAAAAAAATCAATGTTGACTTAAAATGTTTATGAGATTGGATTTATAACAGGTATTATGGCGAATATTAAGACCAGGTTGATCTATTTTGTGTGAGCCCATATGCTTGTTGAGGTATTGATTGCGAGTACAGAATGTTGATATTGTGTACCTATTTAGTGTGGAAAGGGAACCACCTTTTTTTCTCAATAGAGAAAATAATCTCAATAGAGACGAAGTTGCAATATTAAAGAAGAACCAGGAATTCTGAGTAAATCCGTACATATAACATAATGCTGCGAAGCCTCTAAGTTGGTGTTTTTTTACTTCAAAGTTGGAAAAACCGTGAAGAATATAGACCCAGCATTCAAATCTCGCGTATCTAGGCTTGATACTTTGTCGATATGTTAAGAGAAATAAATTCTCTTGAACAAAATCGACAGATGGATAGCCGTCTTACTTATAAACGTAAACTATCTCTAGGACCTGATAATAGAGCGTGATTAGGTAACGAAAAAGTTTACTTATAAAGCGTGACTACCTTTATTACACTTTTATTTCATAGACGTCAAGTTAGGACGGGTCGAGGAGTTGTTTAACGCTTGACTAACTCGTCATACTAAACATTTCGAAATGACGGATATTTCATATTTGATCCGACGCAGATTTGAGATTGACAGAAAAATTATAATATTTTTCATAGTCATTCTTGGTCTCAATCGTGTTTAAATTGACTCAACACGGCACAATACGGTGTTTGTTTTCATTTTTCAATGTCAGTTATCAATTGTAACATGCATTTATCTATTTTTGACATCTGTGAAGTCTTAGTAAAATTTTTATTAGTAAGATTTTTAATACCGATCTTAATTATTTTAGTTGTGAGTATCTAGTTGCGCATTTAGTACCTACCTAAGGTTTTAACGAAATCTAATATGTAAGTAAGATCGTTGTATTACGTAACCTGTAGATATAATAAAATAAATTTTACTCAAGTTTCAATGAGCCTTCTTGAAATAAAATACAATTTAAAAATATATATATATATATATATATATATAATACCTAACCAGTCGATTATTCATAGGTATTGAGATACTGAGTTAGGTTCTTGCGTGTTGTCACCTTTAGTCCAGGGTCCCCTTCTCAAGATATTTTTTCATACAAAATAGAAAAAGAGTTTAAATGAGTAAGATGAGGGTATGCTTTGGGGGTTGAAAGGTGAATACCGAGTACATTACAATGGGGTGAAATATTAAAGTCATCCTACGGAAGGGTTGATAATATTATGTAAAAGTCGAATATCTATTTGTGTGCAGAAATGTATTTATATTAAGTTATTTGTAATATATGATTTGTTTTGTTTCTTTTTTATTTATATTTTGTGTTTTATCTATGTATGGTGTATTATTTGCTAATTTTTCTTGTACTTCCTCCCTTTATATCCTTCCCCATGTAAAGTCTGATTTTTTTAAAAGTGCCAAAGCTCATAGGGTGACCATGATGTAAAAGAAAAAAAATATTATGGGATTTTTTTTATCATTTCATTATATAAAACGGTTGTAACTTGCACATGCATACATCTTCAAAACCTTCAAATCTACTCATACCTATACTTACTTCCGGTACCATGCGGCTTTAATGGCTCTACATTATTAGGTATTTTCTGCAAATGTTAATGGGCATCTCCTGGGAAAGTAATATTTAAACAAAATATTTATTTGATACTTTTTATTAGAAATATAAAAATAATACATTATGAAGTAATTAATCCTTCTAATAATAAACAGTAACATATTATTTTACAAAATAATAAATTATATTATACAAAATATTTACATAATAGTTCATTAAGGCAAACACACATAAGTACATAAATAATATAACTATGTAACTAATACAAATAAATAATGGACACTTATTCTATACTAAGACGGTGATAACACATGTTTATAATAATAATTACATATATATCGATATTAAACTAAAAATAAAATACATAAGTTAGAAATAAAAAATCATCAATGAAAACAATTCCTAATTTAGAACACATGGTCACCATAAAAAATCAAACATGCGCGCACTTCGAGAGATAGATACGTAGTCGGGTTTGTTGATGTTTGTTGTTAAGGATACCAAATGGTGTAAACCAATCAGCAACCACGATTCTACTAATACATTTACATGCGTAAATACTATGCATTTTTTTTGTTTATGTATAGAATTGGCACATTAAAAAAAATCAGACTTTATCTGGACTCACCTGAGGTTAGTGACAGTACGGTGATGTTATCATCTTTCAGCGTTGTGCTTGAATGTCTTTGTATTTCGAGGTAAATGATTTCGGCGGTCAGTCACTCAAGTAATATAGGCAGTTAAACACATAAATTTATCATAAAAAAATGTTTTTCTTAATAAAAAATGTTAAGAAACTCTGGAATTATTTGAAAAAAAATGAGATTTTGTATTTATCTATATTTATACCAATTTTCAGGGTTGTTGCATACATGGTTTGTGATATATATTGAAAAATAAAGTAAAAATTCAAAAGTTGATAACTCCTGACTGAAACGAAAATTTTAAATTCTGAGTAAAAAAATTACTACTCCGACTATATTCTATATTCTACTTCGACTTGTGAGCAAATTCGTCTATGCAACATATATGCTGCGAAGCCTCAAAGTTAAATATCTTAAAATATACTATAATTTGGATTTATGGGTTTATAGTTTGGTACTTATTCTTCAACTATACATATTATCGCTATCGACAGTTGGATCTCATGTGTTACATGCGACTAGTAAATAAATAATCTTCAAGTATAGATTTAAAAATATATACATTCAATTTTTTACAAGAGTTTGTTAGCGTGAGAGCAGACATGTAGGTACGTATACCTATAAATAAGCTGGCATAACAAGTATCTTTTACCTGGCGTAGGTATTGATTAAAATTCAACCTTTAAAAAATATATTCGTTGGAAGATTTTAACGTTCACTGTTTGTATTTTGCGACATTGAGTAATGTAACACCCAGGATTCTGTATCCATTTTTAAAGCGCCATCCATTTCCTAAACGCCAATATTGTAACGTTCAAATGAGGTAAACGTTAAAAATTGAATTAAATATACACACATTCGAACCTGCCCAGAATATTTCTAGCAGACGGTGAAATACCTTTAAATTTACGTTTTCAGAATATAAAAAAACACTGTTTTGTTACTTAAATACAAATAAAAATAATTACAAGGTTTTAATTCTATTAATTTAATTTTATATCGACGTATGTTGTGAATCTGTTCATAATATAAACAAATATATTTGCACACTGACGAGCTAATAAAAATAAATAAATAATATTTTTATTGACAAACTTTTCTTATCTCAATAGAGACGAAGTTGGGATATTATAGAAGTACCAGGAACTCGAGACATTTACAGAGCTTACGAACTTGCGCAACGCAATTGTTGATCTTTGCGCAAGCGCATAAAGTGATGACGTAAACCAGCCGATGACAGGTCGTAAGCCCTGTAGGTGCCTTGATTTTCTGGTTCTTCTATAATATCCCAACTTCATCTTTATAGAGATTAAAAAAAATATATCAAAAATGAATAGGTATATCCTTGTTAAACAAGTACATATACATTATACATCTTCCTACGTTCCCTGAAATAAGCATAAATGCTTGTACTATAGGTGAACGAAATCTCTATCTAATCTCTACTAAAATATGAAAAGTTTTTCAAAGATGGGTCGGTGGCAGAGCGGTTAGCGCGCTGGGCTAGTAATCCAGTGGTCGCGAGTTCGAATTCTGTCTCGACCAATTTCGTTCACCTAAGCACAATCATTTATTTGCATAAGGCTTGGAAAGCTATTGTTCAGGAGGCTAAATTTCTACCGGAGTTGTATGGCCATCGGAAGTAAGAAAGTATAGTCTTTCATATAATGTCGGGCATCTTTATATTGTTACAATTTATGTACACTAATATTTGTTGTGAAGAATTTGGTTTTTGTCACAGTCCAATTGTTTTAATACACTTATTTAAAAAAAAATACTCGAGACTCTGCCTCAAAAACACGAGTAAAAAAATTAACTACAACCACGATGGTTAGAATATTCTCCTTCACAAATAAACTGTAATCCTCGGCTTAAAGTAATAAATAAATTGTTTTGCTTCCATCGAAAAAATACCTAACTCGAAGCAATAAACTTCTTATTCAAACAAATTGTCCAACAGGAGTAGGAAGTTGTTTAACTCTATTTCTTCACAAGGCCTATATTTTTTGTAGCTTTTCAAGTTTATCTAAAGGCTCCATTCAGACAAGATGAAAAAATCAGCTCCTGGAGGCTGACTCACTAGTAGCTTCAAGGTACGATATTTTATAACCACGTTATTTTTTGAATGAATGAATGTGAATAAATGTACATGGTATTTGATAAAAAAATAAAGTATAAAACGGCTTGTAAGATAAAAGTAGAGAACCAATGGCTAGAACAAGCAGAGAAATATTATGTTTATACTTTTTTAGTTGGTCTGAAGGATATCTACATTTTTTATTGATCACTTTTACTAAAGATTTTTGTGCTTTGACCAGAGGTTCTAGTTACGTTTTGGACTTGGGGAGTATGTTTTAACGGAACGGAAGACCTGGAGGGCTAGCCAAGATGCAAAAAACGAAAACGTTGACGCTGAACGTTATTTTTTTTGTATGGGATTTGACGTTATCAAACGTTATCAAACGTCAAATCCCATACAAAAAAAATAACGTTTAGCGTCAACGTTTTCGTTTTTTGCATCTTGGCTAGCCAGGCTGATAAAGATATTGAAAGACGAGTTATGGCAGGTAATAGAATAAACGTAGCAATCAGACCAGTGATGTTTGATCCAAGCATCTCAAAAGAAGCCAAAATAGCAGTACATAATGCAAACTTTGTACATACTTTGAAGTCTGCTAGTTAAAAATAGACGTGGCATAAAACACATGAAAGTAGAATGAATGCTGTAGAAATAAGATCACTAAGAACAGTATATAATTTTAACGATATATTATGATAGAATAAATAATGAGGACAAAGAAGAAAATGCAAGATAAAGAAGGATATTATAATTTAAATGAATTTGAATGCCTTGAGGTGGTTTGGACATATTGAAAGAATGAAAGATGAACGACTGACCAAAAAAATATACATAAGTGAAAGAGATGGAGTGAATAACAGGGGCTGCCCCAAAAAGGAACGACATCGCCATGTGAGTGTTATTTTGAAAGAAGGAAACATAAGAAATTTGACAACCGACGAAATGTATGAGACGATGCATGGATATAAAGGAAGCCGGGAATTCGTGCTAAAAAAGGGAGGAGTATGGCGCTGGTTCTATCTGCTGTGGGTGGTGGCAGAGCAGATAGCAAGTTGGATTAGTAATCCATTGGTCGCGAGTTCGAATCCTGCCACGACCGATTTCGTTGTTTCAGGTACATATTTATTTTTTTTTTAATAAAAAAAAATATAATATAATTTTACTCAACGTACAACTACAATAAATTGACATTTCTGTTCAATCTACGTAATGAAATTTTATATAATCAGCTAGACTATAGCTTGATGTAACATTGTCTCAATTTGTATGAACACAATTAAGAAAAAAATTAATTTATAATAATTAATTTTTGATAACTAATTTTTAATGATTAAATTTTGATAATTAATTTTTAAATTAATTAATAGGTACTTTATTTATTAACTGTTAAATTATTTTTTCTTCTTCTTCATTATGTTAAAACAATTAATTCACCATCGTGGTAGTACTTGTTTGGTCATTTGTCCTGTTTGTGAGGGAGGACTATAATGGCACGACGAGGTCCAACACTGTTCTTTTACTTGCATCTTTTCGCATGTCTTCCTGGTAATTTTCTGTTTAATATGTAATTTGTACACGATTACAATAGAAATGTCAAAATTATTAAGTTTAATGTTTTTCAAATAGTTTTCAATAGATGTTCTTTCTGCGTTCTTCAAAACCCTCTCTTTCCATTTCTCATGGGTACAGCACTTCAGCCCGTTTATTGCTGTATTTATTTTCTTCTTAGGAATTGCTCCTTTTTTATAAATTTTCTTTTTCTTCTTCTTTCAGATCGATAATATTTTTTCACGGATTGTATTAAAACATTAAATTAAAAGTTATGCCTAATTACAATCGTGATTTATGTTCTTCATTTACTTGTGGCGTTCCGGTCACATGGAGGTGTTTGTCTATTGGTGCAAATCAAAGTGAAAGTTTTTATATATATTATATTATATTATATTATACTAGATAAATAATTTAATAAATTATTTATCTAATATAATATAACATAATATGTTATACGGTTTATTTTATAAATTTTACATTTCAAGTTTTAATAAACTCACGTTGACCCGGCCCCAAATTTTTCCCCTTTGCAATTGCTTACGGTATGAATGAAGGAGGGGGCAGTTTTCAACCCTTCACACCCTCTACATTTTTTTACCTCCTCCCACTTCCCATTCATCCAGACATCCTCTCTTGAAGACATCTTGACGTCAAGTTGAAGACTCTGGGAAAAAAAACATGGCGTAGTGCAACATTTTCAAGATCACAATCTAGAATGTCGTGTTAATAAAACAAAAGGGTTTTGGTCAACATTTTTCACTGCATTTGTTTTTTTTTCGAAGGCTGACAATGCTTCAGTGCCCCATCGAGCATATCTTGTAGTTCTTTCTTGTTCTAGACACTTTGATCAATAAAGTTTGGAAGAGATAAAATGTGGAGTTTTTTATTCAGTCCACACTGAAATTTTTTTTTTGTTAATGGTAATAAAATTTCATGATAAAATTAACCGAACTATATTGACTATAAAATATTTGGTTTTGTGCAACGAAATGTTTTGTGCACATAGTTAAACAGTTAAATAAATTAAATAATACTATTAATTTATACAACAATTCACAACAACTTCATACTAAACGTTGATATTAACAAATTTTCATGGTTGAATTTTATTTATTTATTTAGGTCAAATTTAGACAAAAAAACAGCGTTAAGACAAAGTACAATACAATAGTAACATCAAGTATTAAGGCCTATTACATTTTGTCGTTGTGATTAATATAAAATAATACAATAAATTTGCAAAAAATCATAAAATATCATTATAGGTTGGTATTAAGGTAAGAGCAACATTTTAAGTTTACAATGATTCAAAACATAATATTCAACTAAAAGAAAAAAAAAGAAAAAAGAGAATTTAATCCCGTCAAGGTTTCCTATAATAAGCGGTTATTGATCTTCTTTTGTATTAAGTATTTAAATGTTGTGGAACTGAATTGGAATATGTCAAACTCTTGAAATAATATGTTATTGTATGTATCGCATATTCTATGAATTGTCATGTTTTGTGCATAATTGGTGCGATGAATAAATGTAGAATAAATGTGTATGTATGTCTGGTTCTGCGAGTAGGAATACATATTAAATGAGATGATTTTGAGTAGTGAGGGGCAGTCGATATTATTATTTATAATGTTATATCTACAATTGTACATGTAGAGATAGATTAAGATTGGATTATAATAGAGTACTGATGTATACATTTTCAAGATTAAGGCAAGCCAAGAAGTGTTAAGAACGTGTCATGTGTAGCTCACCTAATAACAAAGGATAAAACGCAGGTAGCCAGTTCGGTTATCATAGTATTTTTTTCAGTGGAAAAGCGTAGTATGGAGCCACGTCTTGAAGATAAATCTTTCCTAATTGCACCTTCACACGCGCAACATTCGCGCGATCAATATCAAGAAGTCTCATCCAAATCAGATTTAAAATTAATTCATTATTTTGTTCGCCGACAAAGTTGTTCCCGGCAACGCCCCAAATTTCAATTCGAAAACGTGGGCCACGGAGATTCGTGCTGTTGAAGCATACACATATACACACACACACACACACACACACACACACCAACCACCACAGGAGGCATTGATTACTTTGGAAGTATTCAGAAGTATGGAAGTAGTGTACCCTCAGACGTACATATGTTGGCATAATGTATCTTGTATAATTCATACACACACATATACCACACCGAAGACAGTAGGATCCGCCTCGAGAAATAATTAAATTATTATTACGGCAAATCTTCGTGGCAAGACAAAGTTTCAGTATATCACAAATGATTAAAGGGATGGATAGAGTTGGGGCCTTGTCTGATAGTAATTAGCATATTATCTTTGGGAATAATATAATATTATTATATTAAATCGGTAGGCGCCGCTAAACAAAGGGTCGCCATACGGTCCATATTATACAGAAATGTCAATGTATTAGACCATTGCGTCTCGTTTATACTAGACTGTCAATCTATTAGACCATTGCGTCTCGTTTATACTAGACTGTCAATGTGAGTATTAGACCATTGTGTCCCTTATATGTATTTGACCATTGCGTCCTGTATATACTAGACTGTCAATGTGAGTATTAGACCATTGCGTCCCGTATATATGTAATAGACTGTCAACGTGAGTTTTTGACTTTTGCGTCCCGTACAATATACAGGACTGTCAACGTATTTGACCATTGAGTCCCGTATATACTTAACTGTCAACGTATTTGACCATTGAGTCCCGTATATACCTACTGGACTTTCAACGTATTTGACCATTGAGTCCCATAAGTATGCGACTGTCAACCTAAGTATTTGACCTATATAAATTCTAGACTGACAACGTGAGTATTTAACTATTGAGTCCCGTACATAATATATACGACACTGTCAACCTTATTTGACTATTGAATACTGTATATTCCTATTAGAGTATGTATGTGAGAATTTGACCATTGCGTCTCGTATATACTGGAATGTAAACGTATTTGTCCAGAGTTCCTTATTTTTACCGTTTTTAACGATTAGAATTCGAACTTTGATGGTTTTAATAAAGGCAGAAGTACATAAGTAATGATGTATTTTTCAAAATCAAACGCTGAATTGGGGAGAAACATTATATGCATAATGATGTCCTGTAGGTGATCCACACAATACTCTGTCAATTACCGCTGATGTATCATTCAAATTCGACGATGAATTGATGCCACTAAAAATCAAGCAAGTCAAGGTGGTCAGATATTCAAAAATCTGAAGGAGGGAGATGGATGCAGTGTCCCCAGATTAAGGAACTGTGAAGGATCAAAGAGGAGGCCGTAGAAAAAGAAAGTCATTTGTTGGATATAGAGAGAAGGGAATATTGCAGCTTCCTGATGGTGAACTTCGTCCTCGTATAACATCTACTAACCTCTATAACACAAAAAGATAATGTTGGCATAATACATAATTTCCTAACATGGCTTGTAATATATTTGCACGGCGCGTAGTTTAAGTCGATAGATATAATAACGTGAAAGATGTATATTTCGCCTCGTATCGAAACTATGGAACTTCAACTGTCAGTGTAACGTACACAGCGACGAGTTTTACATAGATGATTATTATAACTACTGACTACTGTAGGTAGCAATACTTTTTGGTAGAGGGGAGGATTGGACGTGTAATAATTTTCGACAAACATCTTGAACGAGCTTACGGTTGCGCAGAGCGCAAATTTGTGTTTTTTGCTTCGTTGGTTTACGTGCAGATCGCCCCCCTTCTTGGCTATAAGTTCAAGATGTTTGGCTACAACTATACCACATTTACCGAACACCATTCGAAAACTTCCACATTTACACTGTGAGGACAGAAAAACTAAAAATATTTGGTTAATGCCTATGCCCGATATTCTTTTCACTTTGTACATTCACTTTGTTCAAGTCCACGGGTACTCTAAAATCACTGTACTGTTGTTATGTCCGTAGTTGTATTGAATATGCGTCTATTGTATGGAACCCACATTACGTCACGCATATAAACAGATTGGAAAATATACAAAATAAATCCTTAAAACATTTAGATTATAGAAGCAGACGTTCTTTTGGTGATCCCGCACAATCAGCCCAATATCATATATTAACTACCTTAGAAGCCCGGCGAACTGTAGCTGACATGTCTTACTTATACAAGTTGGTGAACTGTATAACGGATTCTAGTGAGTTATTATCTAAATTAAACTTTCATGCACCAAATAGGCTTACTAGAAAAACTCATACATTTAGGCCACCTAATTGTAGTACTAATTATGCTCTCCTACATATATAGAACGTGTTGTAACTATAACGCATTCTTTAATTTAATAGACCTTTTCAATAACTCCTTAAACGGATTGACCTAAATGTTCAATTTCTAGATTACTGCTTCGTGGTTAGGTGGTCTACGTGTGTTCCCCTTTTCCTACTTTCCTACTCCCTTCCTCAAAACTACTTCTTTTTGTAAATATAATAACGATAATACTTGTAAACTTAATTGGTTCACATGTCATATTATGTATGTTAGTAAAATAAGTAAATGTAACTGTCTGTTTACATAATAAATAAATATAAAAAAAAATAAAATAAAATACCACATGCATACTTTGGTTACTAACGATACGTTTCAGGGTTATTAATTATTGGGCTTCAAAAGTAAGCATTAAATTGTACCGTTTTGGCGTCTGGAAATTATGGCTAATCTAGATCTATATTCCGTTTTACTTCAGTGTAACAAACTTTGTTGTTGTGTTATAATACTGTCTTAACAAATTATTATCACTGTGACAGATGTGATAGTAATAAATTAATCACCATGGTCGAGTGGGTTTCCGATATATTCGGATAAAACGATCGCGCAACGCCCCGCCATCTGACGGTGCGGCGATCCAAGTTTTGAGAACGATCGACATTCTTGAATAAATTAGCAAGGACGCAAATCAATAAAAGGAAAAGAAATTTACATGGCACATAGTTGGAATATGCACGTATATTTATATTATTTATTCTCATAATTCCTACCGTATTTTAGTTCAGCTTACTATCAATATTAAGAAAAAATACCTTTTTTTCGACGATTTGCGGTATCCTTATAGGGGAGGGGGAGGCAGATTTATACAAAAAATACATTTTGATTTTTATAAAATTTTCCCATTTCAGAAACTTTTTAGTTGACATTGAAGGTCTCATTATTAATTAAACATAATAAATTAACCAAATGTGTCAATTATTTGTTATACGAGCATGGTAAGCATTTTAAATGAACCATAAATTTCGTCCAAATCTGCCCCGCAGGAGGGTGCATTTGGACGTCTAAAGGGCAGCTTTGGACAGACTAAGGGGCAAAATTGGACAGTAAAACATATTAACAGATTAAATTAATTTAAATGTTTGTTTCAACTACAAATAAAATAAATTATTTATCGTATGATACTAGTGAATCAAATGTTAGTCAAAATGAACAAAACACAGCTCTGACAGCAAGCAAACACAAAACAGCACGATATATCAATCACACATTCACGTCCAGGGTTCCGAGCCAATCCACAAATGCTGGTGTCAATTCGCAAATGTCCGACTTTGGGCCTTCATATGCATGGACGCTGCATTCTTCCAATATGTGTTGCATAAAATAAATAATAGTCAGTATCAGTTAAAATTGGCAGAAATAAAATATTACACAATTTTTTTTAAAATACGATTAGGGCAATATTACACATAGGTTTAAAACTAAAATAGAGAGAATAATAGAGAGAATCAACTAATTTAATATTTAGGTGGTCAAATTCAAGCTGTCCAAATCTGCCTCTGTCCAAAAGTGCCTCCTTCTCCCCTACACATTCGATTTTTTTGGTATCGCTTCCTATACAACTACATAAGAGTTAGGTACTTTTTGCTCAGATACACGTTCCATTAGTTGCACGGAGATTTATGGTCTCACAAATTGAGACTAAACATACGTAAAAATCTCTTTTAATGGAAGTCGTTTTCGTTTTTGATGGACTTTTTTTTTATTTTGTATTTTAAACTTTATAAATATTTTTTTCATCCGTTTATTCTATTTATTTGATACTAGCTGACCCGGCGGCCTTCGTACCGCCTCAGTCAATGGATTTCGTTCGTGATTTTATCAACATAATAAAATGAATACAAAAATAATGTATTAAGTTCAATGGTCTATTAGAATATAATAATAATATAAAAATGCAAAAATCATTGGTGATGAATACATCTTTCTGTATCTGACAGCTTAAGAACCAACCCCAAGCATGATGTCAAATTTTTCTTTAATCCATATGTTTTGTTTTCAATTTTTCTTAGTTGAATAAATTCCATTTTCAAATTATTTAAATAATAATGTTAATCAAATCAATATTATTTGGTACCTACCTCGAGTTTCTATTCTAAATTTATCAATGATTTGTTAAGTAGGTAGCCTACCTACACTGAAGTTTTACATTCAATTCATATTTTTTAATTAATTTATTTAGATTTCATAAGTTATATTGTTTGCATAATAGGTACCAGGCGTACAGTATATTTACATGTTTTTTTATATAACTATTTTTATTTTTTTCGTTAATTTTTTCGATATATTATTAGTAATTATGTTATCCGGGACGAAGACGAATCCAACAAATAAGAGATCAGTACAATTTGTCCAGCTTTTTTTGAGTTATAAATAGTCTAACTAACCCGACTTTGTTTCATTTATACAGATTATGATAGACCCTCAATTTTGTTTGAGCAATTTGACCCCTTAATAATACATCAAATAATATTTACCTTAATGGATTATCAGACCTTTTAAGCATACTTTGGTGCTCCTTTGATTAAAATTTAATAAAACTTGAACATTTTCTTTGGTGAAGTTTCTTTTCCTCGTGATGTTTCTCCTCTCTGTCTATTCTGATTGGAATTTTAAGTTCGCAAAAAACTTTTTAAATGAACATAGGTATCTCCCATCTAGTACTTGGGTGCTATTATTATAGCGAGACCGATCCCAGAAAAGGCTGAACTTTGGTTCCATAAGGAGTTTTTGAAACAAAAAGTCGTTAAAACTTAATCGTATCGAGTGAAAAGATATCGCTTTCTTTCCAATGGAGACTATATCGTTTTACACCAACAATTTTATGTAGGTATTCTTCATTTTCCATTTGTTAATTATCCAGTCTACATAAAAAATCGTCATTTAGCATAGACTTCAATACACAGAAAATATTTTTTGACAAACTTTATATTATTTATTTATTTATTATTATTATTACACAAAAACAAATACAACATTATACAAATTAACTAATAACGCCCCACTAGGCAAAAACCTGTTCTGGGACTGTTATTTCACACAGTTGAGTATCTTTATTCAGCTGTTATTTTCATATTTTTCATATCTTGTGGGATTTCTCTCTAACCCAGAGATATCTTTCTTCTTTTCAATCTTGCTGATTGTACGTGAAAAAACGAACTGAGGAATACAGTAGAATTAATGGGAATAGCTAGTGTGGTACGATCAGCAGATCAAAGAGGCAGACCGTGATTTGAAAAGAAAATTAAATTTTTCTTAAGTATTAATGTTATTAGTTATATTATACAGAAGTATAATTAAATGAATGTCACAACGTAGACGTAACTTAGGCCAGTGAAGAAGATTTCGGTAAGTGGAAACATGATCAGGTTCTCTGAGATTGTAAATAATGCGTATACATACATTTTGCAATCGTTCAAGTTCATCAAGTATTTCTTTGTTAGCACGCAGATTACAGTAAAATATCATCAATATATTTTGAAGTGTCGCTGTGAGACATTCTGTCTATCTGTATATCATTCAGTGGTCGCGCGTTCGAATCCCTCCACATTCTTCAAGCATTCTATTGTCTATCCTTATAATGTCTAACGGCATATTATCCCACCCACTTCTACTCTTATTCTTTCAATGTCCACAGCGCCAGTCTCTGGAATCAACTTCCCGTTGATATTCGCACCATTTTTCTCCTTTAAACGGCGGTTGAAGCTCTTGAAGTTCTGATCTTTCTTCCCTCTTGTTTTTATTCTTCTCTCATTCTTACCCTTGCCCCATTATCCTTCCTACAACTATCTCTGCCCTTTTCTTTTCCCTTCCCACCCCCTCTATGCATATAATTTTTTTTTCATATTTTGTGTTGATTTTTGCATTTAACACAGAAGTTTTTTTATAAACATATATTTTAATTAGGTCGACTGGAAGACGTTAATTTATTAACAAGTCCGCCTTTTGGCTATTATACATAATCGAATATATTTTTATAATTGCATATGCGCAAACATTGGATTTTTTTCCCTGTCGGGAGTCAAAGATATTTTTTAACAGATTTTTTAATTATCTCAATAGAGACGAAGTTGGAAAATTTATTGTAGGAGAACCGGGAAATCAAGGCACCAATATCCAATGTTTGCGCATATGCAATAATAAAAATATATTCGATTACTTACACATTGGTACAAGTAGGTAAATAAGACAAAAATGACCTTATAAGTCTGGCGCAATTCAGGGGTGACTTCTATGCGAAAAATGCATTGTCACCTCACATATAAGAATTGTAGCTTTCATTATTTACAAAAAAACCAATTCTCTCGATAGATGGCGTTACAACAAAATAAATAATAAAAAAAAAAATAATAAGATTGTTGTTCATAATTTCACCCATAGATGGCTGTAGTAAAAATTCCTTATTTTCAAGCGAAAAGAATTTCAGTATTACAATATATAGAAGTTTCAAAATTGAATTGATAGGGATCTCATTAAAAAAGGCATAATTGGTGAACGTTGCGCAAGCGCATAAAGTGATCACGTAAACCAGCCGATGACAGGTCGTAAGCCCTGTAGGTGCCTTGATTTCCCGGTTTTCCTACAATAAATATTCCAACTTCGTCTCTATTGAGATAATTAAAAAATTATACATACATAATGTTTTCTTTTGTACATGTCATGATGTTTTGTTTGAATTTTATTTAAGCTAATAAAGATTTAAATAAATTATAATTATAAATAATAAACAGCAACAGGTTTGCGGGTGTGCATTGCAGTGCAGGAAACGCGACACTTGTCTCGTCTCGTCTACAGTCTCATAGTCTCACACCTAAATATAAATTCGGAATGGGTGGTGAATCACATTGCTGAACTACGTAAAGTTTTCATTGTTGCCTGTTATATTTTTGATAACCCGAACCTTACGGGACACCCGAAAACGATGATAATAGAAAAGAGTGGAAGCAGTATTCTAAGTCGGTGCCCACACAGAATTTCGATGCACGATGATTTATTTCTAATCGCTTTAGTGAATTTAATCCTGTGTCAAGCGTAAGTAATTTATATTCTTGTGCAGCTTATTTAAGGAGTGTTTAGTTTGATTGTATTTTTCCTTTTATGTTTATTCCGAGATCCTGTTGAAAGGATGGCTCACCACAGGATTTTATTATTTTTATCTCAACACAGAAGGAAGTAGAAAAGTCCATTTCATAATGCACATGAAGGAAATGATAGCGGGGCTTTTACATAGACTAACATAGACAATGTCAGAGTAAAGTATTAAGTGTAGCGTCAGTTGTATCGGTTGGAAGTCTTAAGAGGGTATATGACGCTAAAACAAGTGACTCAAAACATGATTATCATATTAAAACATTCTTATACTTAATGTATATCATCTCACCATATCAGTTGAGGCAGTCCCACACCTCCCTTTGTTGTACGAGGCCTCCAAATCAGCACACTCTTTGTCCACTTATCGTCCAAGCTTCTGGCTACGTGTCCCGCCCATTTCCATTCCAGAGTCGCCACACATTGGATTATATCAGTTACTTTTGATCATTCTCTCACCGTTTCATTTCTTACATAATCTCTTAGTGACAGACCCAGCATGGTTCTTTCCATAGCTCTTTGAGTGACTCGCAGTTTCTCGACACTTAGTTTAGAAATGAGTAACCGTTTCTAGGCCATATGTAGCAACCGACAGCACACGCTTCATATACTTTCCTTTTTACGTTTATCGGTATTTTCCAATTTTTCAAGATATATCCCGTTTTTCCGAAGGCAGCCCGACTAAGTCCAATCCTTCTTTTTAGTTCAGTTATACAAAGCTATGCTGGCACGTCCTGGGGGACAAGTCTGGTCAAACCGGCGAAATCAAAACCCTCACGACTACCCATATCATGGCGATAATTATTATATGGAGTTATATAATATCTTTACATGTCATAGAATTCCAAATGATAATAGATGGGTTTAGATGGGTCGATGGCAGAGCGGTTAGCGCGCTGGGCTAGTAATCCAGTGGTCGCGAATCCTGCCCCGACCGATTTCGTTCACCTATATAGCACAAGCATTTATTTGCTTATTTTATGGAACGTAGGAAGATGTATATGTACTTGTTTAACAAGGACATATTCATTTTTTGTAAAAAAAAATTATATCCATGATCTGGATAATTACGAGGGTTTTCATTTCGCCGGTTGGAACAGACTTGCCCCCCAGGATGAAAACTGCACAGGACAGGACGACGTGGAGTCAAATGGAGGAGGCTTTAGTTCAGGAGTGGACGGGAATAGGCTGAAGAAGAAGATGAAGAAGAATACCCCATGGAAAGAGTTCTAAATATGATTGAGAAAGATAGAGAATTGCTGACCACTGTCAAGAAACGCAAAGCCGCATACTTTGGCCACATATTCCGTGGTGATAGATATGTCCTTCTAAAACTTATAGTGTAGGGAAAGATAGAGGTAAGACGGAGTTTGGGGCGTTCAAGAATATCGTGGCTTAAAAATTTTTAGGCAGTTGTTCGGGATTCCGGATGCGGCATTACTAATTAGATATTGCCATTGCCATTTGAGCACATGTACACAATGGCAATAAGCTCGCCATTGTGAACATGTGCTCAAAGAGTTTTAAATAAATAAATATTTCAGTGATTATCTTTTAGTGTGAGTTTTACAGTTATGTTTGTGTCATATGCATAGTAAAAACAATATGATAAATCGATTTTTTTAGGTGAGACGAGACTGGTGTGTGGGTATACACAGATATGTTGTGCTCCCTTTTATATGGCAATGCACACCCCACAACATCTTTCGCTGGTTACCCCACATTGTGGGATATGCCGTGATGGTATGAATGAATGATTTATATCAGAGTCATGTTCAAATTACATTAGGTACAAAACGATTAATTATTGCATTATATGTCGTGGCTTTCGTGGCTCAGTTTGTTAATAATGCTAATTGAATTCCCGGTTTTTTTCCGGTAATCGTGTTTCCAGTGTGGATCTGTGAGACGATAAAGTTAATTAATCTCCAGAATGTGGCAACTTGTTTTTGGGTGCGTATTTAATTACCTTTATATTATTTGACATACTTCAACTTATTTTCCCGAGAAGTAATTATATATCTTCTTCTTCTTCTTTAGCCAGTTTTCATCCATTCTTGGACATAGACCTCCCCCTTGATCCTCCACAACTCCCTGTCTTGGGCACACTGCATCCATCTCCCTCCGGCACATTTCTTGATGTCATCAGACCACCTTGCCTGGGGTCTGCCAACACCTCTTCGGCTTGTTCTCGGTCGCCATTCTAAGATCTTTTTGGTCCATCGTGAATCCTGGCATCTGGCAATATGCCCAGCCCAGCTCCACTTAAGTATATATAGTAATATAAAATTAGAGCTGGTTAATTTTCCATAAACAAAAAATATTTGTAAAAGTTGCCATTTTTAAATGACCTCACCGTTTGGAAAAAAAGTTTTTATTTTTGGTTGAATAAAACAAACTGCTCCAGCACCCCCAGAAAACAGGAAAGGAAAAGGACGTTCACTATCCACTTGGTGGGGTAGTATGAGTAAGCTCGTGGATAAACCCCAAATACCAGCCCCGAAAATTCAGGACAGATCATCCTGGCGCCAAAGGATTAGGAGAACCGCCCCTACCTAAACTTTTACAAGGATAAGAAAAAGAAGAAAGACGATAGAAAGTCATTCGTTTATATCATCAATAATTGTCCCACAATGTGTGGAAACTAATAACAGGTAGGTATATGGGTGTGCATCAACATAATATACTGTGATATCTGGTAGTTTTAGTACACAGCTATATTAAATTAACACGCGTTTAACTACTACCCAGTTTATTATAGATTACAGTAAATTGATATATAAAAGAGTGAAGTAGGTAAAATAATTAGTTTATAAATTGAACCACAACGTGAGAGCACTATCGTAGATAAAAGCCTCGAACAAACCACCGACATTCCTTTATATTCAAACCCGAAGATTGCCCTATACATATTGCCTGATGCAAGGCGCAACATCAATATATCACATAAACTAAGCACGACATATGCGGGTATCCCCACACACCGGTCTCGTCTCGTCTAAAAATAACATTCAGAGTTGGTGGTCATAACTGAATTACGGGAGATTACGTTGTTATTATGTCGCTTGTATTTTTGGATAGATTGGAGAGACTATTCAAAGCCGGTGCCTCACATCAAATAACTTCGGATGTTGATTCCACAAAAATACTAGATATTTTGTTTAACTATTTCATTATTACAAGTTGCCACATTCTGAAGACTAATGATAATCGAATATTGTTTCATTATTGCATATGCGCAAACATTGGATTTTTTTCCCTGTCGGGAGTCAAAGATATTTTTTAACAGATTTTTAATTATCTCAATAGAGACGAAGTTGGAATATTTACTGTAGTAGAACCGGGAAATCAAGGCACCTACAGGGCTTACGACCTGTCGCATAAGTGCACAGGAAAGCAAAAGGACGTTCACTATCCACGTGGTGGGGTAGTATGAGTAAGGTCATGGATAAAGCCCAAATACCAGCCCCGACAATACAGGACAGATCATCCTGGCGCCAAAGGATTAGGAGAGCCGCCCCTACCTAAACTTTTACAAGGATAAGAAAAAGATCACGTAAAGTGATCACGTAAACCAGCCGTTGACAGGTCGTAAGCCCTGTAGGTGCCTTCATTTCCCGGTTCTCCTACATTAAATATTCCAACTTCGTCTCTATTGAGATAATTAAAAAACTAATGATAATATTTATCGTCTCACAGATCCAGTCTGAAAACACAGTTAAAAATGTATCTCCACCGGGATTCGAACCAGCGACCTTTGGTTCAGGAGTCAGATGTCAGGAGTCAGACCAAATGATCCACGAAGGCCGAAACATAGTTCAGAATACTAGTGGAGAGTTAAGTGTTGGGTACAACTAATGCAACTTCTCGTATTGGTTCATGTTATTTATATCAAAGCGTTGAGGGAGACCCATAGTTAATAAATACAAATATAAAAAAAAATAGTTTAGGGTTTGCAAAAACGTGTGAAAAATCCCGACAGTTTTCATGAATTTTCTAGCTCTTGACATATTCCGGATGTCACCAGGGCCGGCTGCGTACGTGTTATGAATTATTCCCATTGTGCGTACCTACTGAAACGAACCTGTTACAGGCTAACAAAAATGCAGGGACAATCATTTAATGTGACTTTTTTATATTTTTGCAGTCTTCAACCTTTCAATAATGACCTCTTTGAATTTACATACATTCATACCATCACGTCTTGTCCCTAACGGTGTAGGAAGAAGTAACCGAGTGACAGTTTTCTACTTCAATAATTTGTGATGTACCTACCTATTTATTTTAATTATCATTGGTGTACATATTTTTATTTTTTTTGTGTATTAATATAATATATTTATAGTGTTATGTAGCTTTTTTTTGTACATGTAACATTTTCACCCATAATTGTTACAGATGATTGTCTGGGAGAAATTACCACTAGGCAATAAGTCCGCCAATTGTACTAGCAAATAAGTTATGTACAATAAAGTGTTAAATAAATAAATAAATAAATTATTCAAAAATATACATGTTGCAAGTTGCAAGTAAACTCAGTCGGGTACCTCACACCGATTCACCAACAATATTATTGTCACTGCACAAATGCAAGGCACTCATTCAGTGTAGTACCTACCCATGTTAATAGTACAAATTTTTTATATAATATACCTACATAGTACCAAAAAACAAGGTGACCACAAAGTTAGTTAATATGTTTTAATCAGTAATAACTAAAAAATGATTTTTAGATGATACTTCTTCGATGACTCGATTTCCTTGATGACACTCATTGATGACTCGCTATTTTGTGCCTGTCTTTGTCCATATTATTTTTGCTAATTAACAGTTCTACATATTTATTTTGGATCAAAGATCTACCACTGCGTGTAGAGGAGTAATGGAATTGGCATCAACTGAACGAAATATAATAACTCAATGCGTATTCTTATCAGCTCCGCGGAGTCTTTGCTTATGCAGACGTGCGGCAGTAGAAAATAAACTATAAAATTTGCATGAATTTCGTATGGTTTTCACATAAATATTACGTAGCGGTTTATTCTCACTGATTCCGAGCGTCGGCGATATGAGTAGCAGAACCACGAAGGGGCGAATCTCCCGCAAGCTTTTGGTAGGTACCTATTTCAAACAGTCACGTATTAACAAAGTACACGAAACATTTCAAAAAGACCGCCCATGTGTTTGAATGTATTTCAAGCGAATGTATACGAGAAGAGATTTATCAAAATTAAATGACACAACAAGCCGAAAATATTATCGTTCAAAGTAGATTGTTTTTAAAAAAATATAATAAAATGCGCTCATGCACGTCTCTCAATAAGACAGCCGAAATTAAATACTTGGGTATTTACATTGACAACTTCTTTAGATGGACAGAACATATCAATGCAACTACGGAAAGAAAACTTATTTATTTATTTATTTATTTATTATATATACGCCCTTAATAGGGCATTTACTAAAAAATACAGGATAAATAGAACAATGTAGGCACAACAAAATAACAATAAGTGTAAATACATCGATAATATAGGTACATAATAAAAAAAACGTAAGTAGTTAAAGGAAGAACAATATAAAACAACAAAATACAACATAATAAAAGAAAATAGAGGTAAATGATAAAAAAAAAAAAATAGACATAAAAGAAGAAAAAAAATAAACAGTATTACATATTCAATTTAAACAACAAAATAAACAAAGCAAAGTAAAAATCAAAAATTATAATATGCGTTAAGCATCCTTTTGAAACCATCTATAGTGTGTACATTAAATATATCAACAGCACTATATTGGTTTCCAAGGCGGTGCAATCTATGTATTGGTGAGTTAATGATAAAGTTATTTCGAAGATTCTCTATATGAAAAGGTGCATTTTGACGTGAAGCAAACCTTGTAGGTACTCTGAATTTTATCATTTCAACTAGGTCAGGGGTGTCCAATATACCGTTGATTATTTGAAATAAACAAATTAAATCACAAATACCTATTTAAAAACATTCGTTACATAATGAACCAAAAAACTTTGAAAACTATAGGTATACTATGCATAAGTACAATCTATCTCATGGAATATTTGGGTGGGGAGGTGCATCTAAAACAAATATGGATACTCTATCTTTCAATTTCCCGACCATTCAACTATTTAAAGATTTTAACGTACGAACTACAGCACAACTCTATATTAAACACATTCTTATTTACTTTAAAAATGATAAAAAAAACCATATCACTGCTCAAAATTCTCACGATACAAGACACAGACATCAACTAATAACTCCGAAGACAAACACTACATACGGACAAAGACATTATCAATACTTGGCTCCAAAGATTCTAAATTTAGTTGCAAAAGATATAAAGAACATACATTTAATAGAAAATACATGACTTAAACATACAATACAAACATGGTTATATAACAAAGGGATCAACTATTGTCAGCAAATTCTCAATTCATAACAACATACATACAATACAAACATGGTTATATAACAAAGGGATCAACTATTGTCAGCAAATTCTCAATTCATAACAACATACATACAATACAAACATGGTTATATAACAAAGGGATCAACTATTGTCAGCAAATTCTCAATTCATAACAACATACATACAATACAAACATGGTTATATAACAAAGGGATCAACTATTGTCAGCAAATTCTCAATTCATAACAACATACATACAATACAAACATGGTTATATAACAAAGGGATCAACTATTGTCAGCAAATTCTCAATTCATAACAACATACATACAATACAAACATGGTTATATAACAAAGGGATCAACTATTGTCAGCAAATTCTCAATTCATAACAACAAACATACAATACAAACATGGTTATATAACAAAGGGATCAACTATTGTCAGCAAATTCTCAATTCATAACAACATACATACAATACAAACATGGTTATATAACAAAGGGATCAACTATTGTCAGCAAATTCTCAATTCATAACAACATACATACAATACAAACATGGTTATATAACAAAGGGATCAACTATTGTCAGCAAATTCTCAATTCATAACAACATACATACAATACAAACATGGTTATATAACAAAGGGATCAACTATTGTCAGCAAATTCTCAATTCATAACAACATACATACAATACAAACATGGTTATATAACAAAGGGATCAACTATTGTCAGCAAATTCTCAATTCATAACAACATACACGACAAAACTACAACATCGAACTCAATAAGTGGAACATGGGCTACACATTCATAGTATATAGCTACTTACAATGACTTAGTAATTAATATTATGTATGTAACTTATTATCGATGAAGTTTTTATTTGGTAGAATTCCATTATAAGTTATATCTATAATTAAAAGTAAAGACTTTTTGATTCTACATTAATTTAATTGAGCGCGATAGGCCTATTTCGCCTTGTTAGGGCATTAACTAGCTTATGACTATTTTGACAAATTTTGATTATATTTATAGATTAATTATGTAGGAGGAGCTTATAGGTACATGTGATTGGTCATTTAAAACTATTGATATTATACAATGCAAAAATGAAATAAAACAATTGGGCAGTGGTGTAAATAATGATCTCTTTGTAAATTTTTGAATGATATTTTAATAAATTGACCTCTTTTTGAATGCATTATATGTCCGATTCTGATTCGTTTCAGAGTACGAAGACGTCTAAAATATCGGGCAACCGTGGATAAAAGGATTTTATCCCATCGGTGTGACGTAATGGGTCCCATGCAGTCAACTTTTTGACATTTCTCATATACTAAAATTCCGTATAAAATTTTTAGTTGAATCTGAATAGGGCCTATTGTCATCATAAATAATATCAACTGACATAATAGATACCACAGAAACAAATAGAAGTCATCATTCCACAGATAAAATAGAAGTCAACAGATACTATAACTGTCAGAGCGTTTTTCACCCGACAATTTTACAGAGCGTTCGGTACGTAGGTACACTCGACGTTAAACCTGAACGCCACGGAGTGTCTTTCGACCGTCTGTTTCCGGTCATTATGAACAGCTTAGAGCGTCACTAAGTGCACTCGGTGTTCATTGCGAACGTAGTCCAGCAGAATATCTCAAGATGGCTACTCAAAGACAATGTAGGTACATGGTTGAACTTATTATTTTGAACAGCATTGTTGTGTGGGGAAAAACATTTAAAACGTATTTAAGTCGTATGGAAAGATTATACCCGTGGAATAAGTTATGAGTTTCAAATATTTAAGAGTAGAGATCTGCAGCCATAACGACCTATACACTGAAGTCCGCGAACAAGTCAATAAAGCATCTGTCGTATCTGGATGTTTGAAAAATATGATCTGGAAAAATAAACACATGCGTATTGACAGTAAGGTCAGAATATATAAAACATGTGTACGACCGATCATGACGTATGCTGTGGAAACGCGAGCAGATACTGTACGAACCAAGGGGCTCCCAAGGACAACGGAGATGAAGGTCCTAATGTCAATCACTGGTAAAACTCTCCAAGATCGTGTTCGCAATGTTCAAATAAGGAAAACATGTGGAATACAGGACATCGTTCGATGGAGTAGATCCAGAAGAAGGCATTGGAGGGACCACGTAGCCAGGATAGACAGTGATTGTCTCGCAAATATAGCAGCAAATGAAATTCATTCTGGCCGCCGCCGACCCGTTAGACCACCCAAGAGATGGAAGGATAGCTGGACTTCGTCATCCCAGGAGGCATAGTTTCTGAAGAACAGACCAACTAGGTCTACTAAACGAAGAAGAACAAGAAGAAAGATTATAAAAACGTTTAGTAAAGTGAATGTTACGCAACAATAGAGTTATTCGTATTGTGCGATATATCAGTAAAAGAAACTCATTGGACAAGATGGAAAAGTTTGAAGGGAGTGGACTTACTGTATCAGCTGTCTTCTTACTTCTCTCTGTCGCGTAGGTTCTTCCTTATTCTCGTCACTGGTTCAACACTGATTCACCTTAATTGTCTGCACTCTATTTACTATACTATACACCGCGAACGTTTTTCAAGTTTTATAATATATTATCAAGTTTTATAATATATTATTGTACACAACACGAGTTGAGTACGGAGACTGAAGAAGCTGGCCTACTCGCGCGCGGACAGAGGAGAGATTATTGTTACCACGTTCAAGGTATGGATGTAGGTATGATAGGGTTTTAGGTATGCTAGAAAGATGAGGATAGGTACAAATGGGAGGTATCAGTCATCTGCGCCAACGCGTATGAAGGAAGAAGGCAAAGGCTTTTTCGCAGAAACTTTTTTTACAAAATTATTTTAGAAATGAATAAAAAACATCTGTATCTAGTAAATAATTATAGCACCAGACAAGAAACTTCCGGCAGTATAATATACCGAGAGTCAATAATAATTATAACGTTGAAAGAACACTGCAGTATTCAACACCAACAATTTTAACACTTTCGGCCCTGCATTTTTGTTAAGGTAGGAAAAAAATATTTAGATTTATTTTTCATTTCTAGAAGGGCAGATATATGAAAAATCTTTTTATTTATTTTTTATTTGTTTTTGGTGTTTTACGATGTGCATACTTGTGACCATCAGGGCTGAACTGTAGTACATTTTAGTAATATTTAGTATAATTGCATACAAGTTAATGATTTTTTAATAGTGTGAATTTTTTTAAATGGTGTGAATTTTTTAATAAAAATTGGATGATGAACTTAGGCAAAGATGAACATTGCATTTAATGCACATTCCTCTTGATCTTGATGAGAAAAATTCCATATCCATCGTTGTGGCTTCGAGGAACATTTTTTCTAAATGCATTGATAAATGGTCTTACTTTCCATAGTTATATTACAAATTAAAGATAATAAGTAAAATATGTTCATGAAATTATGAATAAAAATATAAAATAGTATTAAATTATTAAATTTATTGATTTCGCTGTAAAAATTGTAATTCACTTTCAGTATCAATTGAGCCCTGTTGGTCAAATATGTGTACATCAAGATTTAACATTGATTTCAAATTAAGTAAAAGAACTGATTGTGATATTTAGTATATAATCCATAAGTTGAAAGTATTAATCACAAATAATTACAATAAAAAATAAGATATCATATTGCATTTTTACAAAAAAACTCATTTATTTGCTTACCTGACATTCTGGTAGCGCGAACAATGGCAACTGTCAAATGAATTAAAAAAACTTACTACTTAACACAGAGATGGCAGTGAGCTTGCATTTACATATATTCGATGTTGAACATTGGGTACTAGATATTGGCACAAAAATTTAAATATCTTTATGAACAAAATATTTGTGTATAAGAGTTTCATTTTCATGGTCATTTTTGTGACCACCAGGGCCAAAAGGGTTAATAATCTTGCCCTCAGACATTACTGGATAAAACTTATACAATAAGATCATCCACGTCAACATCCAAAAAATTCATTTATTGCAAATAGTGTTTTTTCATACTTCTTTATATTTTAGTTCTATACATTTTTTTTTAATTATTGTAAAAAAAGTAGTATTTTGTTTTTTATACTAATTTTGTTCTGTTTTGTTATTTTAATACCTTTTTATTGCCTTTGTAATATAATGGCTAATTTCGTTGTAAGATCGTTAGATCGAATTTAGGTTATTAGATTATTATTCCATAGAAACCCACTGATAACCTTATATAATGTTTAGTGGGATATTTTATATATTCATGTTGTACCTAATCATAAAATTTTGGAAATAAAAAAAAACTTACTAGAGTTCGACAGGCAAATAATCGTTGATATTTTAATCTCCTAACATTGCTAAGTTTAGTTTGTCGATCGACAATTCTTGATAGAACTCTATTGTATGTAGATATATCACAAATACAAAAAAAATACCCGGTATTAGTTCTATTAAAAAAAAAGAAAGAGCTACATGGACCATGAGGGAGATCGCGATACCACTTCCACGCCGGTGATTCTATAGAACACATTGGCCCTGTTCACCCCCGGACACAGCCGCAACGTCGGAAAACACAAATATCTGCCCCCGAGAATCCAACCTCAAACGCCGGGGCAACCGCTCAAGATCGGCAGCCGGGGCAAGCCCCTAGCACAACCGATCGAACGGAAGGGCTTGCCCCCGCACCCCTCGGTCCTCGTGTTGGCGTCCGAAAGCTTAGCGGGCTAACACCGGGGGCATCCGACGCAATCATCACCTGTCAGATTTGACGTAACAATTGTCAACACAGGATGTCTGACCCGACGTCTACGCCGGCGGTGTGCCCGAACCAAACAACATTCACCACAGTTGACGAGTCACTGCCGAGCGAGACAAAGGCGTTCGTCCTGCTCTAAGTGAGAATTGACGAGGGCACAACAGCGTCGGCCGCCCACCCCCGCCTTTACTGCCTAGGCCCTTAGAGCCGCAACCTAGGCCCAGCTACATGGACCAGGTGATCGACGACATGTGCTGTAGTAGCTACGTGGAGATGAAGAGGCTGACAGAGGACAGGGCGGAGTGGAGAAGAAGAGAGGCAGCCATAGCTGTTGCAAACCAATCCCAGGATTGAAACTGATAAGAAGTTCTATTTAATAAGTTAGGAAGTACTTGATCAAAAATCTTGTCTGAAGAGTGCTGCCGTATGACAACGAAACGTTGACTATTTGAGAAAAATTGAGACAATCTAGACGTCTACTGACTTTGAAATGTGGTATTACAGGGGCATGTCTAGGATCTATTGGTCAGACCATATTCCAAACGACGTGGTACTGAGCAGAGTCGGAGAAATGAGACAACTCAAAAAGAGGGTTGCCCAACAACGATTCAAATGGACATGCCATAATTTCAGGCATCCGGTTCTGCTTGTTACCCTAGTCACCCTAGAGACACTTACATAATATATTATGGACCAGTGCCCCGTTCCACCATCGTACTTTTTAACTTTACGCTTTGCACTTTGCAATTCGTCGGCTTGTTTTCGTTCCACCATTACATTTTTTCGCAAAGTAAAAGTTGCAATGTGCAAAGCGAAAAGTAGACGCCTATTGCAAAGCAAATAAGCCGTTTTGTTCCACCATCGCTACTTTTCATAAAAAACTTTGCAAATTTTGCGAATGAATTGAAAAGAATATTTTGACATTTCAAATTTGCCATTCGTCGAGTTGTGAAAGTAGAAGTTGTTTGTTCACAATTTTTAAGTAAATTTATTATAAAATGTTGCATAGTTTATTGTAAGAAAGGGGTGAGGAAGACGGGGTTGTAAGAAATTTTAGAGAAAGGGTAAATTTCGAAAACATTTTACTCACGTAGTTCCTCGAATATTTTCGAATAAGTAGCACTGAGTGTGAATATGTCTTGAGTAAGTACACGATTTATTATTATTTTTTAAGGTAATTTAAACTATGTTTATGTGATTAGTTTATATGATTATTTTACTACTTATCTATATTTAAAGGTACAGAACAGCACTAAAAGAAGCAAAGAATTGTCTCCTCAACAGCAAATAATTCAGTGAAGCACCTGTTGTTTCACTGTATTAGTGATAGTGTCACTGAATGCTCCAAAAAGAACTCCTTTCTTTTCTTTAATTATCTCCAACACGGCTATTTTTTTCTTAATATTGTCTTTCCGGCTCATTTTCTAATAACAAAGAAATCACAGAACATACAAGAACGAACAGTGTCAAATGATCGTTTACGATACGCGCGAAACACTCGGTACTACTAAGTTATCACTAGGTGTCGCTAACGTCAATTGAAAAGACTTTGGCGAAAGCAAATGTTTGGCGACGCCGCAAAGTGACCATTTTTTTTTCGTGGAACGCGAACGCTTTGCACTTTGCGAAATTCTCAAATCGCAAAGCGAAAAGTGAAAAGTTGAAAAGTACAATTGTGGAACGGGGCACAGGTGATCAGTGATGTGCGCTGTAGCAGCTACAAATAGATGAAGAGGCTGACGTTCAACAGGGATGTGAGGAGAGATGGAGTGTGCGGTGGAAACCAATACTAGGATTGTGACAACGAAGAAAATACATAAACACGAAATCATATATTTCTTTGCCCTTCGTTACTCTGTTAGTTGAATATCTGATACCTGAGACAAAAATTTTCACTGTAGTATAACAATACCTATATTGTAATAAGATACTTTAAATTATTAAAGACAAAACAGTCAGGTGGATAGGATTAAAAAAGTTTCAAATGAAGTGTGTGTATGAAAACGGGAAAAAATGTGATTTGACATTTCGTCTACGAAATTGAGTTACGTCAATATTTTTTTATGACAGTAGGTAGGATCCCCTCTCTACAACATAAGATGACCCTCACATCAAAATACAAGTTTTTCTTTTGGAGAAAAAAAAACTTTTTAACGAAAAAAAAAACATGTCCTTACGAAAAAGTTTTCGCGAGTAAATTGAAGTATATCGAGATGAAAATCAAATTATTTGTAGAAATGTAACTTATATATGGGCGTTAAATATTACATACATGATACACGTGGCGTGAAAAGGTCACGGACTTAAGCTTTGAAGTTATTTTTTATTTTATTATTTCGCCGACATCAATCGCTTGTCTCAAATAAGAAAAAAAAGACCAATAGAAACAATTTTATTTTGAAAAATCAATTTTGAAAAATAAAAACATTTCACTCATTTTGTTTTAGAATTTAAGATAATATAATATTATATAACGAGTAAAACAAAAAATGAAATTCGGGACACCGTTTTTAATTTTTTTTTCACATTTAAACGAAGAAAAAATAATTCACGACATAGATTGTTTAAATTAATACTACCAGTGTCAAACACAAAAAAACGGAGCTAATTTAAATAACAAATAAAGATTATCGCACAAGCATTTATGCTTTGCAGGAAGGAAGAATGCAGGAAGATGTATATGTACTTATTTAACAAGGACATTCATTTAAAAAAATATATAATCGGTTTGTTTCTGATAAAAAATTGTTCAATTTTTTCAAAATATCTCATGAATCAAGCTGAAAAACATGCATTGTAATAGACAAATTCTAAAAGATTTAGAGCTCTAACTGGTAAGTAATAAATCAAAAAATGAAAATTTCCTTTATGGAAATACAGGTGAAGTTTACAAAGAGTGTGTAAAAAAATAATAAATACGTCCTTGTAATAAGACGAGTACATATATATGAAGCATAAAAAAGAATATTATTTTTATTTATTTATTACATATATATATTATTTTTATTTATTTATTACACAGCATAATCCTTTTACAAAAAAAAAAATCATTGTTATACAAAGTGCATATACGACCTAAGCCTACTACAAATAATCAAGGTTATACAATGCATATAAATAAAGTTTTTATAGACATAAAAACACCAACAGAGAATTATTATTCACCAATGTTAAGTGTTGTACTTCGGCCATATTCTGAGAGGTGAAAAGTATGCCATTCTTCAGCTCGGGAAGATTGAAGGCCGTAGAGGGGTCGAAAGAAGGCAGCTATCCTGGTTGCGAAACATCCGCAAATGGCCCTGTATAAGAACTGTGGAGGAGCTGTTGTGCACAGCACAGGACAGGGAGGCTTTCTCTATGGTGGTCGTCAACGTCGGGGAGATCTGATATGACACAGGAAGAAGAAGATAGGTATAAAAAGATAATATAGAAAAGAAGAGTTATACAAAAAAATAAAGAATACCTTTACATAATATATGAAATGAAATCCATATTTAAAAATTAATCGATTCTTTTGTTTGATACTATTTTTTGTTCTGTTACCTTAATTATTTTTCATTGTCTTTTGTACGTAACATATTTTTATTTCATTTTTTTTCCTTTTCATTTTTTGGTATATTCACAGAATATAAGTAGGTACCTATTACATTTTTTTTATATATTTTTTTTATTAATAATTTATTTTTACCTTGTAAGTGAAATTCATAATAAATCTGTTTATTTCAAAAGGCGAGATAATAAAAAAGTACAAACTAAGCATTTATATACTTTTTCATGGCTATTTATCTTCCATTATTTACCATAGAGACGACTTGAATCTTGCACGATGACGCACCTAAAAACTTTTATTACCAGAAGGAAAAAATCTCCTCTTCGCCATTTGTTTTTTACGGTTTTTCACGATAAAATTATTAAACGAATCATAATGTTCCTTTTGAACAACAGAAGTTCCCTACACCAGATTCCAAAAGATAGAAAATAAAAATCACCTTCGTGGTTCAGTTGGTTAGACATCTGACTTCTGAGTGAAAGATCCTGGTTTCAATTCCCGGTGGAGACACAGTTTTCAGTCTAGATCGGTGAAATGATAAATTATTACTAGACTCTGAACGTAATATTATGTAAATATTAGTCTTATACTAATGCATCTTTATAATAAATGTTATTATACTGTAAATTTCCCGAAAATAAAATAAAATAA